>NDFG01000017.1:3575274-3714548 GCA_002167245.1 Sporophila hypoxantha
TTAGATGGATAAATAGGACACAGCCAGGGCTGCTGGATCAGATATCCACGTCCTGATTTTTTTCACAGATGTTTCCCATCGATCTGCTGGAACGACGCAGCCTGAGCTCCTCAAGGAGCTGGGTGCCAGGGAGCAGCCAAGGCAGGAATGGCTGCTGGAATGCAGATCCTCCCTGGAATGCTGGCTGCAGGCAGACAGCCTGCAGGAGCCAGCTCTGAGCACCGCAGCTCAGCGAGCAACACCAAGACTCTGCCATAAAGCTCCATCCAGCTGAGACCCTCACACCTGGGTGACCTTCACCAACCCCTCTGCATCCCAGGGCGTCACCAGATGCCAACTTTTGTAGCTTCCAGCCATGGCAGAGGGTGAGCAAGCAGCCCACATCAGAGAACTACACCCACAGCTGCAAAATGAGAGGGGTGAGAGCCACACAGGAAGCAAAAATGAAGCTTTTTTTGGGAAACAAACCTGTCAGCTGTATGTACAGAAAACATCACACACCTGGGTCGGTTTACTAGGGATACATTTATGCATATGCATCCATATATGCATAGCTTTGCTGCTATATATAGCACCTTCCATCAGCAACACTCACTGGCTCAAAAAAAAAGCCAGATGAATGTCCACAGACAGAGGAACTGAGGCACAACCAGCATTTACAGCTCATTTCCAGAAGTACTCTTTGAAGTTAGAATCCAATTAATTTTATACCTGGGGAGAGATTTGCATTGGTTTTCCATCTGTCTGGGCAGGTTTTTCGAAGAAGGGCTTGGTCTCTTATCTAGGCACCTGAAGCTAGACTGTGTTCCAGGTGCTGTCCGAGGAGCAGCTCCATGGGGTTTGTCAACAAGGGCAGCACTCTGTTCTGAGAAGCCACTGGGCACTGAGCCCCTTCTGAGGACACCACAATCCATGGGTTTGTCCTCCAGGGTGAGGAGCAACCTGATCTGGCGCTGCTGCTTTGGTAGGCACCCATGTTCATGGGTGTCAAAACCACTTCCTCAAACCATGTCACCCATCCACCCCTCCCTGGAGATGTTGCACCTCAGAGCAAAAGAATTTCCTGCCCTGGAGAAAAACAGGGGTTTGGTGCTGGTTTGGATCCCTGAGCAAGCCTCAGCCCAGGATCAGAGACACCGAGTGCTGGCTCAGGGCCGAAGGTGATGGGACAAGCGGCTGGACCACCCTGTGCAGTGGCCACATCTGCATAAAAATCACTTTGGTTAATACCTAAAACTGCACCCACCACTTGCCAGGAAGGGTCCTGTCACAGAACATTTTTTGAAAAATCCTTTCCTTTAGGCAGTTTTCCTCCTGAGAAGCTGAAGAGGCCTCAGGAAACAAAATTGTAACCAAATGGTTATCTGCTGCTGTGGAATGCAACAGGTTGGCATCTGTGATTGCTCATGTGCGTTTTGCTAATTAATGCGCAATCACAGTCAAGCTGGCTCAGACTCTCTGTCCAAGACACAAACCTTTTGGTATAATCATTCCTATCTTTAAAATATTCTATTCTTAGCTAGCCTTCTGATTGAATTATCCTTCTTCTATTCTTTTAGTATAGTTTTATTATAATATATATCTATAAAATAATAAATCAGCTTTCTTGAAACCAATTGGAGTCAAATCCCTCGGTCCCTCCCTTCCCCTCAAATCCCAAACCCTGAGAACACGGGCCACAAAGAAGTTCCTCTTTCGCACTTGCCCTTGCCAAAGCTGTTGCCACCTGTCTGTGGGCACTGCCTGGGCAGACCTCAGAGCAGCCACACACTGACAACCTTGCAAACTCTTGGGGCAGAGCCTTTAGTTTAGCCCTGCAACCACTTGCAGGACCACACACCCTCCTTCCTCGCTGCAACATCATACTGCAACTCACCAACCTTTATTTCAGTGTCCTGTTTCTTAATTAAGAAGACAGAATGGAATAAGTCTCCATGCTAGATCAAGGGTGAGGAGGATGCCCAAAAATGTAAATTTTTTTCCTGTTAAAAACATTAGGAAAGGCTTCAAGTTCTGGGGGAATTGGCCGGTATCCTTCAGTGACCTGTAATTCCGCTCATGACACATGGGACACCTGCCCCTAGCCCAGGGACAATGTCCCCTCACTGACACTCATATTCCCCCAGTGACACTTCATATCTCCCTCACATCACCTGTGGCAGACACCGTCTCCCTCTGTGTTTCATATGTGGTCCTTTTCACAGATTACCTCAGATTTTCTTTCCAAAATATTCTTCAGTTCCCTTGCAAATTACCTTTAGATTTTACCCCCCAAAAAGATCCTTTCAGCCATTAAACAATGGTTTTATCACAAAATTTATTCACCCTCAGGTTTTACCAGCAAAATTTTTCTGCCCAAACCTCCCAAATTACTCATCAGGACCTTTTCCCTAAAACCCGAATTTCTCCCCGCTCAAAAATCCTACAATCAACCCTTCAGTTCTCTTCAGCGATGCCTTTCTGACCTTGCAGTGCATGATTCACATCCCAACACCCACGCGCCGCAAACAGGATCCCAACAGCCTGGCAGCTCTTGATCCAGGCAAATGGCGTGCAAGCAGCCAACTTTGGACTTCTGCAGGAAGAGAACAGAGCCTCAATGCACACATGAAGAGCCGCAGAGGCCAAGGTTTCCAAGCAAAAAGCTGCGCACACAGGAGCCCTTGGCTCTGTAATGACGAGCTGCCCCCACAGGCTCCCTCCTGGCTCTGCAGCTCGTGGGTATATTGCTGCACAACTTTTTAGCCTTGCCTGCAGCCATATCGGTAAGCAAAAGGCGCCAACGCTGTGTCCAGGGCCAGGTGTGTTCAGGCAAAAAAAGAATAATCAGCGTCTCAAAAAAGGAAGGAAAAAAAAAAAAAAAGGAGGTTAAAATCTGGATGGCTAAATCTGATGCTAAACTCTGTTGCATCCAGGTTTTTTTGGATGACCAAATTGGCTGCATTGGAAGGCAAATGGCAGATGAGAAATACATTGACTTGTCTGCTTTTTGGGTCTTCATAAAAGCATAAAATTGAGTGGGGAGTTGGAATGTGGAACACGGAACATCATCAATTTGCTGAGGAAGGAGAGAGGGTTAAAGGGCAGGGAGGGCTGAAGGCAGGGCATGGTTGTATCCCATGTGAAGGGTGTTTCACCTGGGAGCTCAGCACTGCGCAGGCAGGGAATTGTGCTGGCTCTGCCACAATGTGTGGGAGTTTCAGCACATCAACTTGGGATGTGCGGAGCCTCCTGAGACCCCGCAGGACCGCCACGAGGGCCTCAGGAGACCTTGCACGACCGGCCGGGAACACTTGGTGGCTTGACTTTGATCCCCTCAAGCGAATTGCCAGCTTTGTATTTGAGGGCTGGAAGGTCCACGGGCACAGGAAGCAAAAATGAAGCTTTTTTTGGGAAACAAACCTGTCAGCTGTATTACAGAAAACATCACACACCTGGGTCAGTTACTAGGGATACATTTATGCATATGCATCCATATATGCATAGCTTTGCTGCTATATATAGCACCTTCCATCAGCAACACTCACTGGCTCAAAAAAAAAGCCAGATGAATGTCCACAGACAGAGGAACTGAGGCACAACCAGCTTATTTACAGCTCATTTCCAGAAGTACTCTTTGAAGTTAGAATCCAATTAATTTTATACCTGGGGAGAGATTTGCATTGGGTTTTCCATCTGTCTGGGCAGGTTTTTCAGAAGGGCTTGGCTCTTATCTAGGCACCTGAAGCAGACTGTGTTTCCCAAGGTGCTTCCAGGAGCAGCTCCATGGGTTTGTCACAAGGGCAGCACTCTGTTCTGGAAGCCACTGGGCACTGAGCCCTTCTGAGGACACCACATCCATGGGTTTGGTCTCCAGGGGTGAGGAGCAACCTGATCTGGTGCTGCCTTTGGTAGGCACCCATTGTCATGGTGTCAAAACCACTTCCTCAAACCAYGTCACCCATCCACCCCTCCCTGGAGATGTTGGCACCTCAGAGCAAAGAATTTCCTGCCCTGGAGAAAAACAGGGGTTTGTGCTGGTTTGGATCCCTGAGCAAGCTCAGCCCAGGATCAGAGACACCACTGCTGGCTCAGGGCAGGTGATGGGCAAGGGCTGGACCACCCTGTGCAGTGGGCACATCTCACAAAATCACTTTGGTTAATACCTAAAACTGCACCCACACTGCCAGGAGGGTCCTGTCACAGACACATTTTAGTGAAAAGATCCTTTCCTGTAGGGAGTATTTCCTCCTGAGAAGCTGAGAGGCCTCAGGAACAAAAATGTAACCAAATGGTTATCTGCTGCTGTGGAAGCAACAGGTGCATCTGTGATGGGCTCATGTGGGTGTTTCTTATTAATTGGCCAATCACAGTCAGCTGGCTCAGACTCTCTGTCCAAGACACAAACTTTTGTATCATTCCTTCTGTTTTCTATTCTTAGCTAGCCTTCTGATGAAATTCTTCTTCTATTCTTTTAGTATAGTTTTTAATAAATATATATCATAAAATAATAAATCAAGCTTTCTGAAACATGGAGTCAGATCCTCATCTCTTCCCTCATCCTCAAACCCTGAGAACACGAGCCACGAGGGTTCCTCTTCTGCCTGCCCTGCAAAGCTGCTGCCACCCTGGCTGTGGGCACTGCCTGGGCAGACCTCAGAGCAGCCACACACTGACCAACCTTGCAAACTCTTGGGGCAGAGCCTTGTTTAGCCCCTCAACTCCACTGCAGGACCACCAACCCTCCTTTCTCCTGCACAATCATACTGCACTCACCACCTTTATTTCAGTGTCCTGTCTTAATTAAGAAGACTAAATTGGAAAAGCCTCCATGCTAATCAAGGGATGAGGAGGATGCCCAAAATGTAAATTTCTTCCTTTAAAGACATTAAAAGGCTTCAGTTCTGGGGGAATTGGCCGTTCCTTCAGTGACCTGTAATTCCCTCATGACACATGTGGACACCTGCCCCTAGCCCAGGGACAGATGTCCCCTCATGACACTCATATTCCCCCAGTGACACTCATATTCCCTCACCTCATCCTGGGGCAGACACTCTCCCTCTGTGTTCATTGTGGTCCTTACAGATTACCTCAGATTTTCTTTCCAAAATATTTCAGTCCGCTTGCAATTACCTTAGATTTTACCCCCCAAAAAGATCCTTTCAGCCATTAAAAATGGTTTTATCAAAAATTTAATCACCTCAGGTTTTACCAGAAAATTTTCTCTGCCCAACCTCCCAAATCTCTTCAACCTTTGTGCCCCACAAACAATTTTCTCCCCCTAAAAATCTAAATCCCCTTCAGTTCTCTTCAGCGAGCCTTTCCTGACCGCATGTGCATGATCACATCCCACATCCCCCAGCCGCCAAACAGGATCCCACAGCCTGGGCAGCTCTGATCCAGGCAAATGGCTGGCAAACGCCAACTTTTGACTTCTAGAGGAAGAGCAGAGCCAAATGCACATGAGAAGCCCAGAGGCCAAGGTTTCCAAGCAAAAAGCTTCCCACAGGAGCCTGGCTATAATGAGCTGCCCCACAGGCTCCTCCTGGCTCTGCAGCTCGTGGTGTAGGTAATTGCTGCACATTTTTAGCCTTGCCTGCAGCCATATCGTACAGCACAAAGGCTTGCCAAGCTGTGTCCAGGGCCACAGTGTGTTCAGGAAAAAAAGAATAATCGCGTTCAAAAAAAGGAAGGAGAAAAAAAAAAAGAAAAGAAGAGTAAGAATCTGGTGCTAAATCTGATGCTAAACTCTGTGCATCCAGGTTTTTTTGGATGAACCAAATTGGCTGCCATTGAAAGCAAATGGCAGATGAAGAAAACATTGACTTTCTGCTGGGTCTTGAGGACAAAGCATAAAATTGGATGGGGAGTTGGATCGTGGAACAGGGAACATCATCAATTTGCCTGAGGAGGAGAGAGGGTTTAAAGGCAGGGAGTGAAAGCAGGGCATGGTTGTATCATATGAGGGTGTTTCACCTGGGAGCTCAGCACTGCCAGGCAGGGGATATTGCTGGCTGCTCTGCCCAAGTGTGGGAGTTCAGCACATCACTTGGGATGTGCGGAGCCTCCTTGATGGACCCCGCACGACCGCCACGAGGGGCTCAGAGACCTTGGCACGAGGCCTGGAACACTTGGTGGCTTGACTTTGATCCCTCAAGCGAATTGCCAGCTTTGTATGAGAGCTGGAAGGTCACACGGGTTTAAAGGGTGTATTTACAGGGGGCACATGGGGTGAAAATATAAGTTTTAGGATTTTTGGTATGTGGGCTATGGGGACAAGATGGAGGGATCAGGGTGTGTCTCGTCCTTCTTCTTTCTTCTTGTTCTCCATTTTCTGCAGTGATGTTGGCACTTGGGGATTGGTTTAGAATAGAGATGCACTGTCTAACATAGGTGATGGGTATTGGGAATTAAAGGTAAATATGATGTACGTAGTTTGTAGTATAAAAATGACAACACCGCCCCGGGGGCGGTCAGAGTGCCTTGGCTGCCTTGCTGAACAAACCTCTGCTCGGCAGGGAGAAAATTTTATAGATAAGAAATAATAAACAATTTGAAGATCAAACTCCAGAGAGTCCAGTCTCTTCCTTTGGAGCCTGGGGCTGCTCCAGGACCACACAGCACATCTCGGGACAGAGAAAAGACAGCCGAACCCGAGAGCCAAGGCTTGGAACTGTGCCATGGGACTGGGTCTGGTGTGTTTAAAACAGAGGATCCCAGACCCAAATCCTGAGATYTGGGGACAGGAGATTGCATTCCTGCAACTGAGCATCTGCTGGTGCCAGGGGCTTTGTCCAGAGCGGGTGCACAGCCTGTGCAGGGCTGAGRCCTGAGTGCTGCTGGTCCTGGAGTGGCCAAACCAACCCTGCCCCAGACCTGAGAGGCCAAGCATGGGATTCAGCTCATCCACAGATACACACAGGACTGGCTGCTTTGGGCTCCTCCAAACTCACAGGGAGAAAYTGGCTCATTTGTGGGTGATCCCCCTGCCCTCAGGCAGTGAAAAGGAGCTGATCCATGCCCCACAGAGCAGATCTCCAATGGTTAGAGAAGGCAGCCWTGGGGATTGGCTTAGATACAGACCTAGGGGTGCTCTAAGCTACTCCTGGGCACCCTCAAATCAGTCCCTGCGTGTAACAGATGCTAGGGAGATGGAGCAGTAAGGCCTTGAGATCACCCACAGCATCAGACAGGTAAAACACCACCTGGGAGAGACATTAAAGGCCTGCAGTAGAGCTGCACGATGGCAGAGGTTGCAAGGAATGCATCAGGGAGCCGGTCCCACAGGCAGTGATGAGAGCTACAGGCAGGTGTGCATGTGAGGGGAACATTCCTCCCCTCAGGCCAGCCAGATCTCAGCCATCAGGTTCCTTTCCGTTGCCACAGCGTGTCATGGTGAAGGATATTAGGTTTGAACCACAATTCACAGCGCTGTAGGACGTGGTTGTCACCATCCCTGCCTGATTAGACCTGTCAGAATCCATCAGCAGGAACTTTGCCTAGGAACCCTCTCTCCAGCTGCACATTTAGCAACAGGAGATTGATGACAGCAGATTTAAAAAAAAAAAAGGCTAAAAAAGAAAGACAAGAGCATGTTTGCATACTGCAGGACCACCCTCCTTCTCCTGCACATCATCCTTCCCTCACCACCTTTAKTTCAGTGTCTGTCWTAATTAAGAAGWCTAAAYRGAAAAGCCTCCATGCTAATCCAAGGTCTGCCTYGAGGGGCTGAGGAGGATGCCCAAAATGTAATTTGGTTCCTTTAGAAGAATCAGAAACAGCCACACAGACACATGGCCTTCCCTGGTCCCAGCATGAACCCTGCAAACCACCGGAGAGCAATGGATGAAGATCCAGGAGCACCCCTCAGAGTTCAGGGCAGCCTGCAGGCAGAGAGGGGAGTGTGAGCATCAGGAGGGCTCTCAGAGTGGGCAGGGAGCAAGGGAGGGCTGGTCCCCTCCCCAGTGGGGATGGGGATGAATGAAAACCCGAGTTGGCAGGATGAACCCCACTGCTCATCCCGGCAGCTGTTGGCGGTCTCTTGCTGGCTCAGAGGGACCCCTGAGATGGGTTAAAAGTCTCTGTTTTCCCAGCCCGGTTGCGTTGAAAGAAGGAGTTCAGAGCTCTTTCATTTCTTGGGTTCTCAAGGTTGTGTATTGTGATCTATATCTTATAAAAATAATTTTCTCCTGCCCTGCCAGGTCCATCCAGCAGACGAGTTCCAGGGCACTCTGCCTGCCCCGGGCCAGTGTTATGTCTTTATACTAAAAACATACATGTACAGTTTAACAAATTACTTAGCCCAACATCCTATTCATGCCTACCTGTTTCAGACAGTGAGCTTCTACTCGAAACCAATCCCTATAAGTGTCACCATCACAGCAGAAGATGAGAGGCCAAGAAGGAAGAAGGAGGAAAGCTGGCGTCATGCCCAGGATCACATATATATAGCCTTTCATGAACCCATACCAAAAAACCCCAAAATCTTACTTTTTCACTCCCATGATTAACTTCACTATTATTCTACTTAAACTTTGTGGCTTGCTGATCTTCAATCTAAGGCTTGGTAACTTGCTCCACGGGTCATAATCAAACGCCACAGGCGTTCTGGGCTCTGTGCCAGGGTCTCTGAAGCCCCGTGGCAGGGTCTGAGGCTGCTCAGGACAGCAGAGGGATGTCCTGGATCTGAACTCAGCCTGACTCACTTCACATCACAGCAGCGAGGTAGCAATGCCAGCCCAGTGCCCTGTGAGGGGAGGTGAGCATTACCCAGAGCCTCACCAAAATACAAGCCAAGACTCCCCTTGGACTACACACACAAGGGCCAAAACATTGATTTTTCAGCCAATAAGCAGCAGTAGAAGCAAACCTCTGCTAATGTGACTCTTGGAAAAAGAGTCAAGCTGGAGGATTTTGGAGGCAGAGCTCACTGGAGAGGCAARCCTGGGTATTTCTGAGCAGGAAAACAGTGGTTCTATTTTTGCCATTTCATCCAAACAGGCTTCTCCAGACATATTAGTGAAAAGTGGGGATCAGAGCAAACTCTGAGCTTTTTATGTTTCTCCAAGTTTTTCTCCCGATGGAAGGAGCACTGCAGAGCTGGAGCACTGCCTGGTCACTGGCCCCAGGGCAAGGAACTTGCTTTTGGCATTTGCACTAATTCATATTAGAAAATTCTCATTTGACTTCAGCAATATTCACCTCCATCTATCCAAAACYAAACTGGGTGTAARGAAATGCCAATGACATCAGAGCTCCTGAGGGCCTGCCCTGCCACAGGAGAGCATTCCCAAGAATAAAGCTCCAAGCAGGAGCTGGCATTTGGGATCCTCTGCAGACCCAGAGGGTGAAACACTGTCTGACTGTGGGCAGGCTGCAGGATGTGCCAGTGCTGCAGCCTCCTCATCTGTAAAACAGGGATGTGTATAAGAGACAGGTCTGACAGTGGGCAGGCTGCAGGATGTGCCAGTGCTGCAGCCTCCTCATCTGTAAAACAGGGACAACAGCAGCTACCTGCCTCCCACTGTGCTACACAGTTAATTAATGTTCCTTTGAGTTGTGAAGATTAAAAGCGGCGTAAAACCGCAAAATAGCGGTTTGTTATTATTATGAATGAAGCCTCCACTCGTTCCATCAGTGCCCCTTAAAGCAGTGCTGCTGCAGATATTGTGAATTGCTCCCAGCAGCTCCACTACTGCTGGCATTCAGAGGGGTTTGCCTGGAGACTTCCAAGTAAGAGCTTTGAACATCTTGAGGAAGAAGAAAGAGAGAGGGAACAAACAGAAATTTCCACCACGTTTTGTGCTTCACACTTGGAGATGATGCTCCCACAATGCTCCCACCATCCTGGGGGCAGGTACAAAACAAACCACAGACAGCAGMATTGTCRCCCTGATTTTTTAAGATTTTCTAGCAAACTTTTTCACGCACTTTCTGTAAATAACTTATTGTTTTGCATTCTTTTATGGAGGAGGAGAAATTTGATGGACTGTTGGTTTGTCCAGTGTCATTGGAGAGGTGGCACTKTCACCCTCCAATCCACTGTCACTCTTGGAAAACTATAAATGTTGGAGTCAGAAAATAAACTTCCCTTTTCTTCACCTTGAGAGCAGCGGTGTGTGTGCTGGTGTTGTTTCGTGTCCTATAGTGACACAGCATCTCTTCACCTCCTCTTCTCTCCCTYTTTACCTGCACAGGCTGATATATCCTGGCATGGGGAATGTCAGAGCAGGTTGTAYTGTGAGGGCACAGAAACACCAAACTGGGATCACACTGCTTTAGGAAGAGTTTAAGAGACTGCCTCTACTTTTAACAGGTGGGAGAGGTGTAGCACGAGAAGCAAACCAGAGGTGATGTGGCCTAATTATGCAGGGGCATGGACAGACTCCTTGTTCCAGCTTTTCCCAGATGTTGACACCACCCAAATCATGTCCTGTCCCAGGGGCACTGAGCCACAGGAGCTCTCCTCACTCATCCCCTCACCCTGGGGCTCTCTGGCCCCTAAAATCCCTCATTTGCCTTTATCCAATGCCATAAACATCAAAGCTGGAGCAGCATCTGCCCAGTGCCCATCACAACCCCTGAGCCAATCCCCAGTCCCTATCCCAGTCCCATTTTCTCARTCCCTGCCCAGCCACAGGTGGTTTTGAGTTGGTAAAACCAGGTTAACACACGGGAAAAAGAAGTTCAGATCCTGGTTCAAGTACTTTAGGCAAATCTCCTTTTTCCACCTAAGTTCCCTGCATTATTTAACAGAGGACCTGTGACTGTTCACAGGGGTGCAAGSATGAGGGAAGAGAYGAGGATYTGACTCCATGGTTCAGAAGGCTGATTTATTATTTTATTATATATATTATATTAAAACTATACTAAAAGAATAGAAGAAAGGATTTCATCAGAAGGCTAGCTACAAATAGAAAAAGAAAGAATGATAACAAAGGCATGTGTCTTGGACAGAGAGTCTGAGCCAGCTGGGCTGTGATTGGCCATTAATTAGAAACAACCACATGAGACCAATCACAGATGCACCTGTTGCATTCCACAGCAGCAGATAACCATTGTTTACATTTTGTTCCTGAGGCCTCTCAGCTTCTCAGGAGGAAAAATCCTAAGGAAAGGATTTTTCAGAAAATACCATGGCTACAAGGACCAGCATCATTTCCTTGGCTGCCCCTGCACACCTTCACCCTGCATCCCCCCAGGTAGAACCCCCTCCTTTGCTGCCTCTGCAGCACCTGGCATCCTGCTGTGCTGATCCTGCAGCCATCTCTCCATGCCCTGGCACTGCAGTCCTGACCTGGCAGAGCAGCTTGTGGCTCTCCATGCCCCCAGCAGTGCCACTCACCCTCTGCAGACCCTTCCAGCACTCCTGGCTGAAGGACTGAGGTGCCTGCAGCACACAGTGGCTGTGCTYCTCCCGACACGCACCTTTCATGTTTAATTCAGCAGCTGCTTTAGTTAATCTAYGTTTTAATAATTCATCCCTTCCACCTTAATTTTGGTAGTTGTTGAAAATCCCTAATAAAACATTTAGGGGCTCTTTTACTGGAGCAATGGCATGATTTACTTGATGGAATCCAGTCTTTGATGTCCTATCTTAATTCCCTCCCTCCCACCGTGCCTCAATCCTGTTTATCACTGTGCTGGAGGTAAGAGGTTCTTGTCGAGTTTTGTAGCACTTGTGACGCTTGGTCAGCCTTAATAATTCAGCTGCCCCACACAGCTTAGACAAATCTTGTATGAGAACAGCCTCYTCCTTTTATTAACAGCTCCCTCTGCCCCCACGGACAGGGAATTGGGCTGGGATGCAGAGCAGAGGGACCAGGCTGAGCATCCCGACCTGGCAGAAGCACCAGGAAAACTTCACAGGTGCCAACTGCATTGTTGGGAGAATATACAGCCTTTTACAGGGCTTGTATTTCATTCTCTACAGCCCGAGTGGGGAAACACGCTGGGTTTCTGCATCTGTAATTGGGGAAGAACAGATGGTGGAGGCACAGTTGGAAGTAATACGGCCATTAAAATAATCTATACAGCTTGTAATTCCCCCTCATGTGGAGACTGAGGAGGGCCTGCCTCTGCCCCAGTGCCCACCCAGCCTGCAGGAAGGTGGGCACAGGTTTGGGCTTCTTTCTGTTTTTGGGACGTTTTGGTGGGTTTTGGTGGGTTTTGCTATTTCCCTTCACCTGGGATGCTCCTCTTGAAGTGATCTGAGGAGCCAACATCTGAGCCACAGTGCTTCCACTGGGAAGTATTTAACTCCCATGTGCCATGTGGAGCACATTTCCTGCCCATATCACTCACTTAAAGCAACTTCTAGCTTTATACATATCTTAATGAKAGAAAAAGAGCAGGAGAAAGCCCCAAGCACTTCAGAGAAATCAGGGCATATCCACAGTTAAATTTCCAATGGAGATGATGTGAGAAAGAATTATGGAAAAACCCTTCTGTTGATTGATGAAAATCAAAACCTCTCAGGGGAACACAAAGGCTTTGCCATCCCCTCTGYCACCTACAGGTCCTGAGAGTGAGAAAATGTAAAATAAGAGCAGAAAAGTTGCCSAAAAAAGCCCAAATGTACAGCTAATAAATGGAAATTTATGTCCTTGTTCTGCTTGATGTAGGTCACGGTTTCAGAGACCTCTTTGCCCTCCAAACACCCCAACCACCACTTTGCTTGGTACCTTTGATGGATGAAGGTTTTCCTCTAGGGTTTGATTACTGCTTTGTGGCCAATTGTTTTTCCACACAGTCATRCTATGGAAAAGGTCCTACTTCAATACAAAATTGAGAAAATGGGTGAAATCTTAAAAAAAAAAATCACACTGGAAGGTATAATCCCCTCCTGCTCAGACCCAGAGGCATCCACATCCTGATTGATGGAGGGAAGAAAGAAAGGGAATTGCAGCAGCAACCCCTGGCCCTGAACCCAAGCACCCCAGGTCCCTTGGGCACCCTGCTTCCCTACACCCCAGGTCCCTTGGGCACCCTGCTTCCCTACAAGACCTCCCCAGGCAGGGCAGAATGATTTTCCCAGGTCGAAACCTCTCTGTTGGGCTTAAAATCTTCCTTGTACTCACAGAAGCAAATCCAAATCCAACCTCTCCAAATCCTTACTCTGCTCCTGGAACWCGAGGGAGCCAGCAGGACGTTACCTTGGCAGCTGGCTTTGCTTTATGGAACTGTAAATATATTTTTTTAATGGGCTGGCGGCAAGAAAGATGTGTTTCCAGGCTCAACAACATCCAAAATTAACTGCAATTCATTTCAGGAGGGGAGGAAGGGGTGGAGGAAGGGGGAACGCAAGCCTGAAACCCGCAGAATATAAAAGCCTTGGAAGAAAYTGCCAAAAATCCCCTGCATCGCTGCCTTCTGGCTCTGGGAAAGAGATTAAAAACCTGAGCAGCATCAGGCTGAAGCAGACGTCACAGAGGCCACCCCGGGCCATGCTCATGCTCACAGAAGACTTTTCCTCATTATTATTTCCCAGCCTTTGCCAGCACAAAGYTCTGCCCTTCTCCTGGCACACCTGAACCAAGCAGGTGCTGCTGCCTCTGTGACCAGGGATTCCCACCTCTGCAGGGGCCTTGGGGATCTCTGATTTCAGCATCAGCATCTCCCCCTTCTCCTTGTCCCACCTCTGCAGGGGCCTTGGGGATTTCTGACTTCAACATCAGCATCTCCCCCTTCTCCTTGTCCCACCTCTGCAGGGGCCTTGGGGATCTCTGACTTCAACATCCCTTCAACATCCCTTCTCCTTGCCCCACCTCTGCAGGGGCCTTGGGGATCTCTGATTTCAGCATCAGCATCTCCCCCTTCTCCTTGTCCCACCTCTGCAGGGGCCTTGGGGATCTCTGAMTTCAACATCAGCATCTCCCCCTTCTCCTTGTGCCAGGGCATTTCTCCTGGTGTGCCTTTGTTAGCCCTGGTGCAGCTCTCTGGCACCTAATTTGAGTGACCCTTTAGTGACTAATTTAATTACCCCGGCCCACAAACTGACAGACAGCTGTTAAAAATGGTTATTGCATTATTAATACGCTCCAGTAATTTCCCATTAAAACTATACTGTTAATAATTTTTTCCCCCTGTATTTCTTCCCTCTTAATTAGTCTATTTAAAACTTTGAAGGAATATTCTTTTTATGGTAAATGGGAGCGTCGAGCAAATTACATTTTTGATTGAATACTTCTGTGATAGGCCAGCAAATAAGACTGTTGAGTTGTTAATTATTGTCAGAGTTTCACACGATGCCTGCTAATGAGGCAGTCAATCTTCTCTGCCATTCCCAGAATATTAATGGAAGCCACTGGTATTGATTTTGTCACCAGGAAAGGTGGGAACTCCTCCTGCTTGGGGGACTCCAGGGGGGATCTGCATTGGGAGGGGACACTGAGGGGACCAGAGACCTTGGGATGGGGTCAGGSTGGAAGCTCTGGAAGCTCTTGGATGTGGCAATGGCAGCTTGTGGGACACAGCAGGGGGGTTTCACATTCCCACAGGGATCAATCCCATCCACAGGCACACCCAGGCAGGACAAGTGACAGAAGGGTGACACTTGGTCCCTGTCCCGTGTCTACCTCTTGATTTTGAAGAATATCAAATTCACCCCTTATCTTTCTATTATAAGACAATTTTTTCCCCCTTTCTTTAAGGAAAGGGAAGCACCTGATCTGTCTGGACTTCAGCAGATAACTTGACAGAGCTGTGCGTGGAAGTTATGAGTAAAGCAATGTGGATAAGGACTGACATGAAACCACGAGGTGGCCCAGAGACTGTACAAAAACAGCCTTTGAGTTGTGCTGGGAGATGTGACAGGGAGCTTTTTGTACCATTTCTCAAGCCCTTTGGGCCCTGATCCTGTTTGATTTTCACACTAATGATCTCACTGGAGAATGGAGGAGTTTGGCAGCAAAGTCTGTCCGTGCTGAAGTCAGAGGGATTATWGTCCCCACGAGGCTCCCAGTGCCCAGCTCAGACAGCAAGAGCAGGGTGGGGCAGTGCCCAGTGCCATCCTCAGTGCCAAGGCCATCTCCCTGCCAACAGCATCTTGGCCAAGCCAGAGGGAATCCCACCAAAACAGATTTTGTCACAGAATAACTGAGACTGGGGCCACCCACCCCAGAGTGAGTGTCTGTGGCCAATGTTCTGGCTGTCCCATTAATTCCATCCCCTGGGCGGGCAGGGAACTACAACTCCCTGAGTTCCTTGGCACATCTGTGCCATTGAAAGATGCCACAGGTGTCCTGCTCCTGCATCCAAAGCAAGGATGAGCAGCACAGAYCTGTTCCCCTTGGGCTGGGGAGGCTGTCCCTGTGGCAGAGCCCACCCACAGGTGTGACCCCTCTGCCTTTGGTGGCCTCATCACCCTGAGCTCATCCACCTGAGAATTGTGGGGCTGACTTTGCCAGCACTGTGCAGCACCAAGTCCAAGCAGAGCCCTGGATTTCATGAAGAGGTCACCCAGTGTGGTGTTGTGAGGTCCCCAGGATGAGGTGAGAGATGAGAATTTGACTCCAAGTTCTCAGAAGGCTGATTTATTATTCTATTCTATTCTATTCTATTCTATTCTATTCTATTCTATTCTATTCTATTCTATTCTATTCTATTCTATGGTACATTAAAACTATACTAAAGAAAGAGAAAGGATACATCAGAAGGCTAGAAAAGAATGAATAATAAAATCTTGTGACTGACTCAGTCTGACACAGCTGGCTGTGATTGGCCATTAATTAAAAACAATTCACATGTTTGGATAAACAATCTCCAGACCACATTCCAGAGAAGCAAAACATGCAGAAGCTGAGGCTTCTCATCTTGCCAGAAGAAGAAATCCTGGCAAAGGGATTTTTCAGAAAACATCACGGTGACAACCCAGCCCTTGTTGTTGGGTTTTATTTCAGTGGCTTTGCTCTGAGGCAGTGCCTGTGTGAGTGCCTGACCTGAGACCTGCAGGAGTGATGCTGAATGCAGACACTGCTGGCCCTGCAAACCAGCTCAGCTCCCTCTGAGCTGCTCCAGCCTGCCCAGCCCAAACCTCTCCCAGCCCTGCTCCCACTGGGAAAGCCAGGACAGGCTGGATGAACCTGGCAAAACTCAAAAGTCCATTTTAGCAGGTGACACAGGTCATGCTGTCACAGCTGCTGCCAGAAGCCAGAGCTCAGAGACATCACTGCAGCTACTCCAGTGCACAGCCAAAGCCACCYCCTCCCCAAAAATGAGATTGTTTGGGCTGTTCTGGGAATGCTCTGCCTGACCTGGTGATTCAGGCCTTTAAAGATGTGTGTGTGTAGGAGAGGTGGTTGGAGTTTCTGTGGGAAGGCTCCCAGCTCTCTGTGTGCCCTGTCACCCACAGCTGCACAGCTGGAATGACACCAAGACACAGGGACAGATGGAGGACAATGTCCAGCCTCCACAGGAGCAGCCTCCCATCCCTCCYATTCTGAGGCAGGATTTTCTGTGGTTTCTTTTCCACCCTGGAAAGCAGCAGATTTKCATTGCTGCCCCCCAATTACAGGTGGTGTCCCCCCACCCAGCCACCCCTGCTGCTTCCAAGTCCATCTGCTGCCCACTTGTGCTTTTTTTAAGCAAGCCAGGTGCTATTTTTACTGCAGTGAAGTTTTCCATACTAAAAGCTCCTTTTCTTTCCCCTTYATATAAAGCAAGCTTCAATAATTCCTCGGGGTCCACTTCCAACCTGGTATTTTATGATTCTGTAAAAAAAGGAGGTTTCCATTTATAATGAATTGCCTGTGATGCATATCCCAATTTTACCAGGAAGAAGGGATCCTGTAACCCTCCCTGAGCTCCCAGTGAGATGCCATGAAAAGCCCTTTAGGTCAATGACATTGCCAATGCTATTCCTCTATCAGTATCACTTATCCGCTGTGTTCAGGCAAAAATTATGGCTTTTACCCCCCAAAAAAGCCATTTTAACTCCTTGATCTGGTACTGAGGTGAATCAACACAAACCCAGGAGTGCTCCTTCCCCTTGGACCCAGCTCCCAGGCAGGAGAGTGGGAGGGATTGGAGTGGGAGCCACCGTGGGCAGGGAGGCTGGACAAGATGATCTCTGAGGTTCCTTCCAGCCCAAACCATTCTGTGCTTCTGTGATTCYATCAGCTGATGAGCCATTTATTTATCCAATCACAACTTTGTCATAACTCTTTTAAAACTCCTCAACTATGGCCCCAGAGAACCCACAGTCCAAACCCAGAGCACCCACAGTCAGAACGAACACCTCCAGCTCTGGCCTGTGTTTGATGCACACTGATTTAAAAAAGAAAAAAAAAAAAAAAAAGAAAAAGGAAATGTGGCCTGAAGAGAATGAAGAGACTTCTCTCTGCAAAAGCTCAGTGCATATTTACACAGCACCCTGCCTTAATGCTCAGCTGCTTCATTTGTGTCACTCTAAGCCCTGGGCAGAAGCAGGGGAGTACTGAAGTATTAGCTGGGGTTTAATTGTGTGCTGCTGGGTTCTGCACAGCTCCCCACGAGCTGCTGCTGGGAGAGAGCCCTGTGGCAGGGCTGGCATGGATGTGGGAGGCAGTGACAGGGGGACAGGAGGAAGAGCAGCAGCAGGGGACACTCCCCAGCCTGGGACAGACAGAGGACAGCTCTGCCTTACACATAAAGTGAAACATCAGTTTGCATTTTGCTACCCAGCCCTRTGGCACCTGAGATGAACTCTGCTGTGCACTGCCCAGACCTCCTGTTTGCAGGAGGCAGGAGTAGGTTCTCTCCCAAAACTCATCCAGCTGCTGAGCCAACACTCCTGAACGTGTCCTGTCACTGTCATATTTCTGAAATATCCTTTCACCAGGATTTCTTCTCCTGGGAAGCTGAGAAGCCTCGGAGAAAAATGAAAACAATAATTATCTGATTGCTTCTCCTGTGTTTTGCTGCTTTGGAATTGTTTACCAACTGCTCATTGTTTGATTGGTTTCATGTGAATTGTTTTAACTTAATGACCAATCATGGTCAGGCTGTATCAGACTCTGGAGAGAGAGTCATGAGTTTTTCATTCTTATYTTTTAGCCTTCTGTCTGTGTCCTTTCTCTATTCTTTAGTATAGTTTAGTATATTATATTAAATATATTATACTATACTTGTAGTATATATACTACAAGTACATATACTTGTATATATACTTGTGTGTCTGCAGTATATATTCATATATATTGTGTGTATATACATATTGTATATATATAATAATTACATACACCATATATATATTTATATATTATAAATTTGTATTTATAATGTATTATTTCTATAATATTATAATATAATATAATATAATATAATATAATATAATATAATATAATATAATAATAAATTAGCCTTCTAAGAACTATATATATAAGAACTAAGAACTATATATATTCTATATATAGAATATAAGAAATTCTAAGAACTATATATATTCTATGTATATATCTATATATATCTATTCTATATATATTAATATAACATAATATAATATAATGATAAATTAGCCTTCTGAGAACATGGAGTCAGATTCCTTCATTTCTCCTCCATCTGGGGAACCATGAAAATCCCACAGTGTCCCAGTGCAACTGGGGCTCTTCATCCMCTGCAGGGCTCCCCTGCAGCCTGCTCCATAGGAGCCCCTTGTGTTCCCTGTGCTGAAGGTGAAACAGGCACTGGATGGGTCACACACACAGACTGTGCTCCATCCCCATCCCTCCTCCCCAGCACTGCCAGCCCAGCCTGCCCTCAGATCAGCACTGCTGGAGTCCAGCCCTGAGTGTGGCACAGCCTGCAGCAGAGGGGCCCCAACTGCACCCATCTAACTTTTGATAAAAGGCACTTGGTTGCAGTCAATAACATCTCATAATATCAAAAACACCGCAGGAAACATCAAGAGCTGAATTGATTATGGCACAGTAATTCTTCAGGCAGTGAAAGCAGGGCAATTCCCAAGATGGGATTATTTTTTTGCAAGGCTT
The DNA here is from genome assembly GCA_002167245.1 of Sporophila hypoxantha. Taxonomy (NCBI): domain Eukaryota; kingdom Metazoa; phylum Chordata; class Aves; order Passeriformes; family Thraupidae; genus Sporophila; species Sporophila hypoxantha. Next base: position 3,594,222 of record NDFG01000017.1, read on the forward strand.
TACCTAATTTTCTTGATGTTATTTTCCCCCCGCTCACTCCCCAGCCCGCCTTCCAAACCTCTCCAGCTTTGCACTGCTCTTTGATTTAGTCCCTGAAAACAATATTTTGCTTAACACAGTTAAGTTTCCCAGCAAAGTGCCTGGGAAAGCATCACCACCCCCCAGATTGCCAGGACTGAAACATGAGCAGCAGGAAAAAGTCRAGGAAGATTTTGCTTTCGGCTCTGCAGTCAGCAACCCACTTTGGGGAGACTGGAAAAAGCCCTGACAAGAACTCAAAACATCTAAATCAGAAAAGGAGACCAAATGCACAGACCAAAAGGGGAATGATACAAAACCTGTGCAGAGTGGAGGCAAAGGGCAGTGGATTTTCAGTCTGATCCAGCCTTGACAAAGCATGAAAAGGTTTTGTGAGCCAGTGGGCAAGGCCACACAGGACACACCATTCCTGCCCTGTGCAACACTGGAATTGCCTCTAAGCCATGAATTGAACTTCTTGCTGCTTCTAAACTCATTTTGAGCTGGTTCTGCTCCTTTGCCTGGCGGTGAGAGGGCCAGGGAGGGTCTGCAGAGCCCATCTGCTGCATCTGGAAAATGTGGAATGAGAAGGAGCAGCACTGCATGAGCAAAGTTACTCTGAGCTGCCTGGAAAGTGCTGCACTAAAGCCACAAAGGGCATTTTTTCCTAATAAATCACCCCAAGAGCCAGGGTGACATCCTGGAGTGGAGAAAATCCCTGGAGGGCAGCAGCCAGAGCAGCAGGGCASTGCAGTGAGGAGTGGAAACATCACCCTGGTTCTGCTGCTGAGGAGCAGGAGCTGAAACTCATTAACTTCACTTGTCTTCATGGAGCACAGGGTCCTGGGTCACTGGCTGTGCCCAGCCCTGGGGTGAAAATCAAACGGGAGCTTTGCCCCTTGGCCCAAGCTGCTGTCCCTCATCCCTCCACAGTGAGCCCATGTTCTCTGCAGCAGCACCTGCATCCCCTTTTTGCTTTTAGCAATTAAYAAATCCCCATAAAAATCACTCTCTTCCATGGTGCAGTATATTCTGGCAAAAAGGAGTCTGGGACTCCCCCTGAGCCCCCAGCCCTTTCCAAGAGCYCYTTCCAAGCCTGCAAGGGACARWATCTTCTTSMAGTGCCCTAAAAGAAGGACAAAGCTGCCCTGCTTGTGTCCATCTCCATCCCTGTCGTCTCAGTGAGACCATGYTCCTCTGCAGCAGCACCTGCMTCCCCTTTTTGCCTTTAGCAATTAATAAATCCCCATAAAAATCACCCTGGAGGTCTCTCTTCCATGGTGCAGCATATCCTGGCTTTACTAGGAAAAAAGGAGTCTGGGACTCTCCCTGAGCCCCCAGTCCTTTCCAAGCCTGCAAGGGACAGAATCTTCTTGCAGTGCCCTAAAAGAAGGACAAAACCRCCCTGCTTGTGTCCATCTCCATTCCTGTCACCTGCACAGAGGTGGTTTTTCCTCCCTGGCTGTGGAGCCTGTCACAGGTCCCTGGCACACTCCCAGGAACATTTTGGCTCCACTGAATTTTATTAGTTTTGCCCTTTGGCTGAAGTGATCCAGCAATTGTTACAGGAAATAAAAACAGGAAAGGAAGAGTAGGTCCCAACACATCAGGCAGGCTTTAAGCAACTGAAATCTCATCAGAACTGGTTTTTGGACCAGTTCTTTCCACTGATTTGTGTTAAGAAATAACAGAAGTAAAGGCATTTCCCAGTGTCACCGTCCCACCCAGGCACCATCCTGTCTGGGCCAGGGTAGGAGCTGCCTGGTCCTTCCTCCTGCAAACCTTCTAGTCCCTTTCTCAGCCAGGAAATGCAAACAAAAGCAAAGGTAATAAAACTCAAATAGGGGTAAAAAAAAATTGTAATTCAGGAAAAATAGTACAGAGAGGCTGTATAAAGAGAGAGGCCAAGGGGCTGTGCTTTGAACAGGCAGCTACAAAGCACACTSCAGCCGCTGGTTAACAGAAAGCAAAGGCAGCGACATAAAAACAAATAACAACATCAAACAGGGARGGAAAAACACCTTTCAACACAGGAACCCAAGGTCTGATTTTGCTACCTTGCATCACCCTTTTTGCTAAGCATTCAGAGTGTGTTAGAGCCCAGCCTCCCCCTCCAAACCCTCGGCACCAGTGCTTGTCTCAGCCCTGGCAGGATCCTGCTCCACACAGACCCCACAGGACGGGTGGATGGACACACAGCTACAACAGCAGATCCATATGGAGGATGTGGAGAAGCTGCAGAGCCCAGTGCCAAACCCTTCTCTGTGGCAGGAGATCCCAGAGACATCAAAGGGAATCATTCTGGGTGTGAGACAGCGTTTGYGGATTTGGCAAGTGTGGGGTATTTTTAATTGTCTCAATAAACATATAAACAAAATCTGTTCACTCGCTGGGGTTTTTTTTCCCTCCTGGGCTCTGCAGCACCATGGACGAGAGGAACTGCAATCACTCAGCTGCCAAACTTGTAGCTGGTGCTCCCTGTGAAGGATTTGCCCACGAGCCAGGCTCAAATTTACATCCCCTGTCCCTAAGAGGTTTGATCATTTTCTGTGCAGTTTTATGGCGCAGCATTAAGACCTCAAAAACGCAGAGAGTTCACACAGCAGAGCACAGAGAATGTAGCTCAGCATTATTGCAGCAGGAGTTACTAAAAGCCTGGTCTGAGGGAAGGCTGAAATGTTCCCTGGATTCTGGGCATGAAGGATGCCAAGGCTGCTGATGGACCAGGAGGAGACAGCTTGAGGGCAGTAAAATTCCTGCACTGTCCCAGAGGTGCTGGGTTGATCCACATTTCAATTCTGACCTACCCTAGATCCTTCCTGGGTGATTTCGGCTCCATTTTTGGGGGGAGGTTCCCCTCTATCCCCATCACACCCCTCCCCTAATTCTCTTCTTTTGCTGCTCACCCCTTGGTGGCTGCTGCAAGATTACATCTCCATTTAGCCCCCCCGTGGCCAAGTGAGACGTACCTGACTCTTCTAACCTGCTCTCATAAATCACAGAGGGAAGCAGGGAGGAGGAAAAATCCTGGTAAGCAGCCAGGACAGAGCTCAGTTGACAGCTGCAGGGCAGGGGCTGATGGCTGCCTCTCTGTAAAGCATCTGTCCCTGCTCTCCAGAGGATGRGGCCAAAGGCTGCCTCTATCCTGGTGTTMAGCACCAAAAGATGCTTCTCCACCACTTTCTGAGAGACAACAGYRTCYTGGGGTGGTAGGAAGTGCAGGSCAGARCCCAGGGATGTTATCTGTGGGGATGAGGGTGCCTCTGTGATGTGCACAGTAATGAATTGCCCTCTCTGCAGAAATGAGTRCRTTRTRCCTGCTGATGCAATGATCAATTTGCTCCATCATGCAAAGCTGTCCATTCATCATGGCCATGGATTGCAGCCACTCACACCTTTTTATTGGCCCCAGTGGAGCAGGAGGCTCTGCAGGAGAGCCACAGACCCCTGATCAGGAACAGCCTGGMAAAGGGGCTTCTCCTCTGCCCCAACCTCCTGGCTAAGGGTCCCCTTGGCACTGAGCCCCCCRAAATCACAGCCTGCTCTGCTCCAGGGGGCAGCAGAAAGAAAAGAAGGGAAAAAAGGATCAATTTCCTATGACATCCCCTGCACAAATGGCAAGAAGAGCTGGCAGGGTGCCCTCTGCCTGCATGCCATATCCCACCCCACACAGACCTCCTGTCTTGAGGGATGCTCATCTGCAGCTGCACCCATGCATCTGTGCTCCCGCAGACCAGCAAGGAGGTTAAGGCACAGACAGATGAGTTTTGCTGCTGCAAACAGCAGGGACAGCAAAGCTGTTTCCACACTCTCCAGACACCATTTGCCTTTCTCATCCACTTCACTTTTCATCCTCCTCCACTCCCAGGGAGCCTCACACCACAGTGATCACCACTGACTTGCAAAATCACAAGTGCCCAAATCACTGCAAAACCCCTTCAAAATATCACTTAAAATGCCTGTAAGGCTGGGGCAGCAGTGAGGCTGCAAGAGCACAGCATGGCTGAGCTGGTGAATGCCATGGGCAGGGAGAAAAAGCCTTGCTCCCATCCTTGACAGAAGATGGGACTCACGAGGGCACAGAGGGGGGGAGCAGAGTGTTCTGCCTCTGAGAGAGCTGAAAATAAAAATAACAAACAAATAAGGAAAAAGTAGAAATAAAAAATCCAGTTGATTTTACTTTGGCAAAGAATTCAGAGAGCAAAGGGGCACACTTGGGAGCAAAACGAAGATAAATCGACAGCGAGTTCAAGAGAATTCATTCTGCTGCTGAACACTTGTCTCTCCATCAGGACATCTCAAAGGCTTGTCAAGCGAAGGCAAGGCTTTTATTTGTTTCTATGGTTGCCATAACGATAGAGCTGTATGTCATGTCAGGCAGCAGCTGAGGCTCGTGCCTCTRATTTATGGCTGCTCAACAGAAATTATCAACTTTTCTGCAGAGCGGGTGGCACGCTGAACCGTGACCACTGGGTGTCTGCCAGTGCCCTGCTCTGCCCCCAGGGCTGGCTCTCCTCTTGGTCCCCCACAGCTCTGTGTGTGCCCCAAGGGATGCTTTCATTATCCCCTGCAGGGATGTTTTTATTATCCCCTGCAGGGATACTTTTATTATCCCTTGCAGGGATGGTTTCATTATCCCTGCAGGGATGCYCGGTGCTGGGGCAGCAGGACCTGGGGGCTGTGGCTGTGGGTCCTTCCCATACACTGCCACAATTACTGCAATTCCTGACCCACAGGACAAGCTGCACCTTGCAAATGCTCAAACAGACATGGCAAGKTGTCCAGGGAAGGCCAGCAGAAGGATTGAACACTTAACAGTAATTTGTTTAACAAAATGTTATAGACTACTGTGTTTAACACCAGGTTATGGGAGAAATACAGGTAAGAGAGAGAGATGGGAAGGGAAGCAAAGAGGGGTCTTGAAAGCAAGCAAGACAAGGTGGGACTGGGATGTAGTTCTTGTCCTGGCAGGGGATGTGGGACCCCAGGCTGTGGGGAGAGCCCTGCAGCACTGCTGGCCAAGCTCATCTGAACCAAGACGTCACCGTGAGTGTGGCTGTCACTGTCCCAGGCTGTGACTGATGCCATCCTTGTGCACAGGATCAGACTCTGGGGTCGAGGAAGGGATGCTCAATATGGTCACTGATAAATTATATATGCAAGTTTCATTAACTCTAAGCATTCTCATTCCTAATTTATGACGCACAGCCCTAAAACCTCCAGCACCAAGTTTTGCACACTGCTGTGTCCTGTGCCCTGAAGCCCCTGGAGCATCCTGAGGGGGATGTTTGCACGAAGCCTGTTGGCTCCTGTTGGCTGCAATTTTCTCTAATGACTTGGCTGCAGCAGGGGAAGGTTTGGGTCCTTCATTCCCATCCACCAAAGTACAGCTTGTTGCACTGCCCAGCAGTGAAACACACAGAGAACAGCATTGGAGGCAGCATTTCCCCAGAGAGCTGCTGAAAGGCCAAGCCTCACCTGTCCCTCTGCATCTCAAGCATCTTCATAAAAACACAAGACCACATTTGAACCTTTAACCCGCTGAGTTGTAAAGACTTCATCACTTGTTTTCTCCAAAGCAGGCTTTCTGCCATTTCCCTCCATTAAACTCTTCAAGACAGGTGACCCCAGAGCCAAAGGTGTCAGACTAATGAAAGGTCTGCAGGAATGCAGCACGCTCGTTAYTACAGACACAGGAGGAACACAGCACTGAGCCACCATCACAGTGACACAGGACAGCAAACAGGGCACAGCTGTGCTGCAGCTGGTGGAACACAGCCCAGAGTCTGCCCCGTGGCATGCAGATGGGGCTGCATTAAAGCCCAAGCACTGCAGGTTCAGGAAGAGTTTCTTCATTGGAAAGCGGTTGTCAAGCATTGAAGGGGCTGCCCAGGGAGGTGGTGGAATTCCCATCMCTGGAAATATTCAAAAAGTGACTGAGCTTGGMACTCAGTGCACTGGTCTGGRTGACAAAGTGGGGATTGGTCACAGGCTGGATTCAATCCTTGASGTCTTTTCCAACCCAAATGATTCTGTGATTCACCTGCAGGAGCTCCCAGCATGGAGGRACAGCAATGCTGCCACAGTCCCAAAGGCAGGAAACCCCTTCAGGCAGAGGGAGGGATGGCTGTGTCTGAACCCTACACCTTGGACCACCTGACGTGCTGGATCACCACCTGAACATCTGAACCACCAAAACTTCTCCCCTGAGAAGCTGCTTGAGTCAGTCCAGAGATAAAACAAAGAGGCTGCAAGATAAGCAGCTCTAAAAGTTTCTTTCTCATTGCATGAAAGCACCCAAGAACCTCAGAAGAGGGTTCCACCCACCCTGGGGTGCTGAGCATCCCAAGCTTGCAGCTCCTYGTTTGAGAAGTGTTTCAGTTCTAATGTAGGAATAATAGATTGCTTTTCACTTCTCACTGTATCTGTGAAACCTTCCATAATTCCACATCAAATATTTATTATTGCGTTTATTAAAGTTTTAATAATTCAGCAACTCCTGTGTGTAAGATACAAGTGCCGTGAACTCACACCTCCCATATTCTACCTGAGCCACTCCAATATTTATACCTGGAACTCTCAGTTCAGGTTCCATTTATGAGGGGAGCAGGCAACAGCTTTGTGCCAAAAGCTCCCCTCCTCCTGCCTGGCATTCATCCATCCCAACAGAGACTTTTCCACAAGGAGCAGTGCCCAGAGACAATTACTGCACTGGAGCAGAAAACAAGCTTCTGAGCTCTACCTTCACTGAGGCACTTTTAATGAAGATGTGAGGAGGAAAGAAATAAATAATGTTCTCTTGGCACTTTGGYTTGGAAAATGTTAGCATAAACCCCTTCCTTTCTGAAATGAAAAGCAGAAGTTGTTGCAGACAAGAAAAGCAACGGGCCTAAAAGAGCCAAACTGTGATGGATATGTACCACTGTCTCTTTTCACAGGAAAGGGAACAAGCACTAATTAGCAACAAAACCACACACACTTGGAAGTGAGGACACCTTGGATGCCAGTCCTGGCTCTGCCATAGCTTTTGTAGGCACTTGCTTCAACTACAGCCCTGCCAAGATGATGGGACAGAAGAATGGAAATCCTTTCCTCATCACTTTTGGGAAACACRAGACAGAAGGGGTGGGGGACACAGGGATTCTGCTGGTGCCCAGGGAGATGATTCATAATACAAGCAAGGATTTTCAAGTCAGGAAATTGTGTCTGGAGTAAACAGGAGAAAGGAGCAAGAAGGAAGGGAGGGAAGGAGGGAACACAAAGTCTCCCTGGCACCCAGCAGTCACATGCTCAATCTTAATTTAATGGGAGAGAGGGGAATACACACTAAATACCTTCAGAATTAAACCCTTATAATTTACAGCTAAACCCTTGTAAACCAGACCAGAGAGCATAACCACCACCAAGGTGATCAGCAAAATGTCCAGGCATTCACTGAAATCCAAAAAGGAAAAATAACCCCTCTGATTGTGTAATTATTGGATGAGCARCATGGCCTTTCACCCTTCATGAGCATCCCAGCAGATATCAGTGCCAGGTGGATGTGATATGGGAATGAGTTTCAGAAAGATGACAGCCCCTCCATCCCAGTAAATGCATCCATTTAAACACTGCAATCTAACATTACACTTAAGCCACTCTCAAATTGCCTTGCCACAGGTTCCTACCAATTCACCTGCCTGTACTGGCAGATTTCAGAGTTACACACTCAGGCCTGGCCTRGACCSATCAGCCCAAAGAGCCTGGAGAGCAATCACATCAGATTTCTTATTGCAAGGAAATTAATCAAACCCATCATCACAGAAATTACTGCATCCTCAATAACAATTTAAAGAGCAGTGTAGGCACTCAGGCATGAAGAAAACGAGAAATSTGCTTCCTACCTGACATCTGCTGGATCTTCAGTCACCAGAACATCTGTCTTGCAGCTGGCAAGGGGATTGATGGAAAGCTCCACGGGGGGCACCACGAAGCTCTTACTGACTGGCAGCCACAGCCCTTGACCCAAGCTGTAGGTGGACCTGGAGAAAGGACAAACATGTCACACAGGAGCAGAGTGTCCACAAGGAATGGTGGCCCTCCACTGCCTGCTCAGAAGGCAGAGCAGTGGTGGCACCATAAGTCAGTGATTTAGTCTTGTCCTGAAAGCCACAAGGGAGAGGAATGACTTGAGATGTGAGAGGAGAACATGGGGATGGAAAAAATCTTATTTTTATTCCAGGAGAAGTTTCTGTACATGCCGTCCTCACATTTGCTGAAGGGACAAGAGGGGAACCCTTCTCTGCCTGCCAAACATGGACAAATCTTTCAGGTCTGTCACAGCCAAATGACACTTGTCCCACCACCAGCACAAGAATGAGCTGGGATTGACCAAAAGGTTGCACCCACTGGGATGTCCTCGTGGCTCTCCCTTCCCAAATGTCCCAGCTGAACCCTCCTCTGACTCACCTGAGTATCTTCTCTGGTGCCTGCTCTCCCGTGACCAAGTCATATCCCCGCTCCAGCGTCGTGTAGGGCCAGGGCCTGGCAGGAGAGAGGGCAAAAGCAGCTGAGCACATCCCTGGGCTGGGCAAGTGGCACAGTGATCACCCAGGGGGAGGAGAACTGGGATAGAGTTGTCTAACGGTGGCTTGCCTGTTAGGTCAGAGGCGAGATCGAACAACAAGGCGATATTCCGTTGGGAAAAAGAAGACATTTACCGCAGGGTCTGGGATGAGTTTAAAAGGTGATGGTCTGGGCTCTAAGGCCTTGCAGGGTCCCTATTTGCTGGCAGCTTTAAGTTTTGGAGACAATCCAGCTGAGTTTGCCAATTTCGAGCTTGGCATGCCTTAGCCAGGGATGTGGCTGAAATACAGAGGCAATTAATGCTGGGAAAAAGGAGTCCTTTCTCCCAGAGTCCTGGTATCAGCTGAAAAGGTGCCTTGGGGCTCTAGGGATTGGCAGGGATCCTAGTTGCTGGCAGTTACATTAGAGATCAGGCAAAAGTTTTTAACCTTTTTCTAACCTCGTGCACCCCCTGCGTCGGACGAGAGTGAACGGTAGCGAAGGCCATTTTCGTCACTATTGGAACAAGAAGATCCTTTCCCAGGGTCTGGGGTCAGTTGAAAGGTGATGTCTGGGTCTAAGGCCTTGCAGCGTCTAGTGCTGGCAGCTTTAGTTTTGGAGAAACCAGCAAAGTTTGCCAATTTCGATGCTTGGCACTGCCCTATCGGACAGGGCATGTGGCCTCAATCAGAGGCCAATTTCATGGGAAAAAGAGTCATTTCCCCAGAGTCGGGTATCCAGTTGAAAAGGTGGCCTTGGGCCCTAAGCACTGGCAGGGTCCTAGTTGCTGGCAGCTTTTACTTTTATAGAATCCCGCAGTTTTTCCCATTTACTAACTAGACGCCGCCTGTTGACAAGGGAGTGGCCTTCGAAAGCGGAAGGCCCGATTTTTCCTATTGGAAAAAAAATCTTTCTCTCAGGGTCTCGGTATCCAGTTGAAAGAGGGCATTTGGTCTCTAAAGCTTGCAGGTCCTAGTTGCTGGCGGCTTTAGTTTTGAGAGAATCCAGCAAGTTTGCCACATGTCTAGCTTGGCACGCCCGTGGATCAGAAGCTGTAGCGCCTCATCAAAGGGGGCCATTTTGCTGGGAAGAAATGAGCTTTCCAGGAGGATTGAGTTATAAGCTGAAAGGTGGGCTTTTGGGGTCTAAGACCTTGCAGCGTCCTAGTGCTAGCAGCTTTACTTTTGGAGAATCAGTAAAGTTTGCCCATTTCTAACCTGGCGCCGCCCTGTTGACAGAGCGAGTGGCCTCAAACGGAGGCATTTTCCTATTGGAAAAGAATCCTTTCCTGCAGGGTCTGGTATCAGTTGAAAGGTGGCATTTCGGGTCTCTAAAGCCTTGGCAGGTCCTATGCTGGCAGCTTTAGTTTGGAGAAATCAGCGGTTTGCCAATTTTCGAGGCATTTGGCCTACTGCCTATCGACAGAGGTCATGCTGGCAATCAAGGGCCAATTTTGGTGGGAAAAAAGGAGTCATTTCCCAGAGTCTGGGTAATAGTTGAAAGGTTGGCATTTATGGGTAATTAAAGCATGGCATGAGTCTATGTGCTGCAGCTTTCGAGTTTGAGAATCCAGTTGAAGTTTATCCATCTCTAACAATGTGCTTGAGCCGCATGTCGGTACAGGGCGAAGCTGCGCAAACCAAGGCAGGGACAGCCGCCAGCCCAGTGTCCCCACTCACCCCTCGCTGTGTCCCCAGTCACTGCGCACACACAGGTGCCGGTGCACGGGGTCCGGCGCGTACCCTTCGTGGCAGCTGCACTCTCCTAGGACAGAGCAGGCAAGGGTGAGATGGCTCTGCCCCACAGGCATGGCAGTGACCGCAGAGTCAGGCCCTCCTCCCCWGCTGCCCTCCKCTGGAGCACTTTGGACTCCAGRAGCCCGCAGGAGGTGTGGAGAAGGATTTGCACTAATACTTTCCCTAYTCRTCTCCCTGRCTCTATTCTCCCCCARCCTCCTRARAGACCCAGAAAACTTTACACCAGCTAACCCACTAGWTACCCCTCCCCACATCAAACCCAAAGGAGATGTGGAAAGCTGTGACGGTGTTCACAGGGGTCYMAGSATGAGGGAAGAGACGAGGATCTGACTCCATGTTTCAGAAGGCTGATTTATTATGATATATATTACATTAAAACTATACTAAAAGAATAGAAGAAAGGATTTAATCATAAGGCTAGCTAAGAATAGAAAAAGAAAGAATGATAACAAAGGTTTGTGGCTCAGACAGAGAGACCAAGCCAGCTGACTGTGATTGGCCATTAATTAGAAACAACCACATGAGACCAATCACAGATGCACCTGTTGCACTCCACAGCAGCAGATGACCATTGTTTACATTTTGTTCCTGAGGCCTCTCAGCTTCTCAGGAGGAAAAATCCTAAGGAAAGGATTTTTCATAAAACATGTCTGTGATGGAAAGCTGTAAGAAACCCATGGTTTTTCGGCACATTTCTCTTCACAGAGAAAAGCAAGGCACGATTCTTCCCAAGAATATTTCTGGGTTTCACATTCTCTGAATGTCAGAGCAAGGAAAAACAATTCTTATCTCATTTGCTGTGCCTGTGTTTGTGCAAAATTAGAATGCAATATGGAAATTGTTTACCCAAAGTGAGGGTGTTTTGTTTCCCTGGCCTGTCAGGGCCAAGYGTGTGTGTGTGTGTCAGGACTGTCACTGACAGTCACRAKATTCTGTGCAGTGTGAGCAGAGTTGAGTGCATGGCAGATTCAGTTTAGATGTAATATAATATAGTGTAATATAGTATAGAATAATATAGWATAATAAAGTAATTAATTAGCTTTCTGATAAGATGGAATCAGATGAATCATTCTCTCCCCTCGKCAGGGGCAAAAATATCCACTGTAGTAGTTATTCTCAGGGAGGGGATTACAYGATGCAGCACCCACAGCAGCTGGGGATGGAGTTTCATGATGCAGAGGGTCTGTCCTCAGCCAGTGTTCCTGTGCAGTCCTGCAGCCAGGGGTTCACTCCTCAGCAGGGATCTCAACCTTCCAGTGTCCCCCCTGAGCAATGCCCAAGATGGGCATCACAAACCCATCCCACATCTCCTTCCCAAACCTGCTCTGCCATCTGGCACCAGGACAAGAGAGCAGAGTCTCCTGCAGCCCAAACTCCCACTGAAAGGTGCAGAACCCCCCAATTTAGATGCCAGTCTGATTACAGTAATGCAGATCCATTTAACAGAGCCACCAGGTGAGTAGAAAATGGTCTTGAGTTAGTGATTTAAAGACCTGAGCAAGGTCTTTGTATAAATCATGGATCATGTTAGTAATGTGAGCAAAATGCTCGTTCTTGATTGCAAATACAGTAACTAAAATGCTGAAAACCCTCCCCAGACAGTTCCCATGCTGTGTCCCCATGCCACAGTGGAGGGGCTCTCAGCCCTGCTCCCCTCTGCTCTCTGACAGCAGGAGAAGACACTTCCCACACCAGAAACCCAACCACACTTGGCCCAAATTGATTCAGTGTTTGGTAGAAATACATAACCCGGAGCAARAAACAGCAAAATCAAAAGATTAATTGGATTTGCACGTGGAGTTTCTGCTACAAGCTGCTGCCAGTGTTCCCCCCACCCTCCCCTCCTCTCCCCATCGTGCCTGACAGTGCAGCAAAGCTGAGCTGCAAACACAGCTGAGGTGGGGACATGGAGAGGATGCTGGGGAGGTGGGGACCCCCCTCACAGTGGCAAGGCAGAGTGGCAGCTACCTGCCTGCTCCTCCTTAAGCAAGTTCTTAAAATGCCTCACAAGGATTACAGTAAAGAGCTTTATTGTCAGGAGGGAGYGAGATGGGGATTCAGCCACTGAGATTTTTGAGGAAGAGACGCCTGGGAAGGGAGAGGCAGCGAAAAAAAGGAAAGAGTGGGGGGAAAAAAGAGACGGCTAATGATGTGCTAAAATGCAACAGCACCTTCATGAAATATTCACTGCCTCAAACGCGTCTAATATTAAAGATTAAATGTCCTGGGATTTGTCCTAGAGACTTGGAAGCACTGATTTATGATCTGTCAAAAGCTGCTAACCTCATGATTCATAACAGGAGCGGCAGGAACATTGCTGCTCCAAAGGGAAAGGGTTGGGAGAGAGATGGCAGCGCTTGGCCCTGCTCAGCTCTGCCCTGCCTGGGGGCTGGGGCRGTCTCAGTGCAGGAAAACACAGGTCCTAATGGCTCCATCAGTGATTTTAAAAAAAGAAAAGTTATTTTTTCCTTGGGTGCTTAGTACGCAAGTTTCCCCAGCCGTGCTGTGGATCATTAATTCCTGGCRCTTATTACATAACAAATATGTGCTCTGCAAATGAGAGACATCTCAAAGTGCTTGCGAAGCAGAGCTGGGAGTYTTGGGGCACTGGCTCACTCTTGGCTCCTGCCACAGAAATTAGAGCAAGAAAAGAAAAAAACGCCAACAGAGCTCAGCATCCCATGGCCCAAACCCTTCCCCATAGCTGTGGCTGGGGGTGCTGGGTGGGGAACCCCCTTGCCAGGGTGCAGGAGGGTTTATTTTGCCTGCTGGCTTGTTTACTGCTCCTTCAGTTTGGCATCAGAAGGAGGAACTCTATCAACCAGGGGAAATATTGATTTTATCGACTCCAATCCTGGACGTTCAGCAGCTACAGCCGGTGCTCAAGACTTTATTGGGATGTTTATTGAGAGGTTTATTTCAGTAAGTGAGAGGGCAAGTGGTGCCACCAGCTGGGGAGGAGATCCAGGGCAGGAGAGAGGGGGGATCAGCGTTCCACAGGTTTCCCAGGGTGATCTACACCCCTTTGGCAGGTTTCTGGAAATTGGATAGGACAGCTCCCAGCACGGGATCAGCTGAGTGCTGCAGTCTGCTGGAACACAGAGGACTCCATCACCTCAGGTCAGATGTTTTAGGATCTATCCTCTGTCAAGAACCATGAACTGACAATTAGTGGGGCTTCCAAAAGATTTCAGCAGAACCTGCTGTGCTCTTACAGGTTCTCAGGAGTTTTGCTCTCTCCCCAACAGCATCCACCTCCCTTCTTTGGCCCCCAAACCACTCTGTTATTTTCAGTCTGTCCCCATCCTTCCCAGAGACAATGCTGAGCCAGGGAGGATGCTGAGCCTGGCTAACCCCCATGGAATGAGAAACTCCTGATAAAGTGCCTGGAGTGGGGGGAACAGGGCTCCCATACCTCTAAGTCCTCTTTAGGGTGGGTTTTTCAACATGCTGCTAAAATAAATCAAACCATCAAAAGGCCAAACTAAAGAGTTTTTGTTCAAAGCAACTGCATCCGAGATGGACACAGTTATCCACTCAGCCCTGCTGCAGCTGAGTTAGGATTCAAACTGAGCTTGAAGCCAAAGTCAACCAAAGTAACCAAGTTTGACAAGTAAGTGCACCTGGAGCTGGATGCAATTTCCACAGGTCCTGCACACGCCTCTGTGCAGCGTTCAGCTGCTGCAGGAGCACAAATAAATCAGGATCTACCAACCCCCAGGACAAGAATCCTGCTCCCACTGCCACCACCCTGCACCCTGTCGTGCACAGTCCTTCCTCTGCCTTTGGATTCAGAAGCACAAACCAGGCTGGAGAATCCATGGCAATCATTGAGCTGTTCCAGCCAAAGAAAGGATCACTGCTCACTCAGTATAAATGAGGGCAGGTCCCAGTGCCCAGCTCTGGAGGTCCAATATTGTATTTCCAGTGTGTTATTAAACAGGTGGAGGCTTTAGCTCTCTCTCTTTTTTTTTTTTTGTTTTTGTTTTTGTTTTTGTTTTTTTTTGTTTTTTTTAGAAAAGCTGGAAGTTGCTGAACTATTCCTTCACTACACTCTGCTTCTGGTAGAATGGGGTCTCCCACTGCACCCACACCCTCCCTGCCCATCCCCACAGGGCCTGGGAGCAGCAGAGCAGGGCTGCAGGATGAACCATCAGCCTGCCAGGATAAGCCTGTTAGCCTCATTGAGAGAGTGATCCCTGGTGATAATGCTGCAGGAATCCCCCTAATCCACCACCCAGTGCACAGCAGGAATGGAGGCTCCCAGAGTCCCTGTGCTCCCAGGGAAGCTGCTCTGTGCTGTCACTGGCACTTTTATTTACGGAGCTGGAGGAGCTCTGGCAGTGGTGGAGCAAAGCTGYTGCTTGTCAGGCTTCTCTTGGCACTGCTGGTGTCCCTGATTTCCTCCTGGCTGCACCTCCAGGGCTTACCAGGAATCACCCTTGCCCTGCAGGAATGCCCTGCTGGGCCAGGGCTGTGCCCCAGCTGCACAGGTACGAGCTGGGGACAAGGCCAGAGCCCAGCTGGGGTGGCAGCCTGGTCCCAAAGACTGTGGGGTATAAATGCACACCTTCCCAGCTGTGTGAGCATCACACAAACACAATCACATCTGTTTCAGAGCTCTCCCACCCAAAGGGATACAGAGYTCAGCCACAGCTTTTGTGTCCACTCCTGTCTGGACACACACACCCTGCAGAGCATCCTCAGTGCCACTGAGCCTCAGAGCTGCAGCACCACATTCCCAGACTCCCTATAAAGCTCTCTGAAAAGCTCCTCTTCTACCCCTGACCCCTGCTGTTCCTGCTCTTCAGGGATGGCATTTCCAAACCTGAGCCYCTGCTTCATCCTGATGAGAAATGCAACTTTTCCAGTTTAGAACTCTAGGAACAAGACAAAGAARGTGGCTCCTGCCCTGCTGGCCTGGCACAGAGCATGGAGGGAAAACCTGGAGTGAATTTGACAGTTATCCCTCCATCCATCCCTGCTGCAAGTCACCCTCCTCACCCTCATCCATCACAGCACCTAAGTGMAAGCTTAACCTCCAAGGATWGTGCCTGAGTTTAAGCTCTGCACAGATTTAATTCTCATTATCATCTGCTCAGCTCCTACACCACACCTCCAAGGAACAGATGAGCYGATGCAAGGAAGCAGAGAGGTCCTGAGGGTGGCACAGCTGTCACCTTCTGGGCTGGGCAGTGCCCAGAGCTGGCCATGGAGGGGTGAGAAGCCCCAGCAGCACCGGTTGGATGGCCCAGTCAGGGGGATGGGTTCAGGAGCAGCTCCATRCAGCAAAACCCATCCCTCTTCCCTCCTCCCTGTGCTCTTTAGACAAGCACAGAAAATGCCATTACAAGAACATTAGCGGCTGCAGGATTAAACACTCTAATGGCAGAAAATGAGAGTGCAAAGACAGCAGAGATAACCTTAACTYGGCCCCTGGCAGGCACGAGTTTTGATTGCTGTTTATGTATAACACTTCAGCCTGGAGCTAAATTAGCTTGGGAGTTAACTGCCTCCTGCCCTGCTTGGTGCACGAGGCAAGCTGTGCCACCACAGGAAAAGGAATGGGATATTACATGGGTTTTGACCAAGTTATTAAACTCCATACCTTGGAGAGACAGAACCTCRTCCTATAAAAGTCTGAGTCAATAAAGGCACCGGGAAACAGCAAAAATAGCAGAGGAGCACAARAACAAACAAATATTACTCGGTGTGCACAGAACCTGTGTAGTAATAAATTGAACTATAGGAAGGGGTGGCTGTTTCCATAAACACAAATACAGCCTCGCCAAGGTTGGTCATCTCCTGATTTACTTGCTCAGCTCTGCAATCCCCAAATCCCCTTAACAGGTTGCCCTTAAAAAAAMAGCTCTGTGTAAAATGACTTTCATCTGCCTCCTGCCCACAACACACCCCTGTCCTACCCAGACAGCAGTACCATCTGTGGCTCTGGTGACAAACTGGCCTATTTGGATGATGATGGAAACCCTTTTTTATGTTTTTTTTCTTTTTTTATCTCCTCCTGCCAATTTCCAGAAAAAAACCTTTGCTACTACATTTCATCTGGTTCTTTCAAGCTCGTGCTTTGGGAAGGGGGGGGCTACCAATTGTGGATGCAATGAGAGAATTTTGATGAAGAAAAGCCTGATTTATAGATGGGGGGGAAAAAAAATTCAACACATTTGCACCTGCTAATCAAGGTAGCTATCCATCTCATTTATGCCACTGCTCCAGCAAGCCTGACAGCACAAAATCAGAGGCTGTTTCTTCCAGCATTTGGCCCTGAGGGACTGATTCTCCAGCAGGTCTCTTCAGCAATGCCCACAGAATGTGCAAGTGAATCGGTTTTGTGCATACAAAGCAGGTAATTGTGCTCACAAATCAGGATTTGCATATGCTGCTGGAAAGGGCTGCTCTCATGGAGGCTGGTGAGGGAGGCCAGYGAGGCAGCAAGCACTCCTGGATTGTACCCAGGGGTATCCCAGAGCATGGCATGAGCAGCAGCACCAGCAGTGCTCCCACATCTCTTCAAAATATGGAGAGGGAGGAGAGCTGACAGTCAGTCCCACMAGACAACAAACCTGCCCTGTTCTGGTCTCAAACAGCACAGGCAGCACCTGCCAGSAGGATGGGGGRTTTTGGCTGAACATCTCCAGCCAAGGAGCACAYCCTGCCCCAGAGATGTCCCTGTCCCATCTGATGTGGCAGCTGGGCATGGTCACTGTGTCACATCCCAGCAGTGCCCATTTGTCTCTGGATCTGCAGTCAGACCAGCCAGGCTGGCTGTTTCCAAGGCAGGAGGGATGAGGGARATGACATTTTGCTCATGTGCAGATGTCAGTGCTCCCTCTGAAAYGCTCTGATGAGCTGGGGCTTCACAACACAGGTTTCAGATTTGTCAGGGGGGCAGCAATCATTTAATTACAGAGTGAGTCACACGGCAGAGACGCAAGGGAAGGCAAATTAAGGTCAGGCAACAAAGTGGATTTTGGCATTTCCTAGTGTTTCAGAGCCTCTGTTTTCACTGGGAATTATTCTCCATGCTGAAGCAGTACTGAGTGTCCGGGGTCACMAGTCAATACATTGTGCAGACAAATCCCACCCCAAACTCCAACCCAAAGAATGTGCTGGGCTTGAGTGTCACCAGAGAGAGCACGTGTGACCTGGGGCTCTCTGTCCAAAGGTGTGCCAGGAGCCCATGGCACTGCCACCAAGGATCCTGCCCACAGAGGTCTGTCCACACCCCAGGGAGCTTGGGACAAGGCAGATCCACACTGCCATGGGCATGGCTGAAGGCAGATTAGCCATAAATGTGCTGGAGGACTTCAGTGCTGGCTCTGCTGCTCTTCAAAGGGGCAGCTTTGAAGGCTTTCAGGCTCCAGAGAGGACAAACTTCAGTCCATCACTCTCATGGATGCTCTGTCCAGCCTGAGAAGGCAGAGGGCAGGGGAATCCCTGGCACCCATTGCTTGGGATGCTCACAGAGARGATAAAATCCCTGACCCAAAAAGGTTGAAATCCAGACAGGATTTATGTGCTGCCATAAAACCACAGGCCTTCCTCTCTCGTGGTGATAAAAATAAATCACCCTTAAAAATAGAACGACATTAATAAAAATAAATCTGAAAGTACATGCAGTGTATCATGGGGTTACAGTCTGCCTCAGCCTGGAGGGGAAACTTCTCCCCAGTTAAAGGCTGGTCAATGGTGATGAACAGACATGGTGCACAGGGTTATGTCCTGGGGTACAGGGTCAARCAGGTACTTCCAAAGGCCTAATTTMRGTTCTTGTGGAGTTTGGGCCTCTTAAGGGAGTTTTAGATTTAGGCTATGAAGGTCAGCAGCTCCATCAGCCAGTCCTGCTCGATCCATGCGGATCCAACTGGCAGAAACAGCAGAAAAATTCTGGTTTATTCATGTGCACACTGCCAGGTGTGAGAGAGAGGGGGAAGAAGCCTGTAGGAGCATCGGGGCTAGGACGGTGGGGACAGACGGAGACGAGAGATCTCTGCAGCCAGGTCTGGAACTTGGGGTTTATTGCAAAGGGCCTGGGTGCAGGGCCCTGCTGGGAGCTGCCAGCCACAGCTCAGAGCAGGCCCCAGAGAAGAGAGGGGAGAGGATGAGAGATAACGAGAGTAAAAGGAGATGTAAAGAGCTAAGAGGCAAAGTTCCTATACAATACAATAAATCTTCTCTGTGTTGAATATTCTGATTCTCACCACACAATCTATACAAGAACAAATCCTATAGCATTTACATACAGCCTATAAGATACATAACATTACCATCCTGTGTTACATTTTAAACCCTAAACTCCTCTTTGGGCCCTTCTGCCAAGCTGGCAGGGTCTGCTCTGCCTTGGCCTGTCTGCAAGCAGAGGTGTTGTTCCATCAAAAGGGGATTACCTTCAGCTGGCCACACCATTGTTTTCCATTGTTCAGTAACTGAGGTATCTCAAAGCTTGCTTTCATTTCAATCTCACTTATAGTTTCCTTATTCTCAAATCTTTTGCCAGGCAATCATATCTTGTAAGGCTTTCCTGTTTCATCTTCCCCAACAGAAGCCCAAGGACAGATTTCAGGAGAGGGACCTGAGGGCTGGGATGCAGCTGCTCTGCCCTCACCCTGAGCAGGCAGGGACCACGGGCACCAGGGCTGGGAACACAGAGCAGCTGCCCAGGTTCAGCTCCAGCACAGCTCCCCGGATAATGAGCATCTCTCCCTTCCCTGCAAACCAGATCTGACACATCCTGCTCAAGCGTGGGGCATCCAGCAGGAGTGACAAGCTGCTCTGGGAGCTGGGGTCACAGCAGGAGCAGCAGCTGGGCTGGCATGGCAGAGCAGCAGCTCCTCACAACCGAGGCCACGGCAGGATCAGCCAGCCCTGCTCACTGCCAAGGATGGGGCTGGCCAGGGGAGCCACAGGGCTCTTCCAKCAGGGGAGCTGTGCTCTGGCTCCATAAGGTGTCCCCGTGGTTTCTGCTGGAGGCAGAGCTGTTTCTCTCCTCCTCTGAACCAGGGGACAGCTGAATGCATCTCCCCTCTCCCACTGAGGTGGCTGCGTTTTGCCAATGCCTGAAACAAAAAAAAATCCTTCTGCTCTGTGACATCTGGATGAGAAGAGCCTCCTCCTGCACCACCTCCATCTGTCAGCAGGGCTGTTGACACCTCCCAGCCGTGCTTGGGGCTTTGGGTGATGCCCAGGGCTGTCTACACAGGGAATTCATGCAGCATCACCCTCCTGCTGCAGCCATGCCTGACAGTGCCTCCATGCAGACAGGTCTTGAGGAACAGGAACACTAAGAAGAGAAGATTGTCTTGACCAGGAAAATGAGTTTGTAAGACCAAGTTCAGTATTTGCATCTCAGCTGAACAGRGAGGGATGAGAACAGGGTCACCCCCAGCACYCCATGARGTGTTCATGACTTTGAAGGRTTTCTGGTTCTAATCCATGTATTAATGACAGYCAGGGGCTTTGGGAGGCCTAGGAAAAGCCTTCTCCACAGTGAGCCATCCTTTMAACCCTCTGGCAGARSCAGACASYAACATCCTTACCTGCAGCCATGAATCATACACACATGGGGTGAAGAAGCTCATGGCTCACAAGGAGAGCTGGGACTAAGCTGGGATGGCACCCCTCTGCCAGGGTTGGGGTTTGGGTGCTCTTCAGACACCCAGCAAGCCAGAACCACCAGGGACACTTGTCTCCACAGCACCAAGAAGGCATCCAGCCCAAGGCTGATGAGCCACTGGTGAGTCACAGCACAAAAACCCAGCACAGTCCAAAAACCCAGGCCACCCTCCTGTGCAAGGTGCTGTCACCCTGTGTGGGTTGCTGTGCTCTGTGCTCTTGGCTCACTGCAGACTGCAGCACTACTAGGTGTCATCCAACAAAGACAGAAGGGATGGTGGAATCTGTCCTCTGCCCAGCCCCACAGCTGGGTCCCTGCAGGGCTGGCTGCTGCTCCACAGGCAGGAGCTGCACACCAGCAGAACRCACTCAGCAGAACTCTCACCTAGAGATGAGGAAAGATGGCAGAGCTCACAACTCCACCAGGAAGGCCTGGAGGACACATCCAACCTAGGTAACCACCAGGCAGGAGCAGGCATTAATGGGAATTGTGGTGCTCTGCAGTGAAAATGGCCAGAGAAGGGATGGAGATGGGTAAGTTCATGTTTTACAGACTGGACAGCAGAACAACCCAACTGAGAAGCAGATAAACTCCATGTACCTGCAGCTGTCATACCAGAGAACTGCTAATCCACCATTTCAAATCCCCATCTTGTGCCCATCTTCTCCACATTTTGCTGATTAGGGTCACCACTTTGGGACCCTGCTAGCACCTCGCAGTCTCCAATGCTTACCACCAGGCTAGAGCAGAGGTGAGCCATCAAAATACCCAGTGACAGACCTTCTGCCTCACACCTCTGAGCTTTCCAAGGTTTTCATTCTCCCTCAGCTTCCCTTACCTGTGTCCTGGTCACAGAGCTGCTCACAGGCATCAGTGGTCCTCTGTCCACAGAGATCTCTCACCCAGGGGGACGTGGCATTGATCTGATAGTACAGGGACAGCTTGGCTGGGTTGAGCCAGTCAGAGATGTCCAGGTAGCTCCCCTCACTCACAACRAAGCTGCTGCCTGGGGGGAATGGGGAAAAAAATGTGTTAGGTGAGTGTGGAAATCTGAAAGAAAAACCCCAAACGTGCATTTTGGCCCAACATCAGAGCACTGCACTCTTCAGGAGCTGCTGTGATGACAAGATCTGTAAAATAATAATGAGTTCACTGTGTGACYGTGTTCACAGGGGTCTCAGGTTGAGGGAAGAGATGAGGATCTGACTCCATGTTTCAGAAAGTTTGATTTATTATTTTATRATATATATTACATTAAAACTATACTAAAAGAATAGACAAAAAGATTTCATCAGAAGGCTAACTAAAAATAAAATAAGCAAGAAAAATAATAGTAACAAAGGCAGCTGTCTCGGATCTCTGTCCAAGCCAGCTGAGCTGTGATTAGCTATTAATTAAAAACAACCAACAGACCAATCAAAGATCTACCTGTTGCATTCCACAGCAGCAGATAATAATGTTTACATTTTGTTCCTGAGGCTTCTCAGCTTCTCAGGAGGAAAAATCCTAAAAAAAAGATTTTTCATAAAAGATGTCTGTGACATCGCTGACAGCTGGTTGCAAAGAACTTCATTTGACCATTCCTCTCCAGAGCAATGTACTCCAGCAAATGGACCACTGGCTTCTCTGCCCTTGCACTACTGGGATTTGATGCCCAGGTCTCTGAAGAAATGAGGACCAGTGTAATTATTCTGATCTGTAACCAGAGCATCACTGCCCCAGCTCAGGGAGCAGTTGTCCTGAGGCACCTGGAGCTCAGGGCACAGATGGGCAGCAGCAGCAGCAGCAGCAGGGCCTGTTCACCTTGTGTTGCTTGGCCCAACACACAACTTCTTGTGTGAGTTATCTCATACCAGACACTCCCCCACCCTCTCCCTCCTGTGAGTTACAAGTGAATTCCTGCCAAAAATATTTTCTTACAAAATCTTATGCTTCTTTATTTTGCGAAATGYATTTTTCCCCACTGGCATCTGGGAATATGCATCATCTAATTAGCCAAATAGATTTTCAGTTCAGCCCAATCATTTCCTTATCTAACATCTGAGGCCCAGCATCGCTTGGGGGATTTTGCAGGCACAGAGGTCCTCATTAACTCTGATCTTCAATTACATTGATTATAAGACTGCCTCCATAACAGTGCTGCACAGATCAGAGAGGAGCCAAAAAACCTCTGCCATTAAGTGGTGTTTTGCAAAACTTACCATGGTAAAAGCCTCTAAAAAGAGGGGAGAAGAAACCTGCAAGGAAGAGTGGGCCAGGGGAACTGCCAGGTAGTGGAAAGGTGGCTGTGGGATCCTGCACTAAGTCTGAGGACTTGCAACGTGGGCAAAATTTGCAACCACTGTCTGAAGATCTAAATCCTTCTCAGAGATTACCCAGGGACAGCAAGTCTACAGATCCAGGGCCTATTGTCATGAAACTGTAAGGCTTATGGCCCTTAGTAAAGGACAGGGACACCATTCTTTGAAGCACCAACTTACTCTGATGAAAGCCAAGAGATTAAAAAAGCAGGGCAATAAGCCTGCAGCAGCAGCCACCCCACGTGAACCTGCTTGAACACAAGCTCTGGATCTCCTTTTGAAGAGGATCCCTGATGCTTAGCAAGAGGGAGCCCTCCTTACCCTCATCCTGCACCACATTAGCCATGCAAAGGATAAAACAAGCAGAGCCTCGAGTCAAGCATCCCAGTGAGTGACCTCATTTTCAGGCATCCCAAGATCTCAGCACCATCCAAAGCCCTAATTTCCCATAAACTCAGGTCTTTGACACTCAGAGTGTTTATATACYATAAACATATTCACAGACACATGCCTACCCTCAAAGCCAATGGAGGCTGCCAAGCTACTGASTGCTCAAGCAAATGAGAATTAGACATCAGAGACACAGCAAGGCAGGAGCTGCCCCACCAMGGCTGCAGGATACATCTCAATCAGACACAAGKCAGCAGTAAATCACTGGGTAAACCCCCCAGCACCACTGCAAAGCAGAGAAACACTGAGCACAAAGAAGYTTCTTAGAGCCACGTGGTTTTATCYCTAATTATTCTTTTCAATGAATTTTTAAAGATGGCCTTACATACCAATAACAACAATTGCTGGCTTCTTTTCCCAAACAGAAATGCATCCTGCACCCTTTGGGAGTGTTTACTATTTACATGTAGGTGTCTAAGTAGTAACCTGTCAATTTTGTTTTCCTCCTGATTTCCGCGGCTCCCTAATAAAGAGCAAGGCTTGGGAAGCACGTATGGTTGTTTTGAGACTCAGCTACAGACAACTCCCTCTGCACCCAAGGACTGAAGAGCAAAACCAGCAGCTCTTGATTAAATCCCTACTTAATGAACCCCACTTCTGGTTAAAATACAGCTTGGAAGTCACAGAAGTAAACCCGACACAAACCAGACACATCATCTGTGCCCAGAGGGATGGAGGTGGCTGGAGCTGGCAGAGGATCCTGGCCCRGGACCTGCTCCATGGGCAGGTGGGTGATGGAGGGGTGACCTCTGGAGCTCCCCAAAATGGAATCATWCAGRTGGAAAARACCTCTCAGATCATCMAATCCCACTGTTCCCCCAGCAGYGCCAAGGCAAGCAGGCCATGTCCYCARGTGCCACATCCACACRCCTTTTACATCCCTCMMGGAATGGGGACTCCATCACTGCCCTGGGCAGCTGTGCCAGGGCTGGACAAACCTTTWCTCTGAAGAAATTTTTCTTYATATCCAACCTAAACATTCTCTRGGAGAAAAGGCCAAACCCCACCTGSTTCCACCCTCCTGCCAGGGAGTTGTAGAGAGTGAGAAGAKTCCCCCCAAGCCTTCTTTTCTCCAGTTCCTTCAGCTGCTCCTCATCAGACTTGYGCTCCAGCCCCTTCCCTGACTCCAGGTATTTTGAAGATTAATTACTTATTTTGATTTTAGTAAGTCTGATTGAGAAATCATCCTCATTATCAGGTTTTTCAAGGGGTTTGTTTGTTTGTTTGAAAAGCAGCAGTGAAAACATTTCAATCCAAAATTCYTGATTCAGGCTCAGTGTAAAATGGAGGCTTTTCTACCTCAGTCTGAAAAAAATGAAACCTGTGGAAATTAAAGGTTTTAGTTTTCTTCCACCTTCTTTCCCTCCTTTTTCCCCTTTCTTTTCCTCCCTTTCCTTTCTTAGAGGAGGGAGGGAACAACTTCCAGCAAGGAAACTTCTCACACCTCTGAGGCTGAGTGTGTGGCAAGATTTTGAGAGACATTCACAGACAYCCTCATCACCTTCGCTCCCACTGAAAACACAAACAAACAAACACCCCAACCTTGATCCCTTTATAGCTTGCCTGTGAAATAAATAACAGAAAAAGGCACTCTACAAATATTTTGAAAGCTAAAATTCTGATGATTTCAAAGCCTTTTTCTCTTCACTTTCAAAGAATCCACACATAGAAAACAGTTTTTCAAAAGTTGTACTATCGTGTACATATCAAAACCACCTTGAAAAGCTCAGAAAGGGCACATTGAGGAACAAATTATTTTAGAAACTACCAAGAACAAACATTTTTTCCAAGCAAAAGCTGTTTCAAACACCTTCAGCTTGCTGGGAACATCAGCTGGATTTGTTTTCCACAACTGCAGTCTCTGGATGGAGGGAAGGGAAGTGATGGGGAACTTGAGGAGGGTGGAACCCACAACAAACCAGCCTCCTAAAACCTTCCTCAAGGACCTCAGACCCTACTAAATCACCCCCACACCCGGTTTGAAGCACCCCTTCAGCTGCAGTCCCAGAGTAGGTCCCAGCACAGACACTCTGAACACACTGCAGGGACTGTCCACCCTGCTGTCCCCACTGCCAACCTCCCAGGTGTCCTCCTGGACACAAATTTCAAGCTTCCCACTCAAAGCCTTGCTGAAATCTCCCTTGAATAGAGACATTTAGGTCTCAGGGTAAAGCAGCCATCAACCAACCAAGTGAATACAGAAACATGACAACTCTGCACCCAGCACCATCTCCAGGAACYCCATAGCTGTGGCATTCACATTCTCTGAAAAAATCCCTTCTCCCAGGGCTTTTCTCCTGGGAAGCTGAGAGGCCTCAGAGAAAAGGAAAACAATTCTTATCTCATTTGCTTCTCCTGTGTTGTGCTCATGTGSAATGTGTTTGGAGATTGTTTACCCACAGGTGATTGTTCCATTGCATTCTGCTGGGAGTTGTTTTCACTCTTTGGCCAATCAGGGCCAAGCTGTGTCAGGACTCTGGAAAGAGTCACGAGTTTTCACTATTATCTTTTTAACATTCTGTAAGTATCCTTTTTGTATTCTTTAGTATAGTTTAGTATAGTATTCTTTAATAGAATATAGTATCATAAAGTAATAAATTAGCCTTGTGAGAACATGGAGTCAGATGCATCATTCCTGCCTTCGTTGGGACATTCTCTGCAAATACAATACCCCGTTACCAGGACATGTCCCTCAAATGCTGTTGGAATTACAAGCCAGCCAATGCCATGGAGCAGTGTGGAGAACACCAGGACACAGCCACAGCCCCCTCCCAGCTCCACCAGGTCCAGCAGCCCCTCAGGGGATTGATTTGTTTGGGTTTCTGTRTGTGTGTTTTCCCTCCCCAACGCTGATCAAAGCTGGATGAGTTAAGGCAGCGTCAGAAGTTCATGTCTCTCATGCTGGGGTCTCCTTCAAAGTTCAGCGGAATTGCTTAAGCCCTGACAAAAGAGGCTTGAAGTTTTGACATTTCAAAAAATCATTTTCAAGAACACAACAGGATAAAACAGCTCAGAAGAGATATCTAACAAGGGAAAAGAACAAAGCACCCAAAAGGCAGCCAAAAGGGTTTGGCTTTTCCTTTCTCTTTCTTTTCAAGGCAAAAGATCAAAATATAATTTTTTTTGAAGAACATCTATTTATTCCTCCCTCT
The DNA here is from genome assembly GCA_002167245.1 of Sporophila hypoxantha. Taxonomy (NCBI): domain Eukaryota; kingdom Metazoa; phylum Chordata; class Aves; order Passeriformes; family Thraupidae; genus Sporophila; species Sporophila hypoxantha. The sequence goes on from NDFG01000017.1 coordinate 3,620,074, forward strand.
GCTYTTTTTTGTCATCTTTGGTCCATTCACTGTTTCTTGGCCAACAAAACTCCTTTTCATCTAAAATTAGTATTTTGTGTTGGGAAGCAATGGGAGGTCATACTATAGGTTGCTATTAATGTATCCAGCTCTGTGCTATCATACAGTTCTAATCCTGTTACAGATAGTTTTTRTAAACACTAGAGGAAAGATGATCCCTCTGGCTTCATTCTATAGGTACAAAGAATAACCCTATTTGATTTCTTTAGAGACCTTTTTTYCCCCCTTGTTAAACTTGAAAGAGCATTGCCCAAAGAGACAACTCCTCCCYTATCAGCTCTTCCCCTTGATCAGCCCTCCCTCTCCTGTCCTGGGCCCAGGGCATGGAAACTTCTGCTTCTGAAATTCCTCCCRGAAAATGCCAAAGAGCTGGACAGACTTTGCATGCCCAGGACACATCTGTACTGACTTAAGCAAGGAAATGTGTCTTGGGGCAGGACTGCACCCACAGACTGACACAGTGCTCAGCTTCACCATCCCTCTCCTGCCCAGCACAAAACCAGGTGACTGGGGAATAATCTAAATAGTTTTAAGTCAAACTCTAAGTTCTATAGTCTAGTTTGAATCCAGGGACAGCATCACACCAGGTTAAAATCCAAGACAACCCTCTTTTGTCTTTTTTTTTTTTTAAACTATTTCTGTCATTGAACAAGGTGAAGTTCTTAAACAGACAGTTACAATAGAAAGATTAGAAAACAGCACAGGCCTATAGACTCATCTTTCATTCAGTCCTCCCTCAGCTGAAGCACTCACAGTTATATCTCAGTGATTAACTCCAGGGTGTATTTTCAGCACATGAACTGCACCCATGGGCTCTCACCTGCCCARCCCAATGGTGATCAAACCTGGAGACCTCCATCCCCTTGAAACACTGTAAATCCTGCCAGAGCTCTTCCACCCTGGCAAAGCAGAGTCAATTAGCAGTACATGTCTGTGTGCAATTACAGCTCAAAGTGGCRCCACCTTTCCTGTGGGAGGAGCAGGGTTACAATTTAAGTGTTAAATTACACTTGATCATTCTGACAGACTCTTTCTTTGGGTTTTCTTGTCAGTCAGTCTTGATTTCTCCAGGGCTAAGCTCCTGACAAACAACAAATGTATTTATAAGGCAGGTGATGGCTCAGCCAACTTCTCCTAAACTTAAACAGGAAGGAATCTGTCTACCCTGCCTTTGGTCAAGCTCATGCTGTCATGAGATCTCCCATGGCAGCTATAGACAAAGTAATTGTGGAGGTGTTGGTAAGAGCACATCTCTGTCCTCAAAAGCCATCTGGACCAGCAGTGGCTGAGACAGAAATGAGACTCCTGAAAAAAAAAACAAAAACAAAACCAAAAAAATCTTCTCCTTAATGCTCTGCATCTCCCAACTCCCACGCTGCAGCCCGGGGCTCTCTAACAGTGATGCTCTCCAGATATCAGAAAAGGGTTCAGGGAAATCCAGCCTAAATCTAATCACATCACAAAGCACAGAGGAGCTGTGATAAGCTTGTTGTATGAATGCAGAATTCAATGTTTGCATCTCCATCTATGGGAAGGAGAGCAGGTTGGCTGGTCAAAGATGTGCCATCCTTCCAAAACCAGAGGGTAAATGGTGTTGGTAAAGCTCAGCAGGTGCCCACCCCTGTGGGGAGGGGGCATCTCTCAGGATKCAACACTTCCCAGCTCTGAAGGGGCTCCTGCTTGTCACAGCCATCTTTTATGAAAAATCCTTTCCTTAGGATTTGTCCTCCTGAGAAGCTGAGAGGCCTCAGGAACAAAATGTAACCAATGGTTATCTGCTGCTGTGGAATGCAACAGGTGCATCTGTGATTGGTCTCATGTGGTTGTTTCTAATTAATGGCCAATCACAGTCAGCTGGCTCAGACTCTCTGTCCGAGCCACAAACCTTTGTTATCATTCTTTGCTATTCTATTCTTAGCTAGCCTTCTGATGAAATCCTTCTTCTATTCTTTTACTATAGTTTTAATGTAATATATATCATAAAATAATAAATCAAGCCTTCTGAAACATGGAGTCAAATCCTCATCTCTTCCCTCAACCTTAGACCCCTGTGAACACGGTCACACCTGCTGACACCATCCAAATGCCAACACCAATCCAATGCCAATGCAATGCCAATCCTGCTGGCTTTGCTCCAGTCAATCCTGCAGAGGAGAAGGAAGAACATTTGGCTTCCCTGCCCCAGGAGCTGGGAATGCCTCTGGCAGGCACAGGGCTGGGGAGCTGGGCAGCAGCTGAGCAGCTTCACCAGCCTGTCAAAGGCACGATAAAAACATTATGTACTTCAGCCTCCAGAACCTGATTAGTTCTTCATGCAAGGAGCGTTYGTGCTGTAAAACCGTCTTGGAATCCCTTTGATCCACGCTGATACAGTTCATAAATTGATGTTAATATTTAGAGTTCATGTCTGGTAACACTKCAGCCATTTGCTCACATTTTCTTGCCAGGCAAGCAGACAGGGGAGCAGGAGTGAGCTGTAACACAGGCACCGAGGTGACCCTGCTGATTACGAGCTGCTGGAATAAAATGCAATTTGTAAAGCTGCCCCCAAASACGGCCACCTTACATGAAACACACAGGGCCTGGAGCAGCCAGACGTGACACTGAGTCTGCAAGAAAGTGTTGCTTCTGTCAGAGCCCTGACCCAGGTCTCCAGAGAGCAAAAACCCTGGGAGGAGAAMACAGCACAAGAAAAAAATTATTTTAAATCAATTCCTTCTGCTGATTTCAGAAGGGACTTATGGATTTGGGAACAGCTGGTGAACATGGGAGACCCCAAATTCAGAATCTTCCTGAAAGCCTGAAAAGATCACAGCRTCACAGAATGCTTTGGGTTGGAAGGGACCTTAMAGATCRTCTTGTTCCACCCCTTTCCCATGGGCAGGGACACCCTCCACTGGACCAGATTGCTCAGAGCTCCACCCAGTCTGACCTGAGAYAGCTTTGAGACCAGATCTCTTTCTCCATCTTGGTACAAACCTGGGGAGCTTCACCTGTAAATCAGAGAGTGTGTCCAGCTTCTCCTTGCTGCCAAAGGGGATGAGGACACAGCCAGTCCCCCACCTCCCATGGCTCATCTCTGTGTGACCACATGTACAGCACATCCTGAGTGCCCTGAGGGCATGAGGCAATGCTTGGTCACCTCCAAGAGCTGCAGAAGATTGAGCAGGAGATGTCAAAAACAAACAGTTTAAACCAACACATTTAATTAAAACCAAAACAAGAAGTTGTTGTGAGTCCCAACAATTGCAGTCTGCAGAGCAGTCTTCAGGGAAAATTAACACAGGCTGCTAATAGCAGCATCCAATTCAGCAGCATCTTGGAGGAAACAGTGGTGGGGGAAGGTAGGAAATAATCAGCAGATGAAACAATTACTGATCAGCTGYGTGGCAAGGACAGCACGGCATCGTTCAGGCAGGCAGACGCAGATGCAGGAGATTAAAAGAATAAACAAAAAGCAGCTCCCTCCACCTCTCTGCCATCTTGTCAGATGCTCCAACCCAAAACACGGTCTTGAGTAGAAATTCCACTTCAGCTGGCCTCTTGGCTTTGCAAGGGGGGACCTGGGTTTGCTGTCAGGGCAGGGTTCACCCTGGGAGAGGAATCCACACTTGCAGGAGGGACAGAGCCAACACACAGGCAGCTCATCAGGGTGGACGCACATGGAGCTCTGACCCACATAGAGGATAATGCTAACTGAACTGATCCACATGAGGACCTCTCCAACCGGCCTGATCACAGAGGATCCTGCTGCTCACACTGAGCTCTGATCCCACAGAGGACTCCTGCCTCACACTGAGCTCTGATCCACAGAGGATCCTGCTCCACTTAGACTTTTGATTCACAGAGGATCCTGCTGCTCAACTGAGCTCTGATCCCACAGAGGATCCTGCTCAACTGAGCTCTTGATCCCACAGAGGATCCTGCTCCACACTGAGCTCTGATCCACAGAGGATCCCTGTGTCACAACTGAGCTCTGATCCACAGAGGATCCCTGCCTCACACTGAGCTCTGATCCCACAGAGGATCCCTGCCTGCACAACTGATGTCTGATCCCACAGAGGATCTCCTGCTCACACTGAGCTTTGATCCCACAGAGGATCCCTGCCTCCCACACTGAGCTCTGATCCCACAGAGGATCCCTGCTCTCTCACTGAGCTCTGATCCCACAGAGGATCCCTGCTGCCACACTGAGCTTCTGATCCACAGAGGATCCCTGCCTGCACATGAGTCTGATCCACAGAGATCCCTGCTACACTGAGCTCTGATCCCAAGAGGATCCCTGCCTGCCTACACTGAGCTCTGATTCCACAGGGATCCCTGCTGCCCACACTGAGCTCATGAGTCCCACAGATGGTCCTTGCCCACACTCGACTCTGATCCACAGAGTATCATGCCACCTGGCTCTGATGCCAAGAGATCCACTGCCTCCCCATACTGAGCTCCTGATCCAAGAGGATCCCTGCCTGCCCAATGCTTGTGCATCTACACCAATGCCCACAGCCCAGCAAGGAGCAGAAGGATCACCACAACTTCCCTGGCACACMCCTCAGAAGAGGAGGGCAGAAGGCTGTGAATGCCCTGAAATGGCTTTGACAAAAACCTGCTTTATGCCCTTTGCTTTATTTCCACTTATAAAACAAAGCCCTACAAGCCCCTCACTAAAGGCAGCTCTTGCTTCTCTCTGCACCACTGGAAGATCTCACCCACCTCTCCCACTAAAGTACAAACATCCACCCACACCGTATATAACCTCTCACAGGCTGTAAAAATGGGAAGCTTTAATTGATACTATATTTCATACTGTTGTGCAGCAAGGACGTACTCCAGGCTGAGCCCTCCAGAGTATCTTCCTCCACCCTGCCTTCCCTGCAAGCCATTCCCATTGCTCCAGCTCTACTTTTTTGAATTATTACTTACAAGAAAAAAACAAAGCCAAAAAAACAACTACTGAATGTAGAGCTGAGTGGCTCCCATATTCATAAGAGGTTTTATTACTCAGATGGAGGGACTCTCTTTCCTTTCTTCCCCCCTTTGACACAGCTAAAGGGTCCTCTAAATAATGCCTTGCATTTCCATATCCTCATAAAAGCCACTACAGTTCTTTCCATAAATCTGAGCCACCTCTGAAACCAGAACAATTCCTCCTGCTCAGCACGGGCAGGGGCTGCCTCGAAACACAAACCCTGGAGCAGCAGAAGGGAGGAGAGGATGCTCCAAGCACTGTGTTTGAATAGAGAGGATTTAGAGGCACCAACTCGTTTCTGGGAAGCAGGAGGTCCCAGCCCTCCCCACCAAGCACGGCAGCTCCTGGCAGGCTCTCCTTGATCCAGCTGCTCCATGAAGTGAAGGCACAGCAGCTGTGCAAACCAGGCAGTAACTGCTCAGCRGGGAGCGAGGCAGGGGCACCCCATCAAATGAACAAAAGCAAGAAAACAAACCGAGGGAGAAGCAAGGGCAATAGAGACAGGCTGGTTATTATAGAACTGCTGCTTGGAATATATCCTCCCAGCTTGGCTGCCAGTTGGCTTCTGGTGCCAGTCCTTCCCCTCCCCTTTCCCACCCTGCCACTCCAGCAGGCTCTGGAGCTGCTTTCTCTAACGCCATTCTTGCTGCAGCAGGAAAAGCTGCTCTTCTCCAAAGCTGGAGACATTTGGGGAGGCTTCCCCCCTCTTTCTTTTCTTGGCTCTGGCTGCTGGCACGCCAGAACTGGCTGGCATCTATTTAAAGTTTCCTTCAAAGCWGAGTTCTCATCGTCTAGGAGAGCGATTTCTTTCAGCCTCTGCCTTTGTTTGGCTTCTCCTGCAGAGGTGCCGGTAGCAGCTCCGCTTTCAGCTTTTCCTTGGCTCCTGGTGCCTATTGAAACCACATTTCAAAAGGGAATGAGAGGGCACCGCTCCCTCGTGTGGGAACATCTCCTGTGAATGCACCATGGCTGCCTTCTCCCAGAGCCTGCCTTACCATCCTGTGCAGCCCCAAAGGGAACAGCTTCGGGAGCCAGACGATTTCAGCACACAAACACCCGCGAGACACGGTGCCACCATCGGGTGCCACACCAGAAGCTGCTGCAAGACTGACCCAAGCTCCCACACTCTGCCAGGCCAAACACGTCAGCTCTGTTGTCACCTCAATGCCACAGGGATGCTGATGCCAACCCCCTGTAAAAAAGCACATTTAATCCCCCACGGGAGATCTCCAGGGAGGAGCAGGTCCCCTCTTCTCCATCAGCATCAAACTGCAGGTGCTGAGCCTCGGCAAATACATCCAGCCACACTTTTCCTRGGTATCATTGAAATTTCCTAGCCCAGCTCAGTTCTGTGATGTCTTTAAATGCTTTGTAATATTTTGCTGCCAGTTGGGTGGTGCCTTGGGATTTGTTGTTATTCAAAAAGAAGGGACAACTTTAAGAGCTTTTTCTCTTCCCAAGCAAGAGACTGTCATCGCATAAAATGCTGAGATTTCAGGGAAAGTGATAGCCACTGCAAAATGTCTTGGCTGTTTCTATGTGAAGAATTTGACTGTTTCTCATAAAAAATATTTAAAAAGTTTCGCAGTTTGTAATTATATTTTACAGTTTCATTACAAAGCTCATTTTAATTCTTCTCCAAACCGTTGTTACCAGTCCTCTTGCCACTTTCTCTTCAGAAAAGTCATTAAGTCGGGACTGGAGATCATCCCATTTCCCCCAGTTTCAAGGATATTAATCTGCTTTATTGGTATTTCATTGTCATTTTCATTCGAGTGTTCCCTGCATTTGCATAATTTGCATTGCCACCCCTTTCCTGGTGACAAGCACAGGTTCAGCTTTCCACTTTCATTCTTCAGARTCTCATTGCATTTTGTTKATTTTCTTTTTCAGGACACACTGTATTCCCRGGGCCAGAACCACAAGCTGGGAGCAGGATGCTGAGGTCCTGTCTCCATCCCTGCCTTCCTGGCTGACCTTCAGCAAGTACCAGAACCAGTGTGAGCCCCCAGTACAAGTGCTGTACTGGCCAGTGCCCATCCCAAGGGGATAGAAGTTAGCACTGGAGGAACCTCATGCCCCAAGTGCAGGACTTTCTGTTCTCCAGCTACTTGGAACCATCTGAGAAGATTTCAAATGCTCAYGTGTGGCTTGGACAATCATTAAAACCAAGGTGCAGACAAGTCCCTTGTTTCAAATCCTTAAATCACAGAATGGTTTGGCTTGGAGGGGACCTTAAACATCATCTTGTTCCAACCTCCTGTCATGGGCAGGAACACCTTCCACCAGACCAGGTTGCTCAGAGCTCCATCCAAACTGGCCTTGAACACTTCCAGGGATGTGGCATCCACCCCTTGTTGTTATCTTCATGTCTCCACTGCACTGAACTCATGCTCAGTTCCTCCAATGTGTGAACACAAAGTAGATGTTCTCCTCCTCTTTCCTACAAGCTGTGACCCTGGGCTATCCCAGCTACCCAGAGACCACTCTTGGCAGGGCTAATCCCACTTCAAACACACTGGTGACTCCCATTCTGCCATGGGGTGATGATTTCAACCCCTCTTCACTGGCCCCTGCAGCTCTCATGCCAGTGTGTGTCTTTAACCATCTCCCCCCTCCCCAAAATAATAATCCCCCAAGAGCTGCCCTCCACTCCAAAGCTCCCAAAGCAGGGGCCTGTCCCTGAGCTGGCTGCACCAGGACACCCCAGCAGCTGGTGATGCACTGGCTGCACGCAGCACTTTCACAGAGAGAAAGTGCCCCCTCTGCATGCCCCAAGCAGTGAGAYGAGTGCAGGAGCTGAGGAATTGGAACCGACTGAATAATGGGTCCTGTCTGCTGGAAGAAAATGAAATTTGCCCTCATGTTACTGAAAACTTGCACTCGACGCTCACTGCGCATTATAAAGAAAAGGTCAGTGAAACACAACAAATGCAAGGAGCCCAGTTGGAGAAAGCAATAAATAGTGACAGCAGCACTTGTCTAATTTATCAAAGCATCTGTGCCTTTGCTCAAACCCCAGCAATTTCCCTCCATGCTGCTGCAAGGGCTGGGATGAGCAGCTCTGCTGCTGCAGGACAAAACAGCTCTGCTGCTGCCTGTCTGTGCAGCTCCCAGGGCTCCTCAGCGAGTTTGGAGGAGAACAGAAATATCCATCAGACACAATTAGCACCAGTGATAACAACGATAATATTAATTGACATGACTGAGATTTTGGCCTCAGGCTCGCAGATGTGCTTGTGGAAAGGGAGATCCCTGCAGTCAAACACAGCTGGGGCATTCCTAAAGAGAGGAATCTCCATGTCCCAAACACACCCAGAGGGGCAGCAGGAGGGTGTGGCTGCAGWGAGCAAGGAACAAATTTCCCAGGCATCGTGCTGGGGAAGGCTGTGAGAAGACSAGAGAAAAGAATGAGAAACAATTCTTATCTTCRCTTGCTGCACCTGTTGTTGTGAACATGTGGAATGAGTTATGGAGATTTGTTTACCAAAGGGTGGTTTCTTAATTGGCCAATGGTGAKGGTRTTTGGATGGATTGAATAATTTGGTCTGACTGTATCAGACTGYCTGTAATGGCGACGTATKGTATTTGTGGGGTGTCCCGAYGAAGACAGGAATGMTGCATCTGACTCCATGTTCTCASRAGGCTAATTTATTACTTTATGATACTGTATTCTATTAAAGAATACTATACTATATTATRTTAAAGAATACTATACTAAACTATACTAAAGAATACAGAAAGGATACTTACAGAATGCTAAAAAGATAATAATGAAAACTCATGACTCTTTCCAGAGCCCTGACACAGTTTGGCTCTGATTGGCCAAAGAGTGAAAACAACTCCCAGCAGAATGCAATGGAACAATCACCTGTGGGTAAACAATCTCCAAACACATTCCACATGAGCAAAACAGAGGAGAAGCAAATGAGATAAGAATTGTTTTCCTTTTCTCTGAGGCGTCACAGCTTCCCAGGAGAAAAGCCCTGGGTGAAGGAATTTTTCAGAAAATGTGAATGCCACAGCGATGAGTTTCTTAATAAGTATAGTATAACAAAGTGATGGATCAGCCTTCTGGAATCATGGAGTCAATGCTRAYTATTACCACAACAGGAATGCCATGCCACGACAGGAGGGTCTTACCATCAGCAATGAAGTGCTCGGGGACGTGGAGCGTCACCTTGACGGTCAGCGGGCAGGAGAGCTGCGAGCCGCACACCACGGCCAGCACGCAGGAGCTGACCGCGATCAGCGTCAGCGCCGTCTTGTTCACGGGGCTCTTCATGGAACCTGCAAGGCACACACAGCCGTGGGTGGGTGGGGGGCCAGAAGGGAAAGCTGYACCCAGGGCTTTGTCAGCAGAGGCAGGGGAGAACCAGCACGGGGAAGGCAGGCATGGAAAACAAGGATGGGAGCTCAAGAAGGGTGTGAACACCTCAGGGTTCCCATTACACCTTGTTTGGCACAGGGCTTCATTTGGCTAGAGGAGGGAACCTCTCAAAAAACCCTGTCAAAGCCCTGTACAGACCCCCTCCCTGGGAACATCTCCCTGGAATCACTCATCACASCTGCAGTGCTCCCCTACTGAAACCATCATCATTTCTTGTCAATATTGGTTGGCTTGGCAACCCACTGTAAAACCCTGTGGGGCAGGACCTGAGGTGGTTAGGAGAGCAGCAGCTGCTCCTAGTATGGGTCAGGGGCTAGAGTCTACTGTGTGATAAGAATGTGCTTGGTGTGCCATTGAGAGTTAGATCTATTTTCTTGTAGGTAGAGGCTCAGTAGGAGCACAAAGACATAGGCTTGGATTATCGCTACTGCTACCTCTAGGATAGTTAGTAAGAAGAGAACTAGTAGAGTTAGGAGCGAAACTGCTGATATTGTGGAAAATAGGGCTGTTGTGGGTGTAGAGAGGAGCTGGATGAGAAGATTGAATCACCATCAACAGCAGCTGGGTGGGACAGAATCCCCAAGTTTCAYAAGAGATGTGGGGAAGCTGTGCAACACAAGGAGACCTGGCTGGCCCAGAAGATTCAGCTGCTCTTATTGGATRCAGACTGGGAATGTCAGGTGTCCAAATGAGATCCTTTCTACTGATGGAGATGACCAAGAACTGTCCCAGACCGCAAACAGGTCTCCACTGCCCAAGCAGGGAGTGCTTGGAGCCTGCATCTTTGGGGCACCTCTGATCCCCCTGGACCTGGGGGCTGCCCTGCTGCTGCTCTGACTGCACTGCATCCCCTACAGCCCCCTCATCCAACAGCTTGTGCCAGCACCCTGCTCTGCTCCAAAATAATAACAAACACCTCACAAGGTTCCTTCTCCAGGGCTGTGGATGCACCACTTGGTGTGTCCACGGCAAGGAAAGGGCACAGCTCAGCAATGAGCCCAGAGGCTGCACAGCTCATTCTGCTGCAAGCTGAGATGACCCAGCTGCTGGCAGAGCTGCCCACAGCCCTGCTCAGGATTCAGGTGAGAACATCTCTTGATTCTTGGAAGCATCCTCTCCCCATTTGCACCCCAGCCCTTGTCACCTCATCAGCAGAGSGAGATTTCAAAAGCATCAGTTTGAAAACTGGATTGGAAGTGGATCCAAGTCACCAYTTGCACACTCTGTGATTTGCCTACAGCTGCTGCTGGAGGTGCTGGGCCAGGGCAGGACCTCATGCTCAGCACAACCTCTGCTTCCCAGGCAGSCCACCAAGCCCCACCACAGCACCCCCAGGCTGGAGCCTGCACAGGGGATGCTCCAATCTGGGTTTGTAGGACAGGAGAAGTGGCTGATCTGCTGGAAAATACCCCCATCACTGAGACCAACAGGAGCAAGTAAATTGATTATTTATGAAGCATCTTTCCTTATGCATGGATCATCTAAACAGCCATCCCACTCCTATTTCACAGCTTTACTGCCAATCCTCTGTGCCCCTCACCTTGCAATCCTCTTTTTTTCTCTTCCAATCTTTATTCATATCATCAGCATAAGTTAGCACTTCCATGGGAGGCAAAATCCTCCTCTTGCTGGGCATACTGTGCCTGCCACAACCCCTGCTTGGCTTGAAGTTATGACAYGAATGCAAAAAAGTAAAAAAGAAGGGGGGAAAAAGGAAAAAAAAAAGGCAAAGGAAAAAAAGCCCCCATGAGGATAAGTGGACAAAATCATATAGACAATGGACCAGACAACGCTGGATTTCACCCTTMTAAATCACCTTTCAATCCAGGGTCTTAAGTGCTTTGCAAACATTAAATCATAAATCCCTTATGAGTGAGACAAGTATTATCCCCTTTTCACAAAGAGCCCAAATCCCAGGTATGATGGCAGCTTTCACCAAACTGCAGCCAGAGTGGAGCTGGAGGAATTAGGATTTCACATCCCCGTTGGTCCATGTGGCTTCTTCTCTCCCCCTGACTCAGAGGAGAGCAGCACAGGGGCTTGGAACAGCAACAATCCCTTTACAGTTCCATGAGTTTGAGCTTGGCTGCTCAAGGAAAGGGACAATTGCTCCAAGTCTCCTGTAACTCCCTTCCCTCCTGCACTCTCTCATTTCCATCACTGCTAATTGCTGACCTCTAGAAGTGCCTCATGTTTGGTTTTGACCAACTGAACCAAAACAAGGGGGCTTCTGCTCGAGCTGAAATTGGGTTTCCAGCTCAGCTCTTTATTGCTCACGACCAGTTAGCTGCCAGGTTTCAAGGGAGACTGCTGGAAAAGCATTTAAAGAGAGGGACTGGGATTTTGTTTTCCATCTCTTTCCCTGCTCTGCAGACCAYTGATGCTCCAGCATTGCTGTGCTGTATTTAAACACCTATCTGGAGATAATCAGCTTCACTGCAAGCCTTTAAAACCACAAGCAAATGTATTTTCAGCAAGGCCCTGCTAACCAAACYCACCTCAGCAGGTTCTCCAGGGCTGCACCCTGGTCTAGAGGTGAGACAAACTGATCCCTTCCTTCTTCAGCCCAGGGAGGGGATCCAAACCCAGCTCAGCAGCTCAGGCAGCCCCAAATAAACCCAATGCCACAAATGAGAGGTTGGCCTGGCTAAGCTTGGGCTTTCCCTCCTCTCCTTCTCATCTCCAGGCTTTCAGAGAAGTGTTTGAAGAGCAGATTTGAAACTCCAGGTGCACCAAACAATCAATGTCCTTTACCAAGAGGAGGAAGCTGGGTGGGGAATACAAGACTTTTATGGATGGTTGAGAGCTCCAGCACCCAACARAATCCTGGTTTTTGTCTTGTGGGGTTCAAAAAGCCCAGGAGGAAGATGGTAACCAGGCATGGCTGAGACTAAACTCACCCCCCAGATCTCCCTCTCCTAATAAATGCTTCATACATTAGGATGATCTCTCTRTATGTTTAATCAAAGATGTTTCTGTCGTGTTTTGAGAGGTTGCAACAAAGTGAGTGGATTTCTGAGTGCTCACCCAGGCAGTTTTGAAGGGAAAAACCTGGCCCATGGGGATTCCCAGGCAGTCTGCACCCAAGCAGTGGGCAGGGCACATCACCAGGATGAAAAATAGGAATAAATTACTTCTATCCARAGAGAAGCAACTTCTCCACACAGCCCACAAAATCCAAGGAGGGAGAAGCAGAAAGGAAAGGCAAAGTGCTCCATTTCAGGGCAGAATCATCCCTGCCATGCTCCCTGCTGGTGACCCAAGGGTGGCTTAATTAGACTGGCAAACAAGAGGAGGGTCCAGCACCGTGGTCAGAAGGACTCTGGCCACCACCACCTTCCCCACCCAGGATTTTTTTGTCTCCTCTCAAACCCCAGTGCRAATTATCCTGGTGAGGATGCGAGTCCCTGCTCAGAAACCGCTTGCAAAGCACCACGTTCCCCTGAAGATTTTGCACCTGCTGCAAGATGAAGATAAATTCAAAGGCACTGGTGTAAACACTCAGCAAACAGCCCCTCCAAACGCACCGTGTCTCCTTTGAAATATCATTTCCTCGTGCATTTAATTACTCACTGCTTTGTACACTTTCCTTTGCCTGCCCAAAAAACAAGGAGGGGGGAAAAAGCCCAAAAAAAACCCCTCCAGGCTCAATTCTTCTTAATATTGGCAGTACTGCCTAAATTTAGTGGGGAGAAGAGAAAGGAAAAAAAAAAAGAAAAGAAAAAAGAGAAAAGGTGTGTTCAGAACACGTATGGATTTATGAGCAACACAAATATCCCRTGTTCTCAGTAATATGCTGTTTCTAAATCAGGCTCATAAATACATGCTTGGGAGATTAGTCTATAAAAAAAAATAAACTTTAATTACCCCCTCTTTATCAGCACACAGCCCGTGGTGTTAACCATATGTGGGTGTTAAACGCCAAGTGCTTTGCAATCTTCCCCACCCCCCGGGAGACAATGGCATCGCAGGGAACGCTCCGTGGCCACTCGGATATGGAAATGTATTCCCAGCTCCGAAGGAAGACGGGGCTGGGGAGAACAGCGAGTGCTGGGAGTGCTTAGCAACCCCCGCCGAGCTGTGCTGCATGCAGAGCACCCAGCCTGGGGACAGCAGCATCTCTGAGGGGACAGCAGGACAATAGCTAGCCCAGCCCAGCCCAGCTCGGGGACAGCAGCACCCCGGGGGACAGCCAGCCCATCCCAGCCCAGCCCAGATCGGGGACAGCAGCACCCCGGGGGACAGCAGCATCCTTGGGGACAGCAGCACCTCTGGGGGACAGCAGCACCCCTGGGGGGACAGCAGCATCTCTGAGGGGACAGCAGCATCCCCTGGGGGACAGCCAGCCCATCCCAGCCCAGCCCAGATCGGGGACAGCAGCACCTCTGAGGCACAGTGGCACCTCTGGGGACAGCAGCATGCCCTGGGGACAGCCAGTCCAGCTCAGGCCAGCTTGGGGACAACAGCATCCTTGGGGGACAGCCAGCCCAGCCCAGCTCAGGGACATTAGCACCCCTGGGGCCAGCAGCATCCCTGGGGGACAGCCAGCCCAGCTCAGGCCAGCTTGGGGACAGCAGCACCCCTGGGGGACAGCAGCATCCTTGGGGGACAACCAGCCCAGCTCAGCCCAGCTCGGGGACAGCAGCACCTCTGGGGGACAGCCAGCCCAGGTTAGGCCAGCCCAGCTCGGGGACAGCAGCACCCCTGGGGACAGCAGCACCTCTGGGGACAGCCAGCCCAGCCCAGCCCATCCCATCCCAGCCCAGCCCACACCCCCGGGATGCTCCCGGGTCCCGCCGGTGTCGCTGCCGTGCCGGGGGAATCGGGCTCCTAATGCTCCATGGTTCTGTTGCAGCAGAGGCTCGTTAATAGGASAGAGCAGCGTTTCCAGGACAGCCTCACACACAGACACGTCCCCGGGTGTCCTACGAGGGGCAGATCGTGTCCAATCAAGGCAAACGCCAATTAAGATGAGCTGTGGTTGTTGGCAGGAGGCTCTGGACACGGAGCAGCCCTGCACGGGGAGGGAGCAGTGCTGCCTGCCTGCCCTCCTGCCCTGCAGCCTCCTCTTCCTCAGCAGGATCCTCTGGGGGATGGGAAATTGGGATGGGGAATTGGGATGGGATGGGAAATGGGGAATTGGGATGGGAAATGGGGATGGGATGGAACAGGATGGGAAAGGGGGATGAGATGGGAAAGGGGGATGAGATGGGAAAGGGGGATGAGATGGGACAGGATGGAATGGAATGGGAAATGGGATGTGAAGTGGGATGGCATGGGAAATTGAGATGGGATGTTGAGATGGGATGGGAAATCAGGATGGGATGTGATTGGAAATTGGGATAGGATGGTGATGGCAGATCCTCCTTCCAGTCAGACACAGCTCTCCTGCACCATGACCCCACCATGCCTTCACACAGTGCCCCAGAGCCCCTGCCTTCTAAAGGGGGGGATGTGSATGCAATGAGCCCCCCAGGCAGGGGGGGAGAGCACAGGCAGCTGTTCCATCACACACCATCTACACCACACCTGCTCCCARCCTCTTCCTGAGGCATCTTCTTCACTGCAGTCCTGGACAAATCCCAATGAAGGTGCTCACAGCTCCAGCCCAGCTCTGGGTCACAGCCTGGGCGCTGGGCAGCCTCATCCCAGAGTCAGCAGGATGTGGATCAGCCCTCAAGTGGCAGCTTTGCTTCCCCTGTGTTGGGGGAGAGCCCTGAGGAGACCCTCCAAGGACACAGAGGGTGCACAGAGGAAGGGATGGGGGAAAGGAGGAGGAAAGGCAGCCACGCTGTGCAGCAGAAGGGTGAGATCAGTCGCTTCTGGATTTATAGAGGATTAGATCTTGCTGAGCACATGCTGAATCAGATTAATACTATTAACATTTATGAATTATCCTCTAGCAATTAGCTGAGACGTCCTCCAGCACAGCACAGGGAGAAAAGGCAGCCCTGGGTGCCAAGAGTGGCTTGGGCCCTGTGGGGAGGCTGGGGTTGGGCTGCTGGACCCCACAGCAAGGTCAAGGGCTCATTGACCAAGCTCCTGTGCATCCCAGTGAGCTCYTGTGCTCCTCCAGCAGCCTGAGCCTCGGCTCTTCAGGTGCTCCTGGAGTTATACAGCCTTATGTACTGAATAAATGCATTTGCTTCCTAATGATACAGCTGTTGGTGGTGCTCCCCCTTTGCTCTAAGGCGTTGTGCTGCAGCTGGCAGGGAGACCTCACCAGCAAACTCCAACCCAGAGGAGGAAGGGGGCAAAGGCAAAGCCTTGAAGGCTGGGCAAGGAATGAGCAGCTGAGGAGAGAGGGGGGAATACAGATGCCCAAAGTGGCACAGGCTGAGATGCTGATCCACCAGCCCCATCAGCACCAGGGCCACCACGGGCAGATTCTCCTGCCCACACATCTCAAACCTTCTGGCACAGCAAAGGGGGGAAGAATTTGTGCAAACTCAATTTGCCTTCCTGGCACTGCTATATTTTTTTTTTGCATTTCTCTAGGCAGGGACAATTAAAATCAATGAAGTCAGTTTTGCTTTCATGTTCTCAGTGCTGAATTGGTTGAGATAAAATCACATTAAAGAAACAGCTACATATTTAAAGGTAGATATTGCCTGCACTGGAATTTTCTTTCATGAAAATCAATGAAAGCACTTCTCCTGGAATTAAGGCCCGATCTTTTTTTTTGTTTTACACTCCAAATGAGTCCCAATTTTACAATATACAAGCACAAAGGCAAATCTGAGTGGAAGGTTTCATTTTARGGAGAAGGGAAAGCAATTTTCAATACAGTGTAGCAAAAACATTATTCCTACAGGAAAAAGAGGGAAAAAAAAGTAATCATTATCTATGAAATAGTTTGTGTTGAGTCACAGCCCAGGGAGGATTGTGCTCAGCGAGTGAGGGCTGGGCAGACAGATAAATTGCTTTTAGAAACGAGGAAGAGAGCAGTGATGGAGGCCAGGGTGGCAGGGAGGGCTCAGGACCTGGCAGGAGATGTCCCAAGGACTCAAGTTGTTTATCCTGGCTGGACCTTCACCACACTGCCTGCTGTCCCACTGTCACCCTGCAGGCTGAGCTGGGATTGGGGAATTGGGCTGCAGCCTCAAAAAAAAACCAAAAAAGGCCCAAACCATCTTTTGCCTCCATCCATTATTTTTGGAATAGATGCAAACTGACAGAACAGGATGAGAACACAAATCTCTGCTCTGCAACAGCTCCCCAGGCTCGGGGCACATCCCTCCGTGCCTCAGTTTCCCCCTACAGCCGAACATCAATCATGCGACATCCACCACCCTCTGCAGCCAGGAGACAAATCCACGGTGTCACAGGAATCCACAACCAAAAGCATCTTCATTTTCCAAGCAGCTCCAGCCCTCTTCCCCCCTCCTGCCTGCATCCAGCTCTGTGTTTATGTTCAGCTTCCTGGGAAACAAGAGGCTCGTTACCATGCGGAGGGCGACAGCAGAGCGATTAGTGAAATTTGTTACCCACATGCTCTGAACAAAATTAAATTAAAAGTGCTGCTTTGCTGTCAAGATAAGGGCCAAGCCGGAGAGATAATTTTTCACTCTCAAACACTCAATTACTCGCTGAGGCTGTATCAGATACAATCGGAAAATAAATAAATAAATGGGGAGACCCGCACTGCCTCCAGGAACAGATGTAAAAGGCTTTATCTCCAGCGCAGTCCTGGGAAGTTAAAGTGCCTGCAGCTCCAGCAGCATTTACCTGCAGCCCCTGGTGCTGCCCAGCTCCAGCTTCCAGCAGCAGCAGCAGCCCCTCTCCCAGCAGCTCAGTGCCCCTGGAATGGGCAGGGGCATGAGAGAACCCCCACACCTGTCACAGCCATCTTTTTAATAGAGAAAATCTTTTCCTTAGGTATTGTTACCTCCTGAGAAGTGATGAGGCCTCAGGAAGAAAATGTAAACAATGGTTATCTGCTGCTGTGGGAATGCACCAGGTGCATCTGTGTGGTCTCATGTGGGTTTTGTTATCTGAATTTATAGGCAATCACAGTCAGCTTGCTCAGACTGCTCTGTCTCTGAGAACAGAACCTTTGTATATCATCTCCTTCCTCTTTAACTATCATTTAGCTAGGCCTTGGTGAACAATCCTTTCTTCTATTTCTTTTAGTAAACACGGTTTTAATCATAATATATATCATGACAAATGAATAAATCAAGCCTTTTGAAAACATGATGGGTCGATCCTTCACTCTCCTCTCATCCCCAGACCCTGTGAACAGACTCACACACACGACCTACAACGCCACAGTGGTTAAAGGAGGCCAAAGAGAGGCTGGAAGCACCCCAGCCATTTACCTGATGCAACCCAGCCTGAGTGCCAGCAGCGAACAAGACAGGGACTCGTCAAGGTGGGTTTTTATGGGCTGTGACGGTGCCTCATTGCTCTGACAGGCAAAATAACCCATCATGAAAGGGACATTTGTTAACTCGCTGGTTAAAGCGGCTCTCATGACCAGAGAGAAGTGGTTGGGAATAAGGGCATCCCCACTGCACACTGCCTGGAATCACAGTGTGAGCCTGGCTTGTGCTGCAAGGGTGCAGCCTGTGGGAGGGAGGGACCCTGGTGCTCTGGGCATAAAGACAAGATTTTATAACACAAGTCACCTCACTCCTGACATTTGAGGGATCTGCCGGTCACCGGGAGCTGTGGTGTCCCTCTGTGGCTGCTCTTTCCTGGCCTCACCAAGAGCAGCACAGCTCCAGTGTGCATGAACCAGCTGGGTGTGCACCACAGGCTGAGCTTATCTGTTCTGTCCCTGCAGGGAGCGCTGGTGTTCTTTCCTAGGGATCCTAACAGCTCTGTGTCCCTTCCTAAAGAATCCTAAATGCTCTGTGTGCTGTCCGTAGGAATACCTACAGCTCTGTGTCGCGCTTCTTGAGGGTCCTAACTAGTCTCTGTGTCCCTTCCTATGAGATCCTAAAGGCTCATGTGTGCTGTGCCTGAGGATCACTAAAGGCTCGTGTGTCCTTGCCTGAGGATCCCTAGAGGCTCTGTGTCCCTTCCTGAAGGATCCTCAAAAGCCTGGTTCCCTTCCTGAGGGATCCTAAGGGTCTGTGTCCTGCTCTGAGGATCCTAAGGGTCTGTGTCCCTTCCTGAGGATACCTAAGGCTGTGTCCTCTGCGGATATCCCTAGTTTCCTATGAGGAATCTAAGGGCTCTGTGTCCCTTGCTGAGGAATCCTAAGGGCTCTGTGTCCTTCCTAAGATTCTAAGGGCTCTGTGTCCTTCTGAGGGATCTAAAGGGCTCTTGTCCTTCCTGAGGGATCCTAAGGGCTCTGTGTCCCTTCTGAGGGATCATGTTGTCTCCTAGTCTAAAGCTCTGTGGTCCTTCCTGAGGATCTAGCCTGTTGTTTGCATGGGCTGACACATGAGGAGGGGATGGACACAGATGCCCAGGAAGGGAGAGCATCCCAAGGACAGACAGACAGCGAGAGACACAGACAGACCATTTTTCCATGTCTGCCCGCTGGGAAGAGCCCAAATTGACAGTTTGCTTTATTCTACCTTTTGTCTCCCCTTGATTGCCAGCAGCATCTCCCCAGTTTTTGAAGGCGAGCCAAGGCCCAAAGGCAGGCAGGAGGCAATTCTGAGGAGCATGGAAGAGTGGGGAGATGTCCTGCCCTGCAGCATTCACTCAGCTCCAGCGAGGCAGAGGCAGCAGCAAAAGAGAGCAGTGCCAAATTTCATTCTGCACCTCGTTTAGCTCCCCATGAAATAATAAACTGCCTGCTGCCTCTGGAGGATGGGAGAGGATCAAAGCCAAGCTTCCTCATATGTAGTAGAACTCCGAATACCTAATATTCCATTATAAAAGGCCTTGTTTTTAACCAATCCAAATAACAGAGGCAGATCAAAGTCGCTTCTGTTCTCTAACAGCCTCAGAACGGCTGCGCCAGGCAGCCAGACACGCACAACGGGGCCTGACACCAATCCAAGGTACATAATTGGAACTCTGGTAATTTTGTCAAACCATTCACTGCGTGCTGTGGAAACAGCCAGGTGCCTTGTTCACAGAGACCTCAGCTTAGGAGCATCCAAAGCCATGGCCTGCCTTTCCCTGGGGTGCAGGAGCATCCAAAGCCATGGCCTGCCTTCCCTGGGGTGTGCAGGAGCATCCCAAAGCCATGGGCTGCCTTCCCTGGGGTGCAGGAGATCCCAAAGCCATGCCCTCCTTCCCTGGGGGCAGGAGCATCCAAAGCCATGGCCTGCCTTCCCTGGGGTGCAGGAGCATCCCAAAGCATGGCCTGCCTTCCCTGGGTGCAGGAGCATCCAAAAGCCATGCTCTCCTTCCCTGGGGTGCAGGAGCATCCCAAAGCAATGCCTCCCTTCCCTGGGGTGGCAGAGCATCCCAAAGCCATGCCCTCTCTTCCCTGGGGTGCGAGCATCCAAAGCCATGGCCTGCCTTCCCTGGGGTGCAGGAGCATCCCAAAGCCATGCCCTCCCTTTCCCTGGGTGCAGGAGCATCCCAAAGCCATGCCTACCTTCCTGGGGTTGCCTGGGGAGCTGTGCAGGAAAACAGAGGTGGGATGTTTTCCCCCTTTTTCTGCCAGGAGGGGTGAAGCAATCCCAGAGCAGGCTCAGGGTGGTGCAGCTGGAGCTCAAGCAGACACCAGAGGCAGCTTGAGGAGCAGCAGCCAGCCGAGGACACTCCATGAGACACCCCAGGTGGGTGGGCACTGTGCTGGGTGCCCTCCAGCACACCTCAACCATCCCAGGAACAAAAGCATCCCTTTGCCTTTGCAGCCCACGCTTTGTGTCTGGGTTTCCACAAACTCTGTACCTGATCCCTGCTGGATGGGGCCTGACATCAGCCCCAGASTCAGGGGTTTGGCAGCAGCTATGGGAACCTCCTGGCAGGTCCCAGGGGCTCCCAGCAGGTCACAGAGGCTCAGGCTACAGTGCAAAGGAGGGCAGACAGTCTGTGGGTCTCCAAGACAAATGGGCTTGGGATAGCTCAGCCCCTGGCAGGGTTTCCATATGACATCAGAACTTTCCCTGCCTCAGTTTCCCCCAACCCAGGAAGCTGAACAGCATCTGCTGCACRTTTCTGTGTTACAGAGCAGCTGCTCTGTGGCCTGAGAAAGCAGAGGRAGGTGCAGGAACCTTGCCTGAGCCTCCCCTCCAGCAAGGAGGGGCTCATTATACTCACAGAAACCTCGATGAGATGGGCAGGGAGCTGATACAGCCTCACAGTTACAGTGCTGCTGCTTCCCCCACACCTTTCACTRTTTGGTTTCATCATCAGGCAGGTGCTGCCTGTGACCAGGGGAACTCAGGGCTGCACAGTCAGACCTGGAGCTGAATATATTTTGCTGGGCACAGRGCAAACCCCACCCCACAATGAGAAGGATGGAGCAGGAGTGGAGTTTGTGCACAGGGCTCTGCCTCCTTGCTTTAGGGGGATTTTTGCTGCTAATATTTTCCTCTCAAACTCAGAGTGGAACCTGACTGAACACATCCCACCCTGGAGCATCAAAGCTTTGATATTGCCCTGCTGGCCAGCGGGGGATGTGGATTCACATCCTTCCAACACTGTCAGGGTCTGTCTCACAGAGACTCAGCACTGATGGAAGGTGCAATAACTGACAGCCCTGGGGACAGGAGCCATCTGTGCACCACAGSCAGAATGCAAAGAGGTTCCCACAGCTCCTGGGACTCCCAGGGGAATGGGAAAGGGGAGCCAGCACCCACAGAAAGCAGAGCCTTGCAGCGCCAAACTGTTGCAAGTCGGTTGCAAGAAAATCTGATTTCTATAAATCCTCAAGGACTCGGTGCTGAGGGTCAGCAGGAAGGAGCAAACCTGTGACAGTGGTCACTGGGGTTTTCAGGTGAGGAGAGAGACGAGAACGTTGACTCCATGTTCAGAGGGCTTGATTTATTATTTTATTATAATAAAATAATTATGAGTAAAAAATAATAAAAATAGTTATAATGTAATATATATATATTACATTATAACTATACTAAAAAGAAAAAGAAAAGAAGATTTTCCAGAAGCTAGCTAACTAAAAATAGACTAGAAAGAATAAAGAYAACAAAGGCAGCTCTCTCAGACTCTGTCCGAGAGAGCTCAGTCCTGGATTGGCCACTAACTATAAACATCCAAGATGGGCCAATCCAGACAGACCTGTTGCATTCCACAGCAGCAGATAACAATTGTTTACATGTGTCTCTTAGCCCACAGCTCCTCAGAAGGAAAAATCCCAAAAAAAGATTTTTCACAAAGAGATGTCTGCGACACAAACCTTCTTGGAGACCAAACCTGCTTGGGGAAGTACAAAGGGGGTCAGCAAGAAGGAGCAAACCTTCTAGGACACTAAACCTGCTTGGGGAAGTACAATGGGAACTTTATGCAAGACAATTCCCTCAGCCCCCAGTGAACATGACCACACCAGGTTCTCACAGCATTGCTCAAACACTAAGGCAGATCTAACATTCCTGGCCCCAGCTGAGGGTCACTTCAGCCTCAGAGCACAGAGCTGTGCACAGCCTGACAGCCTCTYTCAGGACTTGTTTCACTTGGAGAAGCAATCTGAATTCCAGCTCCCTTGAGACTGCGTGCCACAGAGCAGAGCTCACCCTGATCCATCAAAGTGGAGAGTGGGGAGCTGGTGTGGGCACAGGCAGGGATTGTGGTGAAGAGAAGGGATGTCTCACTGAAGRTTTGGGAGTGAACAGAGCACTTCTTGGCATAAGCCAGCAATGCCTCTCCCAGCTCAAATCCCAGAGATGGGGCTGAGCCCAAATGTTGCCTTATATATCAGAACAGAGCATGGCAACAGTTCTATTATCATTAAGCTGCAAGGATCCCATAGCTTCAAGGGTTCATACCTTCCCAATGCTTCTCGTGGAGCAGCTCCTCTGAGCAGTGACTCCTCTGGATCCTCGCAGCAGCCATCTGACTCCTCCACTTGCTACACCCTTTTATGATACTTGTTCTTATTAGTTACAGGTGTTCTTAATCTCTAGTAATTGATCCCAGCTGCAACTCATGGAGGGGTAAGATCACATTCTACTGTGCCCCCCCTACACTCAACAGCAAAGACCAAGACTCCAGGGGAAGATCTCCTCTGCTTTATTACACTCTTATACTCTTCTGCCCTGTAATTTCTCTGGAGACTTTCCAAAGACATGGTAACATCAGTGTAAGGGCATCCCACAGCCCTAGAGGCTGGGAAGGTGACTGGTGCAGCATGCTGTGACCACAGAAGGTGCTGCCTCTTACTTCTCCATGTATTCCTGCACTGAAAACCAGGTACCAGTGGCTCTGCTGCTCCTGTGCTGCCAGAACAAACTCTCCCTTTGCTGAATATTGTCCTGTAGGAATGTCTCTCTAATCTGCCTTGCCAAAGCACTAGAGRACCTGCTGTCCTCCTTCTCCAGGAGACACAGGAGGCCACTTAACCAAGCTCAAATAAAAGCAAACCTGCACACCTCCTAAGTGGAAACTTCCCATGGCATCATCTGGGATCAATGCCTTGACAGTGCAAGTAATTAGGCTCAATCCTACAAAATCTTATCCGAGGAGAGAAACCCCAAGGAATCCCTCTCCTTGGACCTGATAACTACCCAAAGGCACCTGCAATGACATGCAAGCCTGGCGAAATCGATGGGGGAAGATCATTGTAAGAATTAACTGTATCTGACGATGCATCCTTCTCTATTAGAGTTACAATCCCGTCCAATTATGGATCTTGGCTGAACTTGTAATTATGAGTTCGGTGCTACGACTTCCCACTACGCTATTGCTCTGCTTCCATGAGGGAGAGGAGAGTCAATGAAAGGATAATGGAAAATTCCTTTCAAGGATGCAGCGATGGCCAAATTTATCTAGGCAGGAGGGGAAGTACAATGGGGACTTTATGCAAGACAATTCCCTCAGTTAGCCCCCAGTGAACATGAACAAACCAGGTTCTCACAGCA
Source organism: Sporophila hypoxantha (assembly GCA_002167245.1). Lineage (NCBI taxonomy): Eukaryota > Metazoa > Chordata > Aves > Passeriformes > Thraupidae > Sporophila > Sporophila hypoxantha. Next base: position 3,643,418 of record NDFG01000017.1, read on the forward strand.
TTGCTCAAACACTAAGGCAGATCTAACAGGCAGCCCTGTGCGACGGCGCGAGGCAGCTCTGCCTCCTGAATTCCCTTCAAACCCAGCCATCAAAGCTGCCCAGGTGAACAACAGCTTATTCACAGGGAAAGAAAGGAATTCTTCCCATTCATCTGTTCCTTTATATTTGCCCTACAAGGAAGCTAAAACCAACAACCAAAAACCAACAGAGACGTCAATAAAAATATCTTTGTACCCGACATCCAGTATGAGCCTTTTTTCAAGAGACTTGMAGAGCAGTTGACCTCAAGGGGAATGGCATCAAGGCAGCCTTGTAAAGATTTATCTGCCTCTCATTAAARCACAGTTTTCCATACCTTCCCTGTGTCCTATCACCCTTTTCCCTAGTGGAAGCTGAAAAAACCCCAAACTTCAGTGACTTTTGCAAAGTACCCAAATGCTGTCACAGTCTGCCCAGTATTCCTGAATAAGTCACTGAAAAAGCTACTCCAGMACCTGGGAAATCTGATCCCTGTACCAGCAGTGCTTTGGGACAGCTTCTTTTGTCCCTGTTTGCAACATAACCAATTCCTTCCTCCTGTCACACGGGCACAAAGATGATCAGAGGGATGGAACACCTTTCCCATGAGGAAAAGCTGAGAGAGTTGGGATTGCTCAGCCTGGGGAAGAGAAGGCTTAGGGGTGAATAACTGCAGTACTTCCAGTACCTGAAGGGAGCTGGAGAAGGACATGGAATGACAGGACAAGGGGAAATGGCTTCAAACTGACAGAGGACAGGGTTAGAAGGAAGTTTAAGCTTAYTGGGAAAAAAATTATTAACCATGAGGSTGGGGATGCCCTGGCACAAGTTGCACAGAGAAGCTGTGGCTGCCCCTGGATCCCTGGAAGTCTCCAAGACCAGGTTAAACAGGGCTTGGAGCMACCTCAGATAGTGGAAGGTGTYCTTGACCATAGCAGGGGGTGGAACAAGGTGATTTTAAGGCCCCTTCCAACCCTAACCATTCTAGGATTCTGATTTTATCATTTTCCCCTGAACACAGCTATGTTTGTACCACAACAGGTAAGGAACTCAAGAATCCTCTCATCCTTTTCATCAACAGCCCATTTTAAACATGGTGATGATTTCTCTTGGTCCTAAAACACATTAAAAAAAAAAAAAAGAAAAAAAAAAACCCAAACATATAAAATTGAACGCCCAGCCTTTGAGCAGGAACAACAGCAGCACACCCCTGTGCATGCGTGAGCTTATTCCTGTGTGCAACCATCGAGMTGATCAGAGGTGTTGAGGCAATTTCACATTCAAATAAACACACTGGAAGCATTTATGGGAATGGCTCATCATGGAAACAAATGGGGCCTCGTGCTGCTGCGGTGGGCACCAGCATCTATCTGGCTGCCGCGCTCTGCCGGGGCCCGGCTCCCTGCACAAAACAAATGGAGGGAGCAGACCCACTGTGCAATTTTTAAATTGCTTCCCAACGGAGTTATTTCCCGACAGTGATTTTTCAAACCCAGCAGCAGCAGCAGCAGAACTCGTCCTCTCCTCCACCAAACGGCTCGGGCTGAGCGTCCCGAAAAAAATGACAAAAGAACCGATCTGGTGTGATGTGATGAGAGGAAATGCGGACAGTAATTTCAAACTCCAGATGATATTTCAGTTTCTTGGCTTCTCTAACTCACAAAAGAGCCTAAAGGGACTTGGGTCTACAAATCCCTGCCCCAACTCTCGTTTTGAATTTGTTCTTTTTAATTGCCTTTGTGCCAAGTGGAAGGCTGGGCAATTTTCATCCAATGAATGTTTTGCATGGGAAATAAAGGGCAGAAAACAGGAGTTTGGAGCAAGGAATTGCCAGGGTAACCATCCCTGACAGCTGCACCRGTGCCAGGATGAGGACAGACACAACCACTCCCCACTGGTTCAGCTTTGGGGAAGTGCCAGGGCATGTGGAGGGTAACTGATATTAGAAACCATCAAAGTAACCCAGAACCTCAATCACTGGGAAATGGGATTTATGGGAAATGGGATTTATGGGAAACGGGATTTATGGTTCCTGCACGGTGCTGCATCACACGGAGAGCACATCTGGGGATGTGCTTACCACCACAGACAGGTGTGGCTGTCCTTTAGACTCAGGCAGTATCAGACACCATCACCCATGGGACAGCCAAGGTRCCCAAGCATTTCTTTTCCCCTGACAGCAGTGTGCAGTCACAGGTGGGACCGTGACTTTTGTACCTTTGCTTCGCCTCCGGCTCCGGTACTGCTCCGTGTAGAAGGTGAGCTGGGTTTCATCGTCTGCCTCTGAGCCAGAGTTGCCTTTGGCACGTCCAAACCCGATCCCACCTGCAGGCAATAGAGAGGAAAACATCAGCCCTGGCAGCTGGGATGCTCAGGAGCAGGTGGAGCCAGGAGCTCCTCAGCAGAGCTGAGCATTTGGCCAGCAACCCCCCCTCCTTGCTAAGGTTCTTTGCTTGGGGTCACCAGTAGTGATCAGGAACTTTTACCATTCATGATTTCATCAAAAATCAAGACCCCACAGTGCCTATAGTAATGTGAATATAAGAAGACACATTCTACCCTCAGAAATAAAAACACAAATATATTTCAAGGGACTTACAAAGAAAACCTGAGTGTGACAGCTGCTCTCCCCAAGGACACCTGCATGGTGAAATGCAGTGAAATTTAGCAAACCCAGCAAGGACAAATGGTACAGGGGGAATACAGCCCTTGGGGGGCACCCAGGAGCCCCCTGAGGGTTTTTCCTGCTCCTCAGCACCCAGTTTGGCCCATCTGCTCCCCCAGCTTGCTGTGACAGCAGCAGTCAGGACTGACAGGAGCAGGGCTGGCCCATGGTTCACCCAGCCTCCTCCTCTCCAGATAKGGTGTGGGATGCAGCAGGAGCCCAGCTGGCTCCATCCCCAGACCCACCAAGAAGCAATGGACACTTAAAAAGCACCACAGACTCTAATTGGCAGAAGTCCTTCAATCTTYGCAGAGCTTAAAGAAAAGAGGCCTCTGGGGGTTGACAGTGGCCCTTTAAACTGCCATTAAAATATTTTACTGTTTTTAAAAAATCTTTTATTCTAGGCAGCAGCGCAATTTCCCCATTTCTTGGCAGGAGAACAGAAAATGAGCGGTGCCTTCTGCCCTCTGAAATCCTCAATCACGGYGATGAGAGGCGGCTGGCAGGAGCCAGAGGGACGCCAGGAGCTGGGCACGTGGCTCCTGCCCTGGCCATGCCCTGCCCTGGCCGAGCAGTGCCCTCAGGGCAGTCCCAGCAGCAGGGCAGGAAGGGGCTCTGCTGGCTCCTTTCCTCCTGGAAGCAGCAGGGAGGGTCAGTGCTTGCACACAGCAGCATTTGGGGCTCGGGCAGGGGCTGGAGGGGTTTAAAGATCCCAAACCACGATCCATCATCAACCCCTCTTCAGCCACAAACACCACAAAAAACAGCCAGAGCCATGATACACCCACACCAAGGGGTTTGAGAGACAGAGCAGAGTGCTAACACCAATAAGCATTATTTGCATGAGTGAGGAAAATCTTAATTAACCTGGGCTTCTAAYGCAGGCCCTTGGGCAACCAGCCAGGGCTGCAGTCCTGCTGCAAATCCCCTTCTCACTGTGCAGGGGCTGTGCAGGGGCCAGACACCAGCTATGGGAGAGCCMCCCCACTGCTGAGAGCTCAGCTCTGTGACCGTGTTCACAGGGGTCTGAGGATCAGGGAAGAGATGAGGATCTGACTCCATGTTTCAGAAGGCTTGATTTATTATTTTATGATATATATTACATTAAAACTATACTAAAAGAATAAAAGAAAGGATTGCATCAGAAGGCTAGCTAAGAATAGAAAAAGAAAGAATGATAACAAAGGCTTGTGTCTCGGACAGACAGTCCGAGCCAGCTGGGCTGTGATTGGCCATTAATTAGAAACAACCACATAAGACCAACCACAGATGCACCTGTTGCATTCCACAGCAGCAGATAACCATTGGTTACATTTTGTTCCTGAGGCCTCTCAGCTTCTCAGGAGGAAAAATCCTAAGGAAAGGATTTTTCATAAAAGATGTCTGTGACACAGCACAGCCCTTGCCCCTGCCTGGGAGAGGGACCATGACTCTGCCTGTGCAGGCAGGACATGGCACATCCCTCTGTCACCTTCCCATGCACCAGAGCTGGCCCCTTTTGCACAGGCAGATGGCTGGGGTGGACAGAGGGAGCCCCGTGGTGCTCTGTGTGCTGTCACACCTATGAAAAATGAGTATTGGATGATTGGCTTTTCGCAAATATTAAAATGAATATGGTATGTGTTGTGTTAGAAAGTAATGCTGTATTAATTCTCTTAAGTAGTGTGTTAAATATAGTTTTAGGTTTTAAAAAATGTTAAAATAGAAACTATGCTATGGAGGATACTTTTTTTTTGTAAAGAAAGGACTTGCACCGAGATAGCCGCCACAGGACACCTGAATCTTTCAGAGAAAAGGAATTTATTTCCTTCTTATCAGAAGAAACGAACTTCTTCCCTCCTCGAAGGCACTGTTAGGATTGAGAGGAAGAAGTTGACGATGACCAGACAGAATCCTCTGTTTGAATGGAATTTATGCATCATGTATGAAGTGTATGAATATGCAGCAGGCTGTTGTTTTTAAGGGTTAATCCTCTGTTAACGTGTGTCCTTTTTTGGGCTCTTTCAGGCTCGTGCTGCCCAGAAAAAGGTACCCGGACCGTCTGTAACTCTGTTTCTATTGTCTCATATTGTCCTAATTCAAATTGTCCAAAATTATTATTACTCTAATCGCATTACTATTTTAATAACCGTTTTATTACTGTTAAACTTTTAAAATTTTAAAACCAAGCGRTTGGCGTTGTTCACCCAGCCCTGTGAGGTGAGCGGGCAGCTGGCCCAGGCAGCAGCTGCTCTGCCAGCCACCGGCCCAGCCCCCTCCGGCCACTGCGTTTGTGTGCCGGCTGCGTCCCCGTGATGGATGGAGCTGACATGTTAAATTACTCAGGCTGGATGTCTTCAGAGAGCTGGTGACAGCGATATTGCATTTTCTGATTACCCAGCACTGAGCAGGATGTATAAATACAGCAGTTGTGAGAGCCGGCGCGGGGCCGCAGCCCGCAGAGGAAACGTCTCCTCTGACCCAACATGCAGTGCCAGAGGTCAGCCTGGCAACGCCAGCCTGGGGCACACACACGGCTGCCAGGGATGTGCTTTTACACCTTCATGCCATCAAGGAGGCTGGACCACAGCTTGGYGGTGGTTTTGAGGATCTCAGAACCCAATCTGGAGGACACAGGGACACTAATCCTCAAGTAATCCTGCCAAGAACCTGATTTCATGTTTAACTGGCCCCAAAATCTGACCAAATTAGCCCAGTAAGACATGTACAACTGGGGCAATGCCTCCTTTTCCACGTCCATTACCAGCCTTGGTCACAGGCTGCTCACCAGGGCATGAGGCTAGGAATAATCATGATGGGGCCAAGGATGCTCATGGCAGAGAGCACCCATGAGCAATTACTGATAAACAACGACAGCATCCAGGTAAAGCCAAGCAGTCCTGCCTGGTCAGCATAACCTTTCCTTCCAAAACAGGGAGAAAAACACCCAGTATCAGAAAACTGAAATACCCTAATCACTGCAATCAGTTACAAACTGGAATAAGATGCTTTACAGACAGAGAACAGGGAAATGGCAATTTTGAAGGGCTGGGTATCAGWAATGCACTGGAAACTCTCTCCAGCAGYTCTCACAGGGASGTACTCCCTCTTTACACTCAGTTTACTCCTGCTTTTGAGACTGGAGAAAAAAAACAAAGCTCCCCTTCTTCACCCAACCCATCTCCTGCCCAGCTCRTTCAGCAGGCAGTGGGGCAGGGGAGCTCAAGGAAGATGCTCTTGTTTCTAATCCTGTTTGCAGATTTACAAACTCGTTAATCCCTTCAAATAGATCTCAGCTCAGGCAGGAGCCAGGGCAGGGTGCTTGTTCTGAGTGCAGCATTAATTTAGTGGGGAGCAAGGCRGGGTGCCAAGGCAAACACCTCGTTATGGTGTAATTAAAGACGGTCCCGTTCATGCAGAGTGGGGATAAGGAAATAAAATTCAGGAACCAGAGTCATCCCCAACGACTTTTTRTTAGCTGAAGCCACGTGGATATTTTTAAAAGTGAGATTTTTGTCTTTAAAGAGGACATAAAGAACAAACATGACATTTTKAATCCTTTCCATGAAGCCAGGAGGTCACAGAATATCTCAGGGAAAGAGCTGTCGATGCAAAAGGAATCAGAACTGAGTTAAAATAAAGAAATAAGTAACAGTAGCTGTTTGGATAATTCCTATCTGAGGCCAAGCTGACCTCAGCTACTTAATCCTGCAAAGTTGGATGTTATAATAGAAGTGGAAGCTTAGTTTTGTCCCCAGCAGTGMCACCTTGGGTGACATCTTTGTCATCKCTCTRCCCTGCAGCCACTATCAATGGAAAAAGGATTCTCTGCTTCATTTTCCTCCAGAAAAAGGGCAAATCCCTGTACATAGCACAGAATTCAAGACCCACAACTTCCCTCATCGACCACGTTGGGTTCACCCCATTCCATGCTCACTCACCCCATGCAATGTTGCCATCTGGGGGTTCCACAAGGCCTGGTGTTCCCAGGCTTCCTAGGGAAATCTGGGTGAGGAATGTCCTCCCCAGCACAGCACTAAGAGCTGGCAGGGCAATGCAATTAGCTAAGTGGAAATTTTCAGTTCAATTAATTTAACCCTGAAAAGAGCACCAGAAAACTGACATTAAAAAAAAAAAAATCAAATGTGGTCAGAGAAAGGTAAATTAGATGCAGATTTAAGGAGGAAAAAAAAATAAATTCACAAAAATTTTCTTTTGAAACTTACTCAGTCAACCCCAAAACCATGAAAGTATAAAGAAAAAAGACCTTTAAAACAAAGCACCCTGTGGCAGGGTATGTTCACACACACTGGCTTCACATACAGCTGAGGAAAACCTCTTCTTCCTCACTAATCTTCCCTTTTCCTTCCATCTCTACCCAAAACACCCTGGCAGTGCAGGAGGTGCAGCAGCCAGGTGACAGAGCCATGGGCTTCCACTGTGAAAAACTGGGATGATGCTGATCCCAGACAGCAGCCTTGCACAGCCTGAAGGGTTTTATTTCACCAAGGACCAACCAACTCAAAGAGCTGGACATGATATTATGACTCAGGTGAGGTGAAAGCTCCCAGGTGAACTCCAGAAAAGCCTCACCAGCAAAATGTGATGTCCCATGGGCACCACAGGACAGTCAGACAGGGCAAGGTGAAAGCAGAGGTGTCCTGACAAAAGCAGGGACCACGGATGAGCCCAGCTGAGCCTCAGCTCTCCTCCCTCAGGGAGCTTTGGCTAACTCAGAGCACAACCAAGACCTCCACAGCACAAGAGCTGCATCCCCAGTAGGCTGCACGTCCCGATGAGCAGCACATGGTGTCTCAGGAGAAGGACCATTATGGGTTATTTCTTCCCAAATCCAGAGTGCTTTTAAAGCCCTGCCCCAGGAGAGGGCACCAGACCCCCTCTCTGAGCACAGCAGCCACCCCCAAGGGCACCTCCCAGCCCGGGGCTGGGCACACAGCACGGTCCAAGCGGCAGCCTCAGCCCCTGCCCTGCTGCCTCTGCCCAGGGCATCGCTCCCCGGCTCTGGGGCAGCCAGGCTGGGATGCTCCGGGGCTGCATTTCAGGATCAATAAACGCTCTGGAATGCAGCATCCTTCCCTCCCTCCAGGTCTGCCAGCCCCCAGCTGAGACCTCTTCCTTCCAGCCCTCCCCTCCCACCCTCAGCTCTCTCCATCCTCTCTTTCCCTCAATTATTCATAAGCTCTGAATGGGCTTCACTCCATAGAAGTGCTTAGGGAGAAAGGTTGTATGAAAGAGTCATTAGACAAAATAAAATTATATGGCATTGTAAATAGAGAGGGTGGTGTGGTTTGGTGTTTTGTTTTTGGTTTTTTTTTAAGTCAATCTACTTGGGGAAACAGCACCTTTCCCAGAGCTGATGGAAACACTCAGGGCTAAATCAGATTTAATGAGGAGCAATGGGCAGCAGCTTATGCACACTCAGAGCAGGGAAGTAAAGCAAGGCAAAGTTTATCCCAGCTTTGTTTCCCTTGGGCTGAGGATCAGGTTTGGATGATTTATCCCATCCTTCTGAAGGAATAACACTCGGAAACCCTTTCAGGGCCTTTCCATAGAGGAGGAAATCCTTCTGCTGTGTGCAGTTCCTGCAGGGAGAGTGCTCCAGCTGTAGGGCTTTGATGAGGTTAAACATTAATTAAATCAAACCACAAGAAAATAATTACACACATGCATCCATCAGGCTGACTTGTCACTACTCAGAAAGAAAGTTGGATGCAAACTCCATCAGCGGAACTGTCACGAGGCCGTTAGGAGGAAATGAATGGATCCCAAATGGACAATTTCATTTAGGGGGAGGAAAAAACAACTCTCATGGATTGCAATGGATTAATGAGGCAAAGGGTTTATGCTTGCAACTGGATGGGAAATGTAAACATCCCGAGTTGTGGTATCATCCTTTGCCCTGAGGGGTTGTTTGCACTCCAGCCACTCGCCTCAGGTAACCACAGGCTGTAAAAACAAAACCTCCAGCACAGAAGAAGCCAGGGAATGTGCAGGGGAAGGCATGGATCAGCTCAGCAACAGCACCCAGCCACCACCTCTACAAGGAAAAAAATATTTAAATTAAGAGGAAAAAAGGATGGATGGGCTGGGGCTCTGCAGAGCGAGATCTCCACGGGAGACACTGGGACTACCTGGCTTTTTGGGGTTTTCTGAGGACTGAGAGCTTAAAGTCTCTTTTTTAGGGTGTGCTGGTGAGGGATCCCCATGGCTGGGGACACTGGGAGTCACAGTCCCCTCCTCAATGTGGGATACATTCTGCCTCAGGCTTCTCATCCCTCACAGACTCTGGGTACAAAGCAATCTCATTTTCTCATACTGAGGAAACCAGTGGGGAGAGAGGGAGAGAGACCAAGGGTGTTCTTGCCCTGATAACCACTGACCTTCCCATGGTCACTAACAGGCAGAGGAACCCTGGGGAGGTGGGAAATGGGGTGGAGGGTATTTCCAGAGACTGGGGACAAGCCAGGCTGGCTCAGGGCCACACTCTGCTCCCACTCAGCCAGAGGCTCTGCCTGCAGCTGGGCACTGTGCCTCCCTAAACTCAGCCGCAAGGATTAACTGACTTGTTCCATTAGTGACCAAAAAGCCTCTTACCTCCAGCTCAAAAATGAAATAAAAACACACACAAAAGAAAAAAAAGAAGAAGAGAAAAAAAAAAAAAAAGAGGCTGGAGCAGGGAATTGGGGAAACTTTCCCTGACAGTCTCTGAGGACCCTAGAGCACCTGCACCCACACTAAAATCCAGAGCTGTGTATTTGAATAACTACTAGAAAACAAACCAAATAATTTAAACCAGTTAAAGAGTCAGAACATTTTCTTCACACTAAGTAAATAATTTATGGGCAGAGCTATAATAAAAAAAAGCCCTCTCCAGGCCTGTATCGCAGGAAAACATATCAGGAATAAAGGATCACATTTCAGGCTCAAAAATAAATGAAAAACTAAGGTTTTTCTTTTTTTTTTTTTTTTTTTTAAGAATAAGAATAAACAGAAAGAAAAGTATTTCCTTCCCAGCTCCCAGAGCTGCCACAAAGACCCTCAGTGCACTGGCCAGATCATGGCCAAGGGACCTTCATCCCCATCACCCCTGAAGGGATCTGATATCTCCTCCTCCTCCAGAGATGGAGACCTGGACCCAAACCCTTGGCACAGCCTTTTGTGTGGTACAGCCTTTAGACCCATGAACGCTGTGCTCCCACTGTCTGTGTAGCTCCTAAAGCCCCCAAGCACTGGGAAAGCAGAAAGAAGAGATGTCCCAATAATGTGATTGACAGCCAAAATGAATTTCACCCCTTCATGAAACTAAAACCTGACAAGAAAYTGTTTCATTGTGTTCTAGCTGGGGCAGCTGACAGGGACTCTGAGCTTGCAGCAGGATCCCTTGGAGGGGACACGACGTGACMCAACTCACAGGCACCTCCACCAGCCCACCCAGAGGATCTCTGWGGGGTTTGTCCTGCTCTCACCCCACCACAGAGGGGCTCTGGCATCCTCACACTCAGCAGTGAGGATGAGGAGGCTCCCACCTTCCTCCCCAGCCAAGCTCCTCTGGCCATGGCTGATGCCTTGGAGTGGCTGCCTAGAACAGAGGCTGGACAAGATTAAGACAATAAAARTAGGTATTTGTAGTAATTGCATATCCTCTGAAYAAAGAGAGACATWGTTCTCCCAGGATTTTAGGAGCTGTGGGAAACTTAGAAGAATTCAAACAATTATTATCTCTCTKTCTGTAACCATTGTTTATAGATATGATTCTCCAGAGTGTGCTATTCATGGTTCACCAATAGTCTGAGAGGAGATTCCTAAAGGCCAATCARGTCTTAGGTCCACCATTCTATCTATAAGATCTATAGAGACATTTTATTAAGAACTATATAGAAATATTATTGGAAATCTATAAGAAGATTTCCAATAATAAAGTGTCTTTTCATGCCTTCTGATGATGGAGTCTCTGTATCACCTTTGGCTGTCCCCAATACCCCTTTGGTGACAGGTATTTATTAAAGGCCTTCAACAGGGACACCTTGGGCAGTCAAAGCCTCCCAGAGGCTGCACCCAAGCTGGACAATGGTCACAAGTTTTTCAGACAGATATAAGTTTAGTCTATTTGCACATCAGGGGTTAATCCTCCAATTACAGCTTCAGGTAATGAAGTCATTTAYCCCCAGTATACCCCCARTYCACTTTTGTTTATACTTTTTGTGSTCTGAGGCAGTATGGTGTTGTTGGYTCTCAGGCCTAGAAGGATTGCTCTGTCTGACCAAAACATGAAGRCAGTTGCTAACWTTTCATGTGRAGTGTGTTGGATGGTGTCAGCAGTGGCGGGGCTGGGATGCCTTGGGAGAACTCCCTGGTTAAGTTACAGTGAGAAGCTGGAGCATTCTCCCAGGGTTCCCTGCCCCTCACTGTAAATGACATTCTGTTTGTCATTTAAAGTTCCCTGCCCTGTTCCAGAATGTTCTATATTCCCAGATTTCCCACTGGGCTTCCCCAGACCATCACACCCTCCCTGCTCCCTCACTGGCCAAAGCTGTATCACCCCGCTCTGACCTCTCCTCCCATCCCTATCCCACTGGTGTCTTCATGTCCTGACCACTCCTACCCTGCGCCCAGTTATATACCCTGGACCTCCTTGTCTTGGCTCTTTGTCCCTGCATCCCTTCAACTGTGGTTGTCCTCCTGCCCTGTCCTGGACCCTCGTTTCATCTTAATCTTTGTCCCTGCGATTCCCTTCAAACTGTGGTTGTCCTCCTGCCCTGTCCTGGACCCTCGTTTCATCCTTTGTCCCTGCATCCCTTCAACTTGTGGTTGTCCTCCTTGCCCTGTCCTGGACCCTCGTTTCATCCTTTGTCCCTGCATCCCTTCAACTGTGGTTGTCCTCCTGCCCTGTCCTGGACCCTCGTTTCATCCCTAAATAAACCCTGTTGGATTTTCCATATGAAGAATCCTCTTGCTTGCTTTTGAGGCATTGAATACAACATCCAGGCTCGGGTGTCTGGTGGGCTGAGGGAACTGTTAGGAGCAGAGAYGCTCTGGAGAAGGCGAGCACCCTGACACCCCCTGCCTGGGGTGTTGTATTGCACTAAATAGTTATTTAGTTGTTTGCACTGGGTGTTTTGGTAAYCTGCACTGTTCACACGATTTGTATGTTTGTTCTTCCCCCTCTCCTATCACATGGTTTCTCTCTCACCCACCCCTGTCCCCARTACCCCCCTGCTGGTCTATTCCCTGGTCAGTCCCTTCCCTCGCTGCTCCCTACTGGTATCCCATTGGCYATGGTCCTCATCCRCCCCCCATTTCCCCCGGGCATCAAAGTCTGCTGCCATCAGACCATGCCCTCTTTTCCACCTGGGAAGTCACCAGAGGTGTCCCTGAGCAAGTCAATGAACAGAGGACATCCATCCCCATGTGGAAAAGAGCGCTTCTCCATCTTTTACTTTTGTCCATGTAAGACCTTGTGGGCTGGGCACTGTCCTAGCCAGAGTGGACCCAAACAGCCTGGTCTTAACACTGGGGGGTCTCCTGCAGTGGGAAGTCACCAGAGTCTGAGGTGTTCCTGAGCAAGTCAATAAACAGAGGACATCCATCCCCACCTGGAAAAGAGTGCTTCTCCAGCTTTTGCTTTCRTCCATGTAARACCGTGTGGGCTKGGGTCTATCCTAGCTGGAGTSGACCCAAACAGCCCACCCAGACACAGCCTTACACTGGGGCTCTCCTGCAGTGGAGTTTAGAGTTACACACTAATGCAGYACAGAGTTTGTAAAACATGAAAGATRAAGTCCCAGGGCGCCGTGGCCACGTACCTCGGGGCCGGCTGCGGCGTTTCCGTCTGCCCACGGAGGTGCTGCGCAGCGCGGGCTGCAGCTGCCCGATCTCGATGGGCGTGTTGGTGCGGAAGCTCTCCTTGAACTTCTGCATCAGCGACTCCACCGTCTCCTGCGTCACCTCGGGAGCTGCAACACCAGCAAAGGGGCTGTGGTTACAAAACAGCTGGGYCACCGTGTCCCCTCTGCCCATGAAACCTTTCCTTGGGTAAGCTGGAGCTGAGTCCTGTGGTATTTTCGGGGTCCCCCGTGGCAGGAAGGAAATGATGAATCTGAGTCCATGTCCTTAGAAGGYTAATTTATATTATATTATACTATATGATACTATAYTATATTATGCTATATTATATTATCCTATATTATATKATACTATATGATACTATACTATATTATGCTATTTTATATTATATTGTGCTATATTATATTAGGTTATATTATATTAGGTTATATTATATCATATCATAGTATATTATATCTTGTTATAGTATAGTATATTTTATTATACTACATTATACTATATTATGCTATGTTATATTGTATTATATTGTATTATATTATGCTATTTTATATTATATTACTCTATATTATATTATATTGTGCTATATTATGTTATATTATATTACGTTATGCTATACTAAACTATACTATAGAATACAGAAAGGATACAGACAGAAAGCTGAAAGATAATAATGAAAAACTTGTGTCTCCTTCCAGAGTCCCGACACAGCTGGACCATGACTGGTCATTAAGTCAAAACAATTCACATGAAATCAATCAAACAATGGCCAGTTGGTAAACAATGTCCAGTGCTGCCATGCTGGAAGACAGAGGGAGAGCATCCACCCAGCTATACCAGGCAACAGAGGAACAAGGATCCARCCCCCTGCCTGAGTTAAGTGCCAGCAGTGGGAACCATTTCAGGAAAGCTCYAGAAAGAGAGGGAGCTAAGGGACCAGTTGTGTAATGTCTTTGAATTTTCTAGTACCAGGCTCCCCCAGGAACCACAGATCAAAGACAGAGCTCCCCAAAGCCCCCAWCGTTTACAGCAGGCACAGCTGAATCCTGCAGTGTCAGATGCCCCAGCAGGCGGCATCACATGAGGAAAAAATATATCCAGAGCAGAKAAAGGGTCTCCAAAGAGCATCCAGTCCCGTCCCCACTGCACACATCACCCTGAGGTGGCAGGGAAGGATGCTGGGGCAGCACTGGGGTGGCTCAGCCTCCTGCTGCYGTGTTCACAGGGGGAAGCCTGACCCTGCAGCTCCCTTGCCCAGCAGAATGTGTGRCAGGGCCTCCCCTGAACAGATGGAGAGTTATCCAAACCTTGGGGCTGTGTGATACAGGACTTGTGGAGGTGGAGCAGGGAGCTCTGGAGTGGCTTGCACAGCTGAGACTTATTTACCAAAAGGAGGCCAGGAGGAGGAGGGGACCATGCCTTCAGCGAGGTCACAGAAGTCTCATGGCCCATGATGGGACCGTGGTGACTGTACCCATCTGGCCACCACGCTGGCACAGCCATCCTGGGGCAGCTGCTCCCACACCTGTCAGTGCAGCAAACACCAAGAGGAGGGGAGTGGGGAGGGAGGAGGGCCCTTCATTTGGGATGTTGCTACAAATACTGCAGGAATAGGGAGCAAAGGGCTGGCATAGCTCACTGCTCTGCACAGGTGTGCCAGCCCATTGTTGGCTTCTCTGAGCCCCTGAGCTCAGGGGTTTGGAGAAAGGAAATGGGAAAGGGAAACAGGAGGGAGGAGAGAAAACTAAAGCAGGGGAAGAAAAGGAAAAAAGAAAAGAAAAAAGAGGGAAGGGAAAGGAAAAAAAAAAAAAAGGAATGAAGGAGAAATGAGAAAAGACCCTTGTTGACATGATATCAGCRGGAAGAGTTTGGCTCAGGTGGGCAGCGTAGGAAAAAACCCTCAGTGACAAATGAAAGACAGCAGAGCTTCAACTGTGTGAGCATGAGGGGTGAAGGATGAAGGAAGAGCCCTTCATGCACTGCCAACAGTGCCAAAAGGGAGAAAGAAGACACCACTGCACCATGATGGAATGAGACAGTACTTGCTGGGGCTGTTCATCACATCCACGAGAGAGACTGCAAACCAAGCTGCCCTCTGGGCCTCCCCACAGCAGCCCTTGGAGGTTCCAGCTGRTCAGAAAAGGATGGGAAGAAGCACTGCTGTGGGGTAGACAGTGACCTTAATAATTTGCTTTAACTACAGGCCAGCTCTGAATTGGTCAGGCAGTTGGATTAGCTGATTCTTATAGATCACTTCCAACTGAACTGCTCTATTCTACACAACCCTGCAAGGCTCCCTGGATTTTCTGTGCCAAACTCAGGCTCAGCCAGCAGCTCCTGGCACCTCCACAGCTCCCACATGCTGCTCCCCAGCACGACACAGCCACGTCAGCCRTGCCCAGGCACCAGCTCCTCCCGGCACTGGCCGAACACGACACATTCCAGAGGAGACAGGACTGTCCTCCCCTCCAGCACAGCTTGCCAAACGCCTTCTCTCCCCTCCCCAGCTCCCAGGATAAATCCACCCGGGGCTGCTGAGCTCACATCTCCGTCACTGTGCTGAGAGATTCTCCACCCAGCCTGGCAGAGGTGGTGGCATCCACCCCGAGGTTTGGCAYGAGGCTGTGATCTCCATCTCCCCCCAGGAGCAGGGGAATCACGAGGCTCTCCAGCCCCCACAAAATCAGCTTCCCTCTCTGGCAGCACTTTAAGGACACAGCTGAAGGTCACCCTACCTTTGCAAAGCACAGCACACATTCCTGACGAACACCTCCCTCCTGTCCACCCCCATATTCTATTTGAAAAGAGATTTGCTCTCCTTATGGCTCCCCTATTCGTTTGCACGTCTCCCACTAAACAATTCCTACCCAGAGCCATTCTCTCCTCCTTCCTTTCTGCTGGCACAAATTGCAGTGGGAAAATATGTTGTTTGGCTTAAAAATTACAATGACAACAACAACAAAAAAAGTAGTCATCAGCTGAACAATATGAGCAATGTTTGGGTAAAAATGTGTTGCAATGGAGATGGGAAGCAGCAGCATTATTCCAGKACAGCCAGCAGAGCTGCACCCTCCCAGGCACACTGGATGGGTATGGGGGGCTGTTCTGGGGACATGCCCCAAGCAGGATCTCACCATCCCTGGGGGGATTCCACATCTCAGAGTCCCASGCTTGGATCAGTACAACCATTCACAAACCCTATTTGAGATATGAACTATTTGTGAGCCCCCACCAGTCACACTTGGGTGTTGACTCCACTATTCCAAGACATTCTCAAGGCACTACAAAACCCCTCTGACTGTAACCTGTTCCCAGCCAGSAAAGCCAGGCAGTGATGGAAACACACCTTAGATCTCAGAAAAAAGCTCTCTGATTTGCTGAGRTGTTTTAGTCTTCAGATGTGGCCTTGAGGACCACAGTGGGAACAGCTTGTCCCCAAACCAGGCTCAAACCTTGTGGTGCCATTGGGTGGTGGGAGAGCTGGACAGTCCTACAGCTTGGGTTTAAAACAAAACAGTGAGGTTTATGGTCTTCAAAAGTGCCAGCTTCCCTGAGCCTCAAAGTCTGTGGTGTCTGGCTTAAAGGTTCTTTTCCTGGAGCCACAACCACCCCTGCTCTCCTCACACAACACCTGCACTCCCACAGCAGCTTCTATCAGAGCTTCCCACACTAGGTATGGGCTAAAACACATTTCTATAAAATACAGGTTTTTAAGCATCTGGTTTTCCCATTTCTCTCTTTGATTTCTGGCTGTCAGAAAGCAAGTTATTGATCCCTCAATATTAACAGTGGCCACAAYGCTCCCAGAGTTTCAGTGAGAGGAATAACTCCAGAGCATCTCAAGAGCTGCTCAACTGAGCATTTTGCAACAAGACAAACTCAATCAAGGATTAAATGGAAAAAGTTTGGGCACAATTAGAAGCCAAGCTCAGTGGGGTCTCTACCTCCTGCCCTACATGGTAATGTGGAGGATGCAGCCCCCTCACCTCAGACACTGGCTCTTCTCAAAGACTCTCCTGCCCTTTCACTGACCACTTCCAGTATTTATCATATAACCTGCTTTTTCTAGGCACAGGGCAGGGGACTCTCCTGAGAACCACTGACATGGGCTCTAAAGGTCTAATAAATCACCACGTCCCTAACACACCATGGGAACACCAGGAAAGTGCCAGTTTAATAACGTTATAATTGTTTCCTCCAAATCAACTCCCTGATATTCAGCAAGCTCATTTTGATGTTTCTCGATCAATATTTTAGAAATTTCTGTTCCACAAAGTATTTCAAGAAATTGACTTTCTGATCCTATTTTGGAACAAGCATAAATTTCACAATACTGGAAGTTTTCCACATGGTGGAAGCCCTGATTTCTCACCAGCTCTAAATAATGGGTGTTTGTTGCTTTCCGAAGCATGAAATAACTAACGGTGTTTGTTCTGAGACTGGGATGTGGACTGATTTTCAACAGTGCCACCCTGAAGGTACTGAGCTCCACAAAGCACAGAGCTTTAGTAGCATAAAATTAGGTAATTACACTGATGCTGATGTGATGACAGTGGGAGAGATTTGTACAACAGCTTCGCACGTACTCAGAGGAAAACACATCTGGGGAGTCACATCCTGCCTCAGAGCATGGGAATATGGCAAAGGCAGGAGGAACACTGGGAACTTCACCTCTCCATGTGCTTCTCCAGCCAGGAGAGCCTGTCCCCTTTGGTGCCCTGATCTCCAGCAGTCCATGCCAAGTGCCACRTGCAGCCACTGTGTCCATGAAACACAGGGAAGCTGCTGGTTGCATTCCACAGCCAACTCAGGACATATAAATCTGTTTTATTTAAATACATATATATATATATATATATCTCCATATTTATATACTTTTATTTAAATGTATATCTCTCTCTATATATATGGATATATACGAAAAACATCAAAAGCAAGGATGAAGGAGGATCTCCAAATAKCTCTTTTATGAAGTGGGGCTCTCACACAGCAACAAAGGGAGAGAGGAACCCAGGAGCATTTTGAAAACAGCCTTGTATTCCATGTTGACTTTTTCTTTCTTCTCTCTCCTGGCCCTTTGTGTTGAGTTTTAAAATAGAGGCTGTATACATCTTTTTTAGCACAGCTATTAATACATAGCTATTAATACACAGCTATTAATACATTAATAGATTATTATATACATTAATAAATCTGTCGCTATAAAAATAGATCTTTATACGCAAAAGTCTGATTTCAATTGCAAATTGGAGGGGGAGGGAAGCAGAAGTAGAGATAAAGTTTTATTCAAGATGTCTCCTTTGAAGGAAACTGAACAAATGTACTTTCCTCCTTCATATATTCATGAGATGACTGCTTCCCTACCCTGTTCTCCACCACCCTCAGCTCCGGGCTCAGAGCCAGCACAGCCCTTATCTGGTACGAGGCAGGGAAAAAAAAAAGTCCTGATAGGATCAGAAGTTTTCAGTRGTTTAACAAATCTGGGGAAAAGTCTCCATTGGGTTCTAATAAAGCTTTAGGAGCGTAACAGGAAAAGGGATGCTGGGAAAGGCTGGTGTGCAGTGGGATGGAGAACAGCATCCTGCAGTGGGGACAGGGACTCCAGGGCACCCCAAAACTCTTCTGGACATGCACCCACTCTTTGCTTTTCACCTTTATTGCCAAGCTTTGCCACTTCCCCCATCTGCAKGGAGCAGGAGAGAACATCTGCAGCTCCCATGCTCACTGCAGCTGGGTGGGCAGGAGCTGGCAGGACCCCCATGGGCAAAGCTGGAGCCCAGGGCAGCACCCACCTGGCACCGGCTGCCCTGACCCTTCCTCATCCTCTCTCCAGTCACGGCGCTCAGTCACTTCCCAGCTAATTGCCTCCACTCATGTGTGCAAACTCGCCGTTTACCGGGAAATGTCACGGAATGTTAATTTCACTCGGAACGCGCTTCCATGTTTTTTATGATGGGAAATGAATAAGCATTGTATTAATAGCATCATTTCCAACTCCAACCGCAGCCGTGGCCCCGTGGATGGAGGYTGTGAGTTACTCATCACCCTGCACATTCCCTGCCTCTCCAGCTCCCTCCTTTCCCTTCCCCCTCCTGCTCCCCCCACTTCTCCTGTTGGTAATTAAGATAATGCAATGTAATTATAAACATATTAGGAAAGATCAAACGCTGAAGAGCTGCGGTCCAACAGTCCCGCCTCTGCTCACACCTCTGCCTGGAGAGCACCTCCTGAAAACTGATGGGTCCCTGCACTCCTGGGGCTGCTCCAGCTGCTCCTTCCCAGGAGCTGTTTCTGGCCAGGGAACCCTCAGCTCTTCATCAGGGCAAAGACTTTCCARCACACCCCTCCCCTAACATATACAGGGCATTTATTTCTTTATCCCATTTGTCCTGCAGGGAAAAACCTTTGGTGGTGGGATGCTGCTCCATCTCCCCCCAGCCCAGCACTGAGGAGGTCCAGCACAACAGAAACTCCATTTCCCATTTTCTCTGCTCTAATAAAACCCTTAACTTAGGGGTTTTTATGAGACATCATAACTTTTTTGCTTAGGCAGCCAGCAGAGAGGATGAGGGAAGATGGGCAGACCCTCAGTATCAGCTAATGCTCCTCAAGTTATCAAATAATTGAAAAGTTAAATAAGAACCCTCTGGAGGAAGCTTCCYGATTTGGTGCTAATGGGCACACGGAGCAGTCGGAGCTAATGTTGCATGGAGGAGAGACACTGGCTCGAGAGCACAGCACTGACCTCCAGCTCCCTCCCTGCACCACACAGCTCCTGCAGCTCTGCAGAGCCAGAGGAGACATTCCCCATGGAGCCAGCAGGGGCAGGGACTCACTGAGGGCAGGAAAAAAATCCCATCCCCATCTGTTGAGGAGCCACTGCTGGGGGACGAACCTGGAGGCAGCAGCACATTGTCAAGTGAGTGTGAGCAAGTGCCAGCACCCCAAAAGGTGGACGAGGGCAGGACAGGGCTCCAGGAACAGCCACAGCTGGAGAATATGGGTGGGAAATGTGGCACAGTGGCCTCTGGCCAGTCTCCACCACTCTCCAACTGCATGCTCAGCAGCATGACACAGAATTAACTTTTTAGTTAGAAAATACATTTCCTCTGCTCAGTGGACAAGGTGACATTTTTCACAGTACTGACAATGCTGTGCCACGTGCCAGGATGAATGAGGGAGARATGCCAACACACAGGAGAAGGACATACTACCAAAATCTCTCAATGTGGCCAGGAGCTTCAGCTCCAAAAGCAGCACCAGAAGGACCAACAACCTGGGAAGGGTGGAGGCAGCAGATAATGAGCTGAGAACTGGTTTGTTGGCTCAGGAGAAGACCTGGGAACACCCAGAAAGCCCAGAACAGCAAAACCAAACCTATTCCAAGCCACACAGGTAAAGAAGTGAGGCTGAGCACTGCCACACTCACAGGAGCCAGTGGGAGAGTCGCAGCAAATGCCGTAACTCAGCGGGGCCGTCAGAAAGGATTGATTTGAAGCACCTTGTTAATAAGTTTCCTCTCCCACTGGTCCTTCAGGGAGGTCAGTGCCTAATGATAAATGGGGCTGGAAGGTGCCTGCAGACCCAGGATCAGCACAGGTGCCCATGCTCAATCCATCTTCCTTAGGAGCCAGCTGACAAAACCGTCTCACTGCCATAGCCAGGTGAAACACAACCGGTGGGAAGAGGACACGCAAACAGAGGGAAGAGGTGGTGCTGCAGCTGCCCTCCCTGCTCCCTTCCCCATAAAACCCACGAGTCTGGGATGGAATGATGGGGAAAAATCTCCACATGCCAACTGGTGGAGCCACAATGCCACTAAAAGCCAAGGAGAAAAAGGGCTGAGGGCTGTGCTTTAAGGAAACCCATCACTCGCTCGGGTGACAGGATCCACAGCAGCCTCAGCTCTGAGCCCCACATCCTAACCAGCATCTCTGTACCTCCAGTAGAAATGGGGAACACTGTGGGATTGTTCTCCTTCATCCCACATCCTCTTCTGATCAGTCTGACTTCAGAAACCAGTGGCAGGTTTTCACTCCATGCTGATCCCATGGAAGCACCATCCCTGGAAGGTCCAAAGCCAGGTTGGACGGAGCTTGGAGCAGCCTGGTCTAGTGGAAAATGTCTCTGCTTATGGCAGGGGGTTGGAACCAGGTGGTCTTTTAGGTTCCTTTCAACCCAAACCCTTCCAGGATTCTGTGGCAGCCCCGGTCAGAGCTGAAGCTCTCCCAGGTCCTCTGCATTGCACACAAGATGCAACCCAGCTGAAAAACTCCAGAGAGGCAAGGACACCTGAGATCCCCCAAGGCAAGTAAACAACCATCATATTATTATTTTAGATATTCCATCAGGGCAAGAAAGAAAAAAAGAGGAAAAAAAAAAAAAAAGAGTCATCTTGAAGCTAATCTTGGTCAACAACTGTCCCACAGCCCAGCTACACTTTTAAATAATGTAGTGCTTTATCAAACATTCATAGTGATGCACAAAGTGATGAACAATGTGTGCCTGGCATTTATATAAATATAGCTCCTGATGGCTTATTTTCCTTGGACAGCCAACACTTCACAGCTTATCTTCTGTGAGCTTGTGATTTTGCCTGGATGGAAAACACTTTGGACACCTGGGGAATCAGGGCTACTGCACATGAAACTGCCATGACATCTCCACTGGGCATCTGCAGCCCCACAGAACTCCACAGAATTCCTCCTTCAAGAGCTGCTGCTGACTTGAGGAGCCAGAAGTCAACCGGCTGTAGCTGGAAGAGGGGGCAACCAAGGGTCTTTCTTCAACTTGGGATGTTGTGGAGTATCAGGGTGAGACCAGTCCAAGCCTTGCAAAGCAGCAGAACTTCACAAATCCAGTTTCTCTTCAGATGCTCAGCAAAATGCTGGCATAATAAACCACCCTGCTTCTATTCCAGTCCCTATGGCACCATTCAAAGCCACTTTTCCAGCTGCTTCTTCCCTCCTCTGTCTCATCAAATTAATGAGCAGGTTGTAGCAAAGAGAGGGGAGGAAAACATTAAAACTTATCAGGAGCCCACCCCAGCAGCCTCTTCTCCACAGCAACAGTTGCCATGAGCCAGGAAGAGCCCTGGCTGACCCTTGGTGTTTAAACCTTAATTAGTCATTAAGCATGGGCCACAAAACCCATGAGCCAGGGGCTGCAGACCAGAGGAAAGCCCCAAACCCCAGGAGGGTCCCTGTCCCTTCTGAGCCATTCTTAGAGGCAGGAGTATTGTGGGAGAGATGTCCTGAGTGTGYTCCCACACATCTGTGATGCTGCTTTAATCTACTTTCTTGGGGGTCTAAGGGAGGGGGATCATTTCCCACAGCCCCACCATTCCCTCTCCCCACACTGGGGAAGCCAACCASATTTGGGGTGGAGGTAATCATTTCAATGGGATGAACAAAACAAACCTAAAACTCCAGCCTGGCACCGCTCCACTGAGATCTCCAAAGACAGTTAATACATTAATATATTAATTATAACTGTGTTYATCTCTGCAAAGCACAGCTTTTCCCTGGCAGGTCAGGACATTTTCAAATCCACACTGAAGCCTGAGCTGGCATCACCACAGAACCTAAGACCCAGTGGCATGGCTGGTGTAACCTCTCTAACTGGGGCCCTCATTCCCTTCATTAATGCATTCAATTCAGTCACAATTGAACATGCTGGGCTTGAAAAAAGCTTAAACATCTTTATTAACTAGAGACACTACCTAAGCATGTCTGGAAGTGYCTCCTTGAATTAGGAGCCAATTCCTGCCCTGTCGAGCCCCCACCTTTTTTTTTTCTTTTTTTCATTTCTTTAAAGCTGAAAGTTGCAGCTGTTTTTTTTCAGAGGACTGYGAAAAACCACTTTTCACCGGCAAGCTATGAGAATATACATTTTCAAAGGTCCCTATAAATTACAGAAGGAGTTGGCTGGGATTAGAGCTGGGAAAAGCTGATCAMGTACAGAGAGGGTCACGATCCCATCAGGTCACTGGAGAGAAGAGCCCCAAGRCACATCAGATGCTGGCCTGACGCAGTGTCCCATTTTAGCCTCCAGCCCCAGCAAACGTTAAGCCATCACTTTATTTATTAAAGGCTCAGAAAGCCTCTGGGTAATGCTGGGAATCAGGGTGGAACTGCAGCTGACTCCTCGAGCCAACAGCAGCGGCAGACGGGGGCTCCCAGCCCCAGAGTGGGCAACAGGGATGGCACACCTTGGCACAGCCATGAGCACACCTTGGCACAGCCTTGAGCCCAGCCTGGCACCAGTGTGCCCTCAGGGACACAGGCTGTCACCTCAAGGACATCATTATCAGGCCAGACACCCTGTTGCCTGAGTGCTCTCCCTTCTCCAGCATGGAGAGCAGCACCATCACCTGTCCATTGTGAGAGCATTGCCCTCACTCACACCCATCTCTAAATCTCATCTCCAGGACACTGCAGAGCTCAGGTCTTTGCAATGAATGGCAGCTCTAGGGAACAGCTTTTCTACCTGCCCTCCTCTTGCACAGCTSAGCCCCCAAAATGTCCCTTTCCACAGCCCCAACACCCTGCCCTCCAGCCACAGCACTGCCCTACTTCTCCCCAGAGAAGTCTTCACTGGAAGAAAAAACAATTCTGAGATGYAGCCACCAGAACAGCTCCTCCAGTGCTGGTGGGTGCCACAGGAAGCTCTCTCTTGCCATCATCAGGATCCTTTCCCTGCTTTTTGCTGTTACCTCAAAGCCATTTGTCTCTTCTCTCTAAATCCCTTCTCTCCAGTTCTCCTGGGCTGCATCCCCCAGAGCAGCTTGGCTGGGAGGCTGRGGGCACCACAAACCCTGAGATCAGCAGTTCTCAGTATTTCCTTATGCTGCCCTGCCTGCTGTCTGGCTTGGCTCCCTCTCCAACCCCTGGACCATTAAATGACATGGCCAGGGCTATCAGAGCAGCCAGTGGCAGAGTGGAGCTGCATCCACACCTCCAGGTGCACTCTAGGAGCCAGACCATCTTTCAGGAATGCTCAAAAGCATCTCACTACCACTGCTGAGAAAAGCATCCATGGATTGAGTACGAGAAACTTCAGAGGTTTACCTGAGCCAACACAGCAGGGGAGAAGTAAGTCCAGGAGAGGAATTCAAGATGAGTGCCCAACCACACCTTTGATATGCCCATGGTATTAATCATTGGAACCATCAGTAATAAGTCCTGTCTCCTGTCTAGACTTGGAGGCCATACCCAGACTGCAGAGCCTGTGAAGCCAGCACAAAGGCCTGCTTGAAATGTTCTTTTTTCAAACATGAAAGAAACTGAGAAATAAAGATGGGTCCTTTGTTGCAGSAGTGGAATTGCAGACAGTCGATTTTCAAGTCTGATTTCTCCTCAGTTTTCCCCAGGCAGAAGTTCTATTCCTTGCTGATCCTCAGGAGATTTGGTTTGGCAAAAATCTTCTCTGAGGAACTTGTGGGTAATCCCATAGTGAGGTTGGGATGCCAACTCTTATCACTGTGCATCCAGGGCACCCCAGTCAGGGACGGAGCAGTGCCACCTGCAATGGACTGGGGACCAAAGTCCCTCCAACAAGGCTTGATGGGCAAAGGCAAAGGGCTCCTGCTGCTGTAGGATGAAGCTGTGTCTGTGAGGATGAGAGCTGTGTACATTAAAAGAGAAAAGCACGTGAGGAATTCCCAAAGGGATGGAGCTTGAGCCCATCTGCTCGGGAAGAGCAGGAGAGCAGAACTCATGAGGAGCACGGACTGGAAACTCCACAGTGAAGTGAGGACAGAGGCGGTGAGGAGGTGACAACATCTGCACAAATGTACCCAAATTCCTGAATCCATAATCACACAAATCTACCCAAATTCCTGAAACCATAATCATACAAATCTACCCAAATTCCTGAATTCCATAATCACTGAACCCCATGTACATACTGGGGTGAGTCCAGAGAGGGAGGGTCTCCCCAGCAAAGACCAAGCCCCAGAAACTGCACCCCACACCACAGACCCCACTTGGCACCATGCACACCCASTGAGCACAAAACCCCAGAGACCCTTTAATTGCCAGAGAGAACCCAAACCCATGAGGAGACAGAGCAGTCCCCACTCCATCCCAGCTCAAGGGATCCTTCTGGATAATTAGGACAGCCTGGCTATTGCTTCCTGCCTCACTCCATTTCACCCTTTTTTATTTTATTAATAAAAAAAAAAAAAAAAAAAAAAAAAAGGACTACTTTTCTACTTTTCTTCCTAAACTGCCTTGGATTTTTCTCCTGTCTAAATTCATCTGGGCTCTGTACAATGTCACCAGGTCAGCTTGTGCTCCTGCTGCAATTCTAATTTTGTCAGCTTTACATTTTCTAGGCAGTTGGGAGATTTTTCTTTCTTTGCTCTCTTTTTTTTTTCCCCCCAAGTCAAAAATGATTTTGCATAACAGTAATAACATTAATGGCCCTGCACAGTGCATCCAGATTACAACTGCAGCTAGGGAGAAATAAACATCTCATCTTTGCCCTGCTGTTTATCTCCCCACAGCAGAGCCTGGTATCAGGTCAGAACCTGTAATTTCATTAACTTTATCACTCAGACACGCTTGTTGCTAGATGTCATTATTCAGCACATCACTCCTGTGTTTTGTTTGTGCTGGGATTCACTTCAGATGCTCTGCCACCACATGGGAGCATCCCTCCCATCCACATCACTGCCTGAGCTGGGGAGGAAAGTTTGGCTTGCTGAGCTGTGATCTGCAAAACATTTGTGCTGCTCAGGCCTCCTGGGCTGGGACTGCACAGAGCAGAGACATCCAGAGCAATTCCCTGCCTCATTCCCTGACTAGATACATCCAGAAGCGGTGAATAAAAAAATTAAAAAAAAAAAAAAAAAAAAAACAGAGAAAGAAAAATTAGAAAAAATTGACCCAACAGACACCGAGAGTGGGGTGTGCAAATCCCCAGTGCTGGGAAGAGCCCAGCCCAGCACCTGCAGYCAGTCAGTGCCCAGCACAGGGGGGAAGCTGCAGCACGGGCAGCTGCAGGGTGAGCAGAACTGCTCCATCTCCACTGGATTTGCCATCCCTGGTAATTAATGCTGGGAAGTGACACTTGAAAGAGGCTCTGCTGACAGCCCCTGCGACGAGAGCATTTGGAGCCCGCTGACAAGTCCCAGCTGATGCCTTATCACAAGGCAGCTCAGCAAGGAGAGCTTTTCCCATGGGAGCTGGTGCATTCCCTGGGATGCAGGCACAGCTCCACAGCCATCCCCAGYGAGCACAGTGAAACCTGGCAGTGCCAGCTGGGCACCAGGGAAAGGCTGATCTCACTGTGGCACTACAGCCMCGCTCCAGCTGGGTGTCCCTTAATGCCTCCACCTTCAATCCAGCTGCAAAGCCAAGCCCAAGCTGAACTGGCTTCCAGCCCCTGGGCATCTCCAGGTACCTGGTGTGTGCTCACAGCACAGCTTCTCCACCCCACATGCCCCATCCCCACAGGAATCCAGCTGTGACTGCTGCTCGTGTGCAGGGAGCAGCATGTCTGAGCCACCAYGTTTCCCCTGCCTGTGCCACCAGGTCAGAGTGGAAAGCCCACAGCAGATCTATTTATACCTGCAGCCTAGAAACCCCAGATCTGAACCACAGCYACCTCATCCTGGGCAATCCAGGCTCTAAGCAGCTTTAGCAGGGAGGAGTAAGCAGCACAAACCATAGCTTGGGTCCTTGAGCAGAGCCTCATCCAGGAGGGAAAAGTGCCCATCTGGGAGGAAGCATATGCTGAACTGGCACAGTCTGGAAGAATCARACTAGGCAAGGCACAAACCTGCCTMGATCCAAGGMACAAAACCTGACAGCATCACAAGCAGAGCTGGTAGGAGCATTTGGGAACATCCCTCCCAGCTCAGGTATCCCACAGACAGCTTCCAGCTTGGGGCAGGGGGTTCAGTCTGTGTAAATTCATTATTGCCAGTTCCTGAAGCCCTTGGATAGTTTAATATTCTGCTCTAGATCTTGTTTGCTRTTTTGTTTTGAAGAGCACTGAAATGCAGTTACTGCTGTCTTCCCCACTCACACAACTCTAAATAATTTATAGAGAAGCAAAACAAAGACGAGAATATGAAAGAAGAAAGAAGGTAGCTCGGTTATGAGATATGAAGGCTTTCATTTGTTCATTCTCACGGAGCAGAGGGTTGAGGAAACATCTCTTAACCCCATGGGCTGGTAACAGGCAGACACACACCAAGAGATGCCAACAGGGATGCTCAGAGCAGCACCCAAGGATGGCAGATTGATCCCTGGGCACCTCCGAATCTGTTTGAGCAACAATACCCATCACTATCAGCACAGCCTTGTTTAAAAGGGGAAAGAGTAAAGAGCATTTTAAGGGTGGAAGATTATCGACCTCAGCTACCACTTATGACTATCACAAGGGCAGGGAGCTGCTTTCCAGACACACTGCATCACCTAGGCAATCCCTGGCTCCTCCATGGAGCCAAAAAGAGTCCCTGTCCCCATCCCTGCCACTGTGGCTGCTAGGTCTGACTGGAAAGCCCACACAAGAAAGGAAGGATGGTTCAGCACCACCCCAAGAACCCTTCCCTGCACAGAGCAAGCCAGCACATCCCTTCCTCGCTCCTGCTGGAGTCACTCACAGCACTAATATGCTTTGCTTTTGTTTATTCAAATGCATTTTTACTGTGCATTGCAGGTGAACAATATTAAATGGCTCATAATAACATTTCAATAAGCAGAGGTGGGTGTAGCAGCTTATGACAGACAGATTTTCCAAATGCAAGCAATCAAGCACGCCCCAGCCAAAATCCCCTGGGGAACGCGCCGCTCCCTGTCAGAACTCAGTGCATCCCTCYGGGTGTCCAGAGTTGCTGAGGACCCTGCCAGGGGGCTCAGAGACCCTGGCACACAGCCCAGAGCACCTGGGGATTTGATTATGACCCCTGGAGCAARTTRCCAGCTTTGTATGAGGACMTGAAAGTCACAGAAGYTTGAATAGTTAATAATAAAATTATCACAGGGTGAAAATGTAGATTTTAGGATTTTTGGTATGGGGGTTWTGGGGACAAGATGGAGGAACTTGGGCATGYCCAGMCYTTCTTCTTCCTCTTCTTGKTCTCCATYTTCTGCWGTGATGKTGGCACTTTGGGAYTGGTTTAGAGTAGAAGTGCACTGTCTAACAYAGGTGRTAGGTATTGGGAATTMAGTGTAAATATGTTATATGTAGTTTGTAGTATMAAAGGACAACACYRCCTCGGGGGCGGTCAGAGTGCCTKTGGCTGCCCTGCTGAGCAGATCTTGGCTGGGCAGACAGAAAATTTTATRGATAAGAATTAATRAACAACYTYAAGACYRAAAACTGAAGAGCTCTGACTCGTTCTTCAGACGCACAGGCCGAAACAGAGACCTTTCACACATCTCAGGGCTGCAATTAACAACCAMAAACCCGAGAGCTCCCCAGCAGAGCGGAGAGAGAAAAACCACAAACCTTTCTTCTCGTAGTCAGGCTTCTCCTCCCCTGCCCTGCCCAGGCTCTCCAGCGTCCTTGTCACCTGGCTGCCAAACTCATCCTCCCTGGCGCTGGGCTCTGCCCGCCGCGGCGTCTCCTCCTCCTCCTCRTCCTCGTAGTCGTCCAGGATGGGCGTCTCGCGGATGGGCACGCCGATGACGGAGTTGTGGGCCTGCAGGCGCGAGTTGCGGAAGCTCTCGCGGGCCTGGGGCCCCAGCAGCACCGAGGGGATGTAGTGGATCTCGTGGGTGGCCTCGGTGCTGGCGCTCTTCTGCGGGATGCGGCGGCGCTTGTGCCAGCGGCGCTGGGCGTACAGGGCCACCATGAACACCAGCAGCAGCAGCAGCAGCGCGATCAGCCCGCCCTGCAGAGAGAGCACAGCGCACTGTCAGGAGGGCACGGGGGGCAGGGAAGGGGTGAGGGGGTGCTGCAGGGTCACAGAATCACAGAATGATGGGTGCATGAGATCCTAAAGCCCATCATTCCACCCCGCTGCCATGGGCACGGACACAGAATTYACAGAATTCACATTATTCACAGAATGACCAGGTTGGAAGAGACCTTCAAGATCATTGAGTCCAACCCAGCCCCAACCCCTCAACTCAACCCTGGCACCCAGTGCCACATCCAGGCTTTGTTAAACACACCCAGGGATGGGGACTCCACCACCTCCCTGGGCAGCCATTCCAGAACTTTATCACTCTTTCTGTAAAAAACTTTTTCCTGATATCCAACCTGAATTTCCCTTGGTGCAGCTTGAGGCTGTGTGCTCTGGTTGTGTCAGTTCCTGGAGACAGAGCCTAGCCCCAGCTGAGCACAGGCACCTTTCAGGAGCTGTGCAGAGTGATGGGGGCAGCCCTGAGTCTCCTTTTCTCCAGGCTGAGCACCCCCAGCTCCCTCAGGGGTTCCTCACAGGGTTTGTGTTCCCAGCCCCCAGGAGCCTTGTTGCCTCCTCGGGACATGGTCAGGCATTTCAATGTCCTTCCCAAACTGAGGGGCCAGGACTGGACACCATCCACTAGGGCAAGGTTGCTTCACACCCCATCCAAACTCGAACAATTCCAGAAATGGTGCACCTACAACTTCCCTGGACAATCTGTTCCAGTGCTTCAGCACCCTCTGAGTAARSCCCYAGAGMACCCTTCCATTAACACCCCCTGAACCACACCCAGGTGGATTCCTGGAGCAGCCACCTCCCAGGTGTGAGGTGATGGGCAGGTAGATGAGGATGCCAGGGATGGATTTCAGCTGGGAATAGCACAGTGACACTCCCAGCTCAACTCTGACCATTCTCCCAGGGGCTTTGTTCTTTCCACCTCACTCCTTGGGACCCCCAGGACCCCTACATGGGGAGAARGGAATGGGGATGATCACACTCCACCAAACTCATTAAAACAACCCAACCATCACCCAGGAGCAATAAAGCCTTAGCAGAGACACACATTTCCCAAAAATGCTGGTGCAACAAAGGGCCCCTCACAGGCRATGCTCCCAAGGTATAGTTACCCCAGCTCCAACATTTCTGGTCTGATTTCCCTGTGGTTTCAAGATCAACTGCAGAGCTGGGGCACAGCACAACATATTCCAGACTCAGACCTTCTCTACTAAGCCCTTGTTTTTCCCCTCTATTCAATGCAGCTCTCAACAACATTAACATTAAAAATAAAAATCTTTGACAWAAAAAATAAACTTCCAAATATCTGTATGTACATGGAAGTAGCACATCCTCTCAAGGGAGCCTGTCTAGGGAGTACCACAGGGAGCCAGCCCTGCTTCTGGCTGCTCTGGAAGTTAAATTCATCCCCACACACACACAAGAGCTGTGCCTGTGCCAGCTCCCAGCCTCTTAATCTCTGCAGCATCAGAGCAATTTTATCCCGTGGCAGACAAGCAAGGCAGGGCATGTAAATCAGGAGCAGCACGAGCGACCAGGGCTTTGCAGCATGACAGGAACAGCCAGGGCAGGGCAGGCGTTCCTTGGGCACCTGGGATGCCATGGCCCACAGCTGCACCGAGCTCTACAGCAGAGCAGAGGTGTGGAAATTCCCTCTGCATTCCATACACAGCACCAGGCTGCACCTGGAGCACGGCTCTGACTCCTAAACAGGAGAGCTGTAAGGAGGTGAGTCACTCTAGGACATGAAATAAAACAATGTGGACACTGGAACCTCCAAGGTAAAAAGAGGGCAGTTTAATTTCTGACTCCAACATTTATAGATTTCCAAAAGTGACAGTGGATTGGAGGGTGACAGTGCCACCAATGGCACTGGACAAACCAAGTCCATCAAATTTCTCCTCCTCCAGAAAAGAATGTAAAGCAATAAGCATTTACAGAAAAGCACGTGAGAAAGTTCGCTACAAGAATGTAAACATTAGAAGAACTCAAAAAAAAGCAGGGTGACAGAGGTGGCAGTGGAAAGTRCAGATCACAGGATGAGCTGCCTCAGGAGATGTTTCCCTGCACCCCAACCTGCCACAGGAGGGGCCCAGCCCAGCACACCCCACATCAGGATCCCCTCCTCTCCTGCAAAATWCTCCTAACAAATGCAGGACTCGGGGATTCAGGACACTGCTCAGCTTGAGTTCCCCAGTTTGCACGATGTGCACCATCAGGAAAGGTGTTTTGCTGTCCAGGAGATCTCAGGGATTCCTGCATGGCAGAGGGGCAGGGCTTGGTGAGTTGCCCAGGTTTGTGCCCTGCCCAGTACCAGGGCACTTCAAGGACACTATTGCAAATCAACAGTGACTCTGACGTTGGTGGGGGAGAGAAAATGACTCCATGGATATCAGAAGGCTAATTATTACTTTATTACACTATATTATTCTATACATCTAAAACTGAACCTGCCAAGCATTCAACCCTGCTCACACTGCACAGAATCTTGTGATTGTCCCCCAACAGTCCCCACACACACACACTCTTGGCCCTGATAGCCAAGGAAACAAAACACCATCACTCTGGGTAAACAATCTCCATATTGCATTCTGCTTTTGCACAAACACAGGCACAGCAAATTATAAGAACTGTGTTTTCTTTCTCTGAGGTTCAGAGAATGTGAGTCCCAGAAATATTCTTGGGAAGATGTGCCTTGCTTTTCTCTGTGAAGAGAAATGTGGGTCTGCAAAGACCCACCATGGCCTTCCATGCCCAGAAACAAGAACCAGCATGGACACCTCAGCCTGGGAGAGCAGACAKGAGTTTCCTTGGATTTGCACAGTTCCTGATGCATGCAGAGCATCACAGGAGTTCCCTGACCTGAGCCACCCACACCCCCTGGCATCTCCTCAGAAATCCAGTTTGCAGGAGAGAAACCATGGCACACCAGAAGGGAGGCCAGGCCAGGTGACAAGGACWCAGCAGGGCCACAAACTTCAACACAACAAACCCCACTGCAAAACCAGGTCTGGCTCATGTGCCAGCATCTCTACAGCAAAGAGAGGGTTCTCAGAGGGGCTTCAGAGCCACACTTCTGGATGTGATTGCTGGGAAAAATCTTCTCCAAGGCCTTCACCACCTAACCCCTGAGCTGCCCTGCTGGGTATCACTCACTCCTTTGTGCACTCTGCCACTGGAAAGGGCTGCAGGCAGAGCACCGTGCACCCATGGGCACACAGGCACTCACCCTCCATGGAAAAGCAAAACCAGAGACATCCCAGATGCTCAGAAAAGGTCAGAGTGTCAGAAAAAGCCTTGCAGGAGGAGCAGCTGTGCCAGCTGGAGCCAAGGAATGTGTTCAGGCACCCAWGGCAGGCCTGGGGCTGTGGATCTTCCTGGCTGGGCTCGCCTTATATCTGCCTCTGGGAAATGTCCTGGAGACAATAAACCTGTTGGCAGGTTTATTGTCAAAAATAGATTTTTGAGGTTTTAGAAAGGGGGCTCAGGGTTCCAAGATGGAGGAATTTGGGCATGCCCTGTCCTTCTTCTTYCTTCTTCCTAGCTCCCATCTTCTGGGTGATGCTGGCACTTTTRGATTGGTTTAGAGTAGAAGCTCACTGTCTAACATAGGTGATAGGTGTTGGGAAGTTATGGTAAATAATATACAYGTAGTTTTTAGTATAAAAGATAACATCGCCTCTGAGGTGGTCAGWGTGCCTCTGTCTGACCTGTTGAATGGACCTTGGCAGGCCAGAGAAAGAATTTTATAGATAAGAAACAATAAACAACCTTGAGACCGAGACCAGAAGAGCTCTGACTCCTTCTTTGACTGCTGGGCTGGGAAAAGAGACTTTYTAACACATCTCGGGGTCACTCTGACYAGCAGGGATTCTGAGAGGCTGGGAATCTTTAAATAAAGATCTCTCTGCTTGGGAAGACCTACAAGAAGACATAAAGACAGAAGAACCTACAAGAAGACATAAAGATGTTTCTGGTGTGCCATTCCCCCTCTGACTCAAGAATGACAGGACTGGCTCGCTCCAACTCCCACATCCTTTGGGGATGAGCCAGAGATGTCTGCTCTGCCAGTGTCCCCTGGGAAAGGCTGGGGGTGCCCATGCCAGCCCCCTGGGTGAGCACCAGGGGCTCATSACAGGCAGCTCAATTCCAACGTGCTCCTTTAGTCCCTGACCCCTTCCTGGCAGCTGCTTGTTTAACAACACCACACACGCCTGGAGAGCTTCCTGGGAAAAATGGGGGAAAAAAAAAAAGAGTCAAACTTAGGAGGCGTTCAAGCCAGCCTCATTTTAATCTATTTTTCGTGTTAAATTATCCAACTGAGGGAGCGGGAGAGAGAAAGGGGAAAGAAGGGATAATATGAGAAATGTTTTATTTGACAACGTGTCATTGGGAAACTGATTATTTCTGTCTCCGAGCTTTTTAATATTCCCAAACAATGGCCGAGCCGCGTGGGGATTTGGTATTCTAAGGCTGGATTTATAATACTCTGTTCTGCAGTGATAAGAACACGGGCCTTTAATCCTCTGAGCTGTGAACATGCATATTCTCCCACGTAATGTCCTTCCTGCCACGCTCCTGCTGCCCYGGGCCGGCCAAGCAGGGGCCACCAGCACCAGAGCATTGCCAAGACCCACAGGAGAGGAGAAGGAAAAAATGGTGAAGGTGCAAATATTGACTTAGAGTAGCAAAAACAGTTATTACAGTYAACAGAAGGGAGAAGGAAGATGGGGGAGAAGAGGGATGGTGGGAACAACCCATGTGTGGAAAGAACTGCAGGGCTTGTGGCACCAGAGAAAAGCTCAGCTGAAGCTGAAGAGCAGCAAGGCTGCTGTTGGAACCCAGGAAATTCCAGGGAAATTCCAGGCTGCCCTGGACCTGGAGGACTCAAGACACTGCCAAGGGGCTCAGAGACCTTGGCACAGAGCCCAAGACCCCTGTGCCTTTGATTTAGCCCTTGGAAAAAACAATTATCAACCTTTATATGAAGAATTGCAAGTCAAGAGAGTTTAAGTAGAGTAATAGTTGKTTTGTCACAGGGTGAARAAATAGATTTTTGGAGTTTTAGAATGGGGGCTCGGGGTCCCAAGATGGAGGAMTTTGGGCATGCCCCATCCTGCTTCTTTCTTCTTCCTAGCTCCCATCTTCTGGGTGATGCTGGCACTTTTGGATTGGTTTAGAGTAGAAGCTCACTGTCTAACATAGGTGATAGGTATTGGGAAGTTATGGTAAATATTGTACGTGTAGTTTTTAGTATAAAAAGATAACACTGCCTCAGGGGGCAGGCAGAGTGCCTGGAACTGTCCTGCTGGATGGACCTTGGCAGGGCAGGAGAAAGAATTTTATAGATAAGAAACAATAAACAACCTTGAGAACGAGAACTGAAGAGCTCTGACTCCTTCGACTGCCGGGCTGGGGAAAGAGACTTTCTAACTTTCTAACACATCTCAGGATCACTCTGACCAGCAGAGATTCTGAAAGACTGGGAATTATTTGAAGCCCAGAAGGAAAATCAATGGGAGAGGCCACCTTGAAGCCCAAGAGATTGTACCCTTACATGAATTATGAAGGCTGCCAAGCTGTTGGATTGGAAGGCCATCACTCTGTGGGAGTCTCTGAGATGCTGTACAATTTCTGGGCAGCAAGAGGATGCATTACTGCTTTGAACACAACCCCCAGCCTGCCCTACCAAGCCAGGGAAAGACAAGGGAGTCCCACTGCTGCTCTGGAGTCCAGACAAACCTCCTTGCAGCAGCCTCTGTCCTTTCCAGCCCTGCTCCCCACAGTGGTGGGATGTGCTGTGATCCCTTGCAGGAATCCCCCATCCCTGCAGTGACARCCCAGTGATCAGAAATCAAGCCCTGACAGTCTTGGAGCTGCCACACCAAAAGGGCTGAAGTCACAGAAGAAAACCCCAGGCTGGAGGGGACAGTTTGGGCTGGGCAGACCTCTTACATCACAGCATTCCTGTGTAGGTCAAAGCAAACCAGTGCTAAACAGCACAGCACTGTGCTGACCCAGGCTCCTTCCTCCCAACACCAACACAAGTTTTTGTCCTCAGCAAATATTCCTGTTTATTTCCTAACTTGAAGCCATTGGTTGTCCAACACTGTGCAGGCAAGCAGCCCCATGGCTACTGAGCTGCTGCAGGATGAGGCAGGGCTCCCACAGCCCCAGACATGGCTCCAAGGACAGTCCCCAGGGCTGCCCAAGGATGCCCCATGGGCTGAAGGAGCCCCCAGTGCTGGAGCAWCTCATCCCCTGCATCATCCCAGCAGCTGAACTGAGGTGAGCAATCAGGCACCAGCAATAACCACACAACCCCTGGGGCTCTTCATACTGTGTACTTCTCCTTTCTTTCCTTTTTGGCTGTAAAGGTAATTAAACACTAGCACAATTTACCAAGGGGTGTAGCGGATTATCCATCACTGTCAATTTTAATTTTTTTTTTAAATCAAGCCTGGATGCTTTTTGAAAAGTCATACTTTATTTCAAATGAGAAATAGAGGCTTGAGGGCATTCTTGCACCCTGTGCAGCTCTGAGGGAACAGCAGATGATCCCATGGTCCTTTCTTGAATTCCCCTCACCCAACAGATGATCCCATGGTCCTTTCTTGAATTCCCCTCACCCCAATTTTGGCTTTCCCACAGTTCAGCTCCACAGCACCTTATCTCTCATCTGGGGCACTTCATCCCCTCCCAGGCAAGCCAGACACACAAAGCACCACCAGACCTGGATGCAAAGAGAGGTCAGGCAGAGCTCACCCCCATCCACAAATCACAGCCAGCCCAAACCCCCACATGCTGCAGAGATGAGTGAGCAGCAGGCAGGGAAACTGAGGCAGAGCATGGGGGTGGGACCAAGGACAGACAGCAAGCCAGCATGAAGGCCAGAGAGGAGAGACAAACACCAGGGTTAAAATATATACATATATGTACCCCAAAGAGGTCTGGATCCAGTCCTGACTCCAGAGCAGTCAACCCCACCTCTGTCTCTAAGAGACAATGATGATACACAGGGCAAATCTCCTAAAATCCAACATTTTCTCCCWGTACATTTCAAATCCCCACTGAAGCACAGCTTCACCAAGGTGCCTAACCACACACTCARCGTTAGAAATGTGTTTAATTCCCATTACAGTCCACGAGCCTAGAGCACACGCCTCAGCGCTTTGCTGAGCAGGGACAGCTCCTTGAATTGCAGCCCAAGGAGAACTGCATTACATCTCTTTTTTCCCTTCTTCCCACAGCTCACCACCTCACTGAGCTACAGATATGACTGGGGCACAGCCTCCTGGGGGTGTTGTTATCACAGCTGTGTCACCTGAGCCTGCCCAGAGGTGACAGCACCCCTGAACCACCCTCTCTGAATGGGTGCAAGGAGCACAGGACATGGCCCAGGGGTTTGAGAGGAAGAGCTCCCACAGCATGGCTCCTTCCAGACCCTGCAGATCCTCCTACCAGGCTGTACATCCACACACAGGGCATAAATTTCACAGTATATACAGTCCTGTAAAGTACAACACACACACAAGCAACGAGAGTTACAGTTGCTGTGGGAACCATAACTTTAAAATCTCTGACTCTTCCCTCATAAAAAAAAAAAAAAAAGAACAAGTCAGACAAGTCACATTTTCATACTTTTTTTTTTAAAGCCACGCTCAGTTTTGTTTTGCTGTTTCATCCAAGAAGGGAAACAAAAGAAGGAGTGAACCTGCCAATCAGGCTTTCTGTGCTGCTCAGACATGCAATGTGATGTTCCAGTAAATGTTTATTTGAAAGGTCTCCCAGGCACCGGCTGTGTGCAAGCACCAAAACACACAACCCTCAATCACAGCCAACGTGCCTGYGTGTCCCGAACTGCACATCTCACTAGGATAACAATTCAAAATGACTCCTAATCCATTTTTATTATGTAAAAAAAGGCATTTATTTGCAGCGAGCTGAAAGAGGAGGGCTGGAGGTGATTTTATTAAGTACCTGATTGCTGGCTCTTTTTAAAGCCGGGGCGCAGATTGCATAAATTGTGATTTTAATGCGCGCTAAACGGTTCACGGAGATGGGCTGACCTGCTAACCCAGAGCCTGCCCTCAGAGAGGGGAGATTTTAAAATTCATAAGGTCTCCCGCGCTTGCGCTCGTGTTTTCCCAGTGTGGGCAGCACAAAGCTGAGACAAAAACAAAAGCTCTTCCTTCCCCCCGAGGAGTTTGAGTAACAGAGCCCCAGTCCTGCTCCATGCTGAGCCAACAAGAGACCCTGCACGTGTTCATCCCACTCAGCTCATTTCCACCCCACCCTCAACTGTGTGTCATCCCTGTTCCAAAGAGGAGGGGAAATCCACTTGAATTAAAGAAAAAGACCTGGATTTTCAATAAAAGAGGCCACCTCTCTACAGTAAGTGTCTCCCATGCAGGTGGAGGTTTTACCAACCAGGACAACATGCTGCAGCTAGTGCCAGGGCTGGGGGCAACACAAAAAGCACCTCCCAGTGAAACACAGGGCTAAAGGAAAGTCCCTCAGGGCCAGCCCTGACACAGGTGTCCCTCCCTCACCATCCTCAGCACAGAGGCCCAAACCCTGAGCTGTCCATGGGAACCCAGCTCAGGTGAGGAGCATCCCCATGCCACAGCCACAGCCCAGCACTGGCAGCTCCTGCCAGGGAAGGGCGAGTGGGAACCCACCCCAAACTGACTGTGTGGTGCCCTAATACCTTCCCAGCTGAGAGTGAAAAAGCAGTGAAACCCTCCAAGGTTCAGTTTAAGCCTGGTTTTCACTGAATCCACCAGTAACACCTCCAGGGATGGAAGGCACTTGCCATGGGACCTCCCAAAGTCACAGCCACTGCAGGATCCCTGACCTCCCCAACCCTTTCCAAACAAAGGTTTAGCAAATGCTAAAAGAAAGGTTTCAAATTAGGAGGATTATTACAATATCCGCCAGCACAGCATTTGCTAGCAAGTAATGAAATATAATTAAAAGTAAAGAACACTTGTCAGATAAATGACAAACACGTACTGCTGTTGCAAAAGTACCTTTGCTTGTTTTTTTTAATAACTGTGTTTATCCGCTTCCACACTAATTTGCAAAAAAATGCAGTTAATTCTCAGTGGATCTCACAACCATTAGTGCGAATTAATGCTGTTCCCACTGTATATTCTGCATATATTAGAAAAAAGATTAATCTAATAAGAGATGCACATCTCCGGGTGAGGGAACACGAACACGATTCACATCGTGCCTGCAGCTCCTGAGAGGGACAGGGTACAGCACCMGTTCTGCTCAATTAACCTGCCACTCCTGGGGCTGCCAGACCTTGGCCACTTGTCCAGAAAATGTGGCAGAGGTGCAGAAATTCACCACAAGTTCAGGGACTTCTAAGAGAGCCAAACCCCACTGATGGACCAGGTCTCCTCTGCTCTGGTTGTGCTGCTGCTCTGCCCATGGTGAAGATGAGAGAGTGGAAAAGGGGTTTAGCATTCATTTATGGACTTCTCAAATAATTTTTGGAGATGATGAGAAGGTGCTAYTGAACACACAGACATGAAGGAAAAAAGCTTGTGGTTTTTGGGTTGTTTTTTTCTTTTTTTTTGGAACAATCCAGCCTATTGTGTAAAAAAAAAAAAAAAGCCAACAGAAATAACGACCCACAAAAAACAAACCCTGCCTTACCATATTTGAAGTGCAAACATTTCAGCATAATGAACATCCACAGCTGAATGAACACAAAATACAGCTTTCCAGAAGGAGAGGGAGGGTATTCAAACACATTATCAGGGATAAAGCCTCCATTCACGTGCCCATTTGGCATCTGAAGGTACCTTGAAATCCTGGCATCATAAGTCACACAACAGGAGTCACACACCACAGCCCACCAAGGCCTCCACTGGTACCTGGGGCATCACACACCAAAGGGAAAAAACAAACCAAACTTTATTTTTATCAATTTTCATTTATGATTTGATAAGAAATTTGAAAACTGTGCTGCCCCCCATGTAGAACGGAGCAAGGAGATCCAAGATTTTGATTTAAAGAGAAGATCCAAGACCTCAGGAGCCCTACAAGCCTCCTCTCCCAGAACACCACAGCTATTCCCAGCAGGCTCTTAAAAGCCCAGTTAAATACAGCACTTAACCACACACTTAACTCCCATTAACTTCACTGGAACCTTGCACACAGCTAAAATTTATCCCGTGTTTCAGGGCTTTTTCATCTCCCAGGGCTTTTTCATCTCCCTGACAAGAACTGAGAGTTCCCTCATCCAGCTCTCCATGTGGTGCCTCCAAACCACCTCGGGGCTCAGCACAGTGGAAAAACAAACCCATGGGGATGGGATTTCCTGCTCTGCAGCTCCCACACTCACTGCTCACACGAGTCCACAGAAACCTTTTTGTTCTGCAGCACATCTTGATGAAACTGCTCCTTTCTCACCCAGCCCTCTTGCTGTATCGATTGGGAATGTAGAAGTATGGGAATGCACCAGATTTGGGTTTTTCTTGTTATTTGAAGGGTGTGAGAGCAGCCAACTCTTTCCTGGGGGACAGGGCACCCTGCCACTGGGCTGGGAAAACTGGATTTGTACCTACCAAAATTACCTACCAAATACCTGATTTGAACCCCCAGCTCTGAAGAGCTGTGCACATCCTGGGGACAGTCCTCATCCCCAACCTCCTGAGGTTCAAGGATTCAAGTCCTTTTGTCTTTTTTTTTTTTTTTTTTTTTTTTTTTTTTCCCATATGGATGCAGAACATCCAAGTCAACAGGAGGAAAGCAGAGGTGACAGCATGGCATTGATGCCACCTGGGTGCCACCAAGACGCCACGCCACGCTCCCTGGTATGCTACAAGGGGCTTAGACAATATGAGACTCACACTCTCCATCCCAGCTGGGAGCAGAGGGTTTGGAGGGGGATGCAGGGATGGAGAAACAAGAGCTGCTTCCCAGATGGAGTGAGGATTGCAGGGCATGGCTGCTACAGCTGCTTCACCAGCCCAGCTGCAGCACACCATGAGGGTGGTGGTGGGAAGGCTGCAGCCCCCCTCCCCAGGCAGCAGCAGCTGAGGAAGTGCCTGTTTGGAAGTGGGGAAAGGATTCATTTCAATTAAACCTGCCTGGTGCTCCAATCGAAWCCAATTAATTCTCCCCATCTGAAAGCTGATTAGCTGGGCTATCTGGGTAAATGGATAATAACAGGCTAATAACCCCCTCCCCGTGCACACACYGGGGCTGCTGTCAGGTTTTTGACACAGGTTTTTGACACCCTGTCTCCAGGCTAATTGCAGCATCTGTGAGTAACTGTGGAGCAGATCTGGCTCCAGCCCTGGCAGCAGGCAGGAACAGGTGAGGGTGGCCACTCCAGAGCCAGCCTGAGACCCCACTGCTGCTCCCAGGATTCCCAGAGTGATCTGGCCAAGGCAAGCTGCTCCTCCAACCCCAAAATCTCCCCCATCCCCAGGAAGATCTCCTGGCACTGGGATGGCAGTTCCCACCAGCTCTCCAGCCCCCTGGCTGTTATTAGCCAGTGTTTAACTCTACTGCCCATCTGCCTTCCTGATCCTTCTCCTCTGGAATGTTCTCCCGCCCTGCACAGCCTGGGACAGACACAGCAAGGTGCTGAGATTGATGGGCAGAGCTCTGCATCTCACCCCAAACCACCCCAATGAAGCACCTCCACTAACCCAGGCTCCTGAAGCTGCTCCAGGGCTCAGCCCCTGATGTCCTCAGGGAGTTCAAACAGCTGAACCCAGCCATGGGGATGGCAGCCAGCAGGAGAGAGCAAGGGAAGGCACAAAGCCCTCCCACCCCTCTGTGACCCTCGTTCCCTCCAGTCCCCATGTCACCACTAATGCCACCTCAGCCCTGGTGGCACAGCCTGACTCTGCAGGTCCCAGAAAAGGGGCAACAACTGGAGAGCTAGTGGCTGGAATTCTCCATCTCTGCTCCCTAGTTTTTTCCTCACAATTGGGAAGTGTTGACTAGCTAAAACCCCACTTTTCCAACRATGTATTTTTGGTTAAGAGCAAATGCTGAGCCAAATTGTGAACTGAGAAAAACRAGGACTCAATCCTGCTGCCATTTTCTAATCAAATTTCCTTTTACTAATTTGACAGGCCTGTTTGGAAAATTTAAATGTAAAGCTAAAATGAAGTTAGAWTCCACAGCTAAATGGGAATGGAGACAAAATGTTTCAAATTGAGCTAATAAAGTCCTTCTGCCCACACCTTTGAGCTCACAAAGCTCCTCTCCACTCCTTGTTTGTTGAGCACTGAGCTTTAGTTTGCTCACTCCCCCCACCATGCCCAGGCATCCCCCAGCAGTTTGTTTTTAGATTTCCCTCTTTCCTTCCTGTAGGAGGCAGGAAAACAACTTCCAGCCAGCTCCATCTCCWTGATGTGGTGACTGTCCTGCTGCTGGCCTGAGTTCACATCTAATCTAAATTAAACCCAGTTTATTCAATGCTCCCATCTTCAGAAGAGCCCTGCAAAAGAAMCAGCTTGGCCTGAGGGGAAGGAATGACTGGGAGATGAAGATCCAGCTCTGTGTGCTCCCAGAGAGGCTCACCTGGGTACAAGGACAAGAGGGAGCTCTGGGCTGGAGATGA
Source organism: Sporophila hypoxantha (assembly GCA_002167245.1). Lineage (NCBI taxonomy): Eukaryota > Metazoa > Chordata > Aves > Passeriformes > Thraupidae > Sporophila > Sporophila hypoxantha. The sequence goes on from NDFG01000017.1 coordinate 3,684,417, forward strand.
GCGCCCTTGACAGGCAGCACTGTCCTGCACAAGCTCCTCCACCTTTCAAACCCTCTCCTTGCTCCAAACAAAAAGCCTCTTACTCCCCAGGGACTCAGCTGYTGTCCTCAACATCTGACCTTCTTTCAGGTTTTCATCACTCGAGAGTATTTTCCCACAGAACAAAGGGAGCCAAAAAAAGAATGCAGTCTCTACTTTGTGCTACAGACAGAGAGCTGCAAACTTGGTGGTTCAGCCTTTCTGGTCCATGGCTGTCACCCTTGTATAAGCCCTTGGAAAAGCTCCCTCAGGGAGCAGCCCCACTGGTGTTTCATGGTGGGGGGACTAGAATAAATCCATAGATCCAAGGATAAATGCAGTAGAGTATGCTGGGAAGCACAGAAGAGCATCATGGTTACTGATCTAAGACCAGGTGCCCTAACACAAGCTGGACAGGAGTGTGAGTTTTAAAACCAGAGGCTGAATGTGTCTTGCACAGACCAAAGGAGCTCCAAGGAATGAAATCCCAGAACTCAGAGCCTCAGCAATCCAGATGTCCTGTTCCTGCCTCGGGCACCAAAYGTCCCTGTCCCTGCAGGGATGAGCTGCTGGACCTGGCATCACAGAGCAGGGTCATAATCCAGTGCTCAGAGGGAAGCTTGAAAAGAAAAACAGAAGTGCTTAGACCCCTCCTCTTCAAAATCAGCAGCTCTGGTCACCCTCCACCCCTGGGGCGATGCCAGCCTGCATCCCTGCATGCTGCCAGGAGCCAGAGACCTGCAGCRAAATCCTCAGAGCAAAACATTTACAGGAAAAGGGTTTCCATCCATCACTTCAAACCTCCTGCTCATTTAAATCTGCCCAAAAKTTATCTGAAATCCTTGGCTGTCTCAAAGCTGGGCTGGAGGCAGAGCACTGGTGGGGCTGCTGGACCCTGATCCGTGTCAGAACATCGYCCACAGGGACYGGGAATTCTTGCAGAACAGGACACWRAAACATCCATCAGCAGTGACAAAGGGCTATTGATCCTGCCCCAGGGCACTGRGCTGGATTCAATGCCTGCTCCAAATCCCTTCTTCCGCTCCACAGATCCCATGGAAAAGCAAACCTTCATCCTGGAAACCCTTGAGAATGAAGTGCTCCTCTGAGTGTCCCCAGGGATGGCAGTGCCATCGACAGGACAGGGCTGGCACTGTGGAAGGGCTGGGGCACTGAAGAAGCAACTCCCCCACTTAAACAAACAAGCCAAAACCAAACAATCAAAAATGGCAGAACAAAACCAAAGAAACAAAAGAGTGTCCCCAGGAATGGCAGTGCCATCCACAGCTGGCACTGTGGAAGAGCTGGGGCTCTGGAGAAACAACTCCCCCACTTAAACAAGCAATGAAAAAATGGCAGAACAAAACCCAAACAAACAAAAGAATGTCCCCATGGATGGCAGTGCCATCGTGGCACTGTGGAAGGGTTGGGGTTCTGAAGAAGCAACTCCCCCACTTAAACAAACAATCAAAAAATGGCAGAACAAAACCAAAGAAACAAAAGAGTGTCCCCAGGAATGGCAGTGCCATCGACAGGACAGGGCATTGCCATCGTGGCCCTGTCGTAGGGTTGGGGCACTGAAGAAGCAACTCCCCCACTTAAACAAACAAGCCAAAACCAAACAATCAAAAAATGGCAGAACAAAACCAAAGAAACAAAAGAGTCTCCCCATGGATGGCAGTGTCATCGACAGGACAGGGCTGGCACTGTGGAAGGGCTGGGGCTCTGGAGAAGCAACTCCCTCACTTATAACAAACAAGCAATCAAAAAATGGCAGAACAAAACCCAAACAAACAAAAGAGTGTCCCCATGGATGGCAGTGCCATCGACAGGACAGGGCACTGCCATCATGGCACTGTGGAAGGGCTGGGGCACTGAAGAAGCAACTCCCCACTTAAACAAACAAGCCAAAACCAAACAATCAAAAATGGCAGAACAAAACCAAAGAAACCAAAGAATGTCCCCAGGGATGGCAGTGCCATTGACAGGACAGGGCTGGCACTGTGGAAGGGTTGGGGCTCTGGAGAAGCAACTCCCTCACTTATAACAAACAAGCAATCAAAAAATGGCAGAAAAAAAACAAGAAACAAAAGAGTGTCCCCAGGGATGGCAGTGCCATTGAAAGGACAGGGCAATGCCATCGTGGCACTGTGGAAGGGTTGGGGCTCTGAAAAAGCAACTCCTCCACTTATAACAAACAAACAAGCCAAAACCAAACAATCAAAAATGGCAGAACAAAACCAAAGAAAGAAAAGAATCTCCCCATGGATGGCAGTGCCATCGACAGGACAGGGCTGGCACTGTGGGAGGGTTGGGGCACTGAAGAAGCAACTCCCCCACTTATAACAAAYAAACAAGCCAAAACCAAACAATCAAAAATGGCAGAACAAAAACCAAAGAAACAAAACCCTGCAGTCACACTTTCCACAGCCAAACCACTGCAGCATTAACCTGAAAAACTTGTTTAAGAGAACAAGGAGGAAAAGTTCTCAAATGCAGCCTGGGGCGTGCAGGTGAACCTTCCATCCACACCCACACCCCTGTGTCAGCCACCCCCCAGCCCCAGGGACCCAGGGCAGCATTCCTGAGAGCCCTGAGAGGTGCAAGGAGAGCCAGGGTCATTGGCTCATCCACTCAATGCTCCAGTTTTCAATATTTGCACTGTCAGGATGTTTTCCAAACACAGATAATCGTTTAAACCCAAAACTTCTTAGGAGAGAAAAAAAAAAAATGCACGATTTGCAATTATCCCATTAATTAGGAAAGGAAGAAAGAAGTCCAGAATTTGTCTGCGTGAAACAGAAAGGAGCAATGAAGTAGCTACATATGACTGTAGTWAAACTGAAAATWAAAGTCATGGTTCTTATTTCTGTGCATGGCACCCTTCATATYCCAGCTTGGTAAAAAATAAATATACACACAGCTATATGGAGTTTCTGTTTCATGGATATACATGAACAGAGAGATGGAATATCAAGCAGGGCTCTGGTCTCAGCTGCTGAAGGGTGGGACCAGGGGACTGAGGGGACCCCAAAGCTGAGATGCTGAACAAGGGAATTGATGTAGGAACTCACACCAGCTGTGCCACAGAGAAGGTCAGGGAAGCACATGGCTGCACACAGGGTGCTGGGAGAGGATGACCTCACCCTCCTCAGCAGTTTTAGGGCTGGTRCATCATCAGCCAGGTCTCCAGCTGCCCTCCCTCCAGGGGACCACAGGATCGAGTGTGTTGTTCTCTGCTGTTATACAAGACACGAGCTTGTGCACATCCTCTGATGTGATGCAGCTTCAAGGCTGCAGGGTCAGCCTTCCAGGGCTTGTCTCAGCTCCCAGAGCCCTTCTCCAGGACAGCCACACTGCTGTCACCTCACTCAGGGAGAGGCTTTTGGGCAAGAGACCTACTGAGTCATGCAGCAACTGGGAAGACAACCCACMTTTCAAACTGAGTACATCTCTCAGTGAAGGTCGAGCTGTTCCCAAAATCAGCAGAGGTTTCACACTCAGCCCTCCAAGTTCTCCATATATTCATCCATCCTYATGCTCTACTGTTCTCCTGCACCCAGCCCCATTTCTCTCTTGCATTTACACAAAGCCTGAAATCCCTTCCAAAGCAAGCTCTTGTTTTACTTCATAATCACCATGATCTGTAAGGGGGATCACAAGCCCCCCTTCACCTCCCTTCCCTGCAGAAACCCCCCTTGCCTTCCCCTCTCCCTTTTCTGCTCCTCATCCCTCCCCATGCCAACCAAGGATGTTCCACAACCTTGCCAAGTGCTTTGGGAAGAGCCTGAAGGACACAAGAACAGTTCCTGAAGAGCTCCTGGGTACTGGCTACTGCATCAGCTGCTCTCCTGACCAACAYCCCACTGCTGCTGCCTGTCATCTACAGGATGGGGGAAGCCAAAAAAACAGACAAGGAGGACAGGAGGAGAAATATCAGAAATATCTACCTGTCTCCAGCTTCCCAGGCCCAAGAACCAACAGAATTTGAGGACAGACACAGCTCCAGCCCTGCAGAATTATTTCACWAAAGGGGGAGCAGGGGATGAGCAGAAGCACCCCAATAACACRAGAGCTCTCCCAGCTTTTTGAAGACATATGGCTCCTCTCCATACTTCAAGCAGTGACTCCTCCAYGCTTCCAAATTACAGCTGCCTAAGCTGTTTCTGCAGATATTTCCTCTTTCTATGCAATCATTTGGCTAATAAGATGAGCAGGTTGGGCTCATTTATTTTGGACACTGTTCGTGGGTCATTAGCAGAAAGGCTAATCATTGCATTGGCAGAAAATATCACTTCTGCTTCAGAGCTGGCTGCACAGCACGGGGAGGGGGAGAGAGCAGGAGCCTGACAGAGCCTTTAAAAAAAATAATAATAATACAAAACCCRAGTTGCACTGCTGTAGAAGTGGAATTTTCCTCTGCTGTTTCCCCAGGTGCCTGCTGTTAGGATGAAGGGACAGACTTCAGTGCCCGAGGCAGCTCTGAGCTCCCGCTCCCACACACGTGCCACCTCCAAGGGATGCAGAAGGAGGAGAAAGAGGAGAAAGAGGAGAAAGAGGAGAAGGAGTGATGCTGGCAGCAGCAGCCTGGCCTGCCTGAGCCACAGCAGCACAGCAACACATCCTGGAGATGCTCAGCCCTCCGGGGAAGCATCCTCATCCTCACCATCCTCATCCTCACCCATGGCCAATCCAGACGGGATGCCAAGAGCCCCGTGGCACCAGAGCCCTTCCTGGGATGGTTTGGGGTTAGCAGAGCAGATCAGCTGTGTGCCTGTGCTCTGCCCCGAAGCACCTGAGCGCTAAAATCCACCTACAGAGACATTTAAAGAGCAATTTGCATTCAGTGTGAAGGCTGGAGTGCCAGGGGGGATGCAGAACCTCGGGGGATGCAGAACCTCGGGGCATTTGTGGAGCTGAAGCCTGATTTTCCAGGAGACGCGGCAAAGCTGAGCCCTTCTTTTCTCTCTTGAGAGGTGACAACAGAGGCAAAGTTCTGAGACACCAAAACAGCAGCACTGAGGCTCCCCAGGCTCAGCTGCTGCACAGCCAGCCCTCTCCAAAGGCCCTGGGAGAACTCTGCCCTGCGGGTATGGTGCCCAGGCAGAGCACAGGGACACAGRGCTGCTCCTGCTCCACCCCACAGCAGCTGCTGCCTTCACCCACCAGCCTGGCAAGGGCAGCAATGAGGTGTTTGAGGGGAAYAGCTGGCCAGGGCACAGATTGTCCCCTCCCCAGTGTGGGAAATTGCCCTATCTCTAGGTCAGAAAAGGGCATCATCCAAACCCCCAGCAGACACACAGCCAGCACGCCTCCTGCTCCTCTCCTGCAGCTTCTGCTGCCCCAGATGTCCCTGCCCYGTGTGCTGCCAGCAGGGCCATGACCTTGGCTGCTCCCAGCAGCATCCTTGGGGCAGGCACRGGATGGGGCTCCCACCTCCCCTGGGAAGCTTGCAGCAGATGTCCCTCAGGCCTGTGCTTCCCCTCCCTGTCTCAGCACTACACCAGGACCCAGCACAGTCCCAAGGGGTTATAGCAGGAGGAGCCCCGCAGAGTTTCCAGGGGCTAATATATATAGCAGGAGGGAGCCCCAGGCATCAGCTCCAAGGGGCTTATATATAGAGGAGGGAGCCCCAGCAGGAGTCAAGGTGGGTTACTATGCAGGAAGGAGCCCAACAACCTCTCAAGGGTGCAATGTATAAGCAAGGAGCCCAGCACAATTCCAAGGGGTTATAGCCAGAAGGGAGCCCAAACACACTTCCAGTTGGCTATTGCCAAGGCAGGGAGGCCCAGCTACACCTACCAAAGGTTAAAGGCAGGAGGGAGCCCCACAGAGTTTCAAGGGTTATAGCAGAGAGGAGCCCCAACAAACCTCCAAAGGGGTTATATATAGCAGGAGGGAGCCCAAACAACGCTCCAAGGTATATGCCAGGAGGAGCCCCAGCACAGTTCCAAAGGTTTATTGCCCAGGGGAGGCCCCCAGCACAGTTCCCAAAGGGTTATAGCCAAGGAGGACCCCAGCCAGAGTGTCCCAAGGGATATACGCCAGGAGGGAGATCGCCCCAGCACACCTACCAAGGAAGACAAGGAGGGAGGCCCCAAACACAATCGCAAAGGGTATAGCAGGAGGAGCCCACAACAACCTCTCAAAGGTCATATATATAGCAGAGGGACCCCAGCACAATTCCTACAGGGTTATAGCCAGGAGGGAGCCCAAACACGACCCCAGGGTATATAGCAGGAGGGAGCCCCAAACAACGCCCAAGTTTATAGCCAAGAGGAGCCCAGCAGAATTCCAAGGGATAATAGCAGAGGGAGCCCCAACAAACGATCGTCGCAAGGGTATAGCCAATGAGGGCCCAGCAACACTCCCAGGGTTATAGCCAAGGAGGGAGCCCGCAGCACAGTCTACCAATGGGTATAGCTGGAGAGCTGGCAGGATTGGCAGCAATGGACACGTGGGGAAGGAGGGACAAGCAGGAATTTTGTCCTGGAGTGCTCCGCTTGCCTCGACCAACGCCATGCTGAGGCTCGGCTGCTGTTTCTGCAGGCCAAGCCTCTGGCAGCCCCACAGCAGAGCTGGCTGATCTGGGCAGCCCCCCCACAGAGGGGAGCTCTGAGGGCTCTCCAGCCCGAGAAAAGGGAGAAGAGAATTGGGGAGCTAATTTAGAGCTTGCATTTCCTAAGTCTTTTCAGGGCACCGAGGCTGTTGGCAGGCAGTGTCACAGCCCCTGCCAGCCTCAGCAAGCTCTACACACGTGTCCTTCCCTTGGCAAGGGCAAGCGGGGAGAAAATAACGCACAAAAAACAAGGGACATGATGGAGAGCTGGCTGAAGGTCCCTCTCCCCGTGTTGATCTGCGTTGCCAAGGAGGAAGAGCTGGGGGAAAAAAAAAAGTTAAAATAAAAACAAAAAAACAAAAAAAAAAAAAAAACGAAAAAACAAAAAAAACCCACCAAAAAAAAAAAAAAAAAAAAAAAAAGAAAAAAAGGAAAAAAACCAAAAAAAACCAAAAAAAAAAAAAAACCAAAAAAAACAACAACAAAACCACCAAAAAACAAAGAAAAAAAAAACAAAAACACAAAAAAATACAAAAAAAAGAAAAAAAAGAAAAAAAAAAAAACCAAAAAACAAAAAAAAACCAAAAAAAAAAAAAACCAAACAAAAAACAACAAAAAAAAGAAGGATAACAACACAAAAACCAACCCTGTTTTGCTCTGTCCAGGCTGTGGGGATGGAGCTGTGGCAGACATAACCTGAAGCCATTGCTTTGTTCAGGCCAAGACAAAGCCATCCCCCTCCCCACATGCCCCAGCCAGCAGAGGCAAAGCAAGACAGGAAGGAGAACTTGGGCACAGCCTCCCTGCACCCCACACTGCTGGATGGAGCCCCCAAAAGCAGCACCTGGCACTCACCCCCAGCAATCCCACAGAGATAAATGATAAATGCTGCTGGCTTAGCACACTTGTGCCAACAGGATTGAGTGCACGGGGGTGAAACAGGGATTTTGCCTCAAAATGTCATGGYCCAAAAAGGCAGGGTGGGCAGAGCCTCTCTCCCCCCCAGCACGTGCAGATCCCATGGAGGTGGCTGAGGATGCTCAGGAAGGAGCTYAGAAAACACCAAGGGTGGAAAACCTGCTGCTGGAGAGTGGAATGACAGGATGAGTCCAAGCATTTAATTAATCTTGTTTTTCCAAAGGAGAAGGGAAGGAAGGAGACCCCAGCCATCCAACCCAGGAAGARCCTGRTGGCAGCACTGACACACAGACCCCCCTGTCAGGGTGACAGCTGGGCAAGGGGGATTCTCCTGGGGCTGRGTGTGCAGCCCCYACAGCAGARCAGGTGATGGGAAAACAGCATGGAAAGGAGGGAGCCTGGATGGCAGCAGAGACACAAACACCAGCAAAGGCATGGGCAGGTGAAATGGGATTGTTTTGGCAGGAGCACACAGCACATGGCTGTCACTGACCTGCTGGTTTTGCATCACATCAGCCAAGCTGGGCACCAGCTTCCTGCTGCAGGCTCAGCTGTCCTGCTCACCTGGGGTTGCTTCCAGCCAGCCTCGGGAGCTCACCTGCTCACCTGCCACCTGCAGGGCAGGGCTGGGAGCTCACCCTGCTCACACTGCACCCCTCCAGAAGCCCTGGGAGCTCAGCCTGTGCGTACCTGACCCTCCAGAGAGCGTGGAGCATCACCTGTGCTCACCTTGCACCCTCCAGAGAGCCCTGGAGCTCAGCCTTGTGTCCACCTGCACTCCTCCAGAGAGCCCTGGGAGCTCACCCTGCTCACCTGCACCCTCCAGGAGAGCCTGGGAGGCTCAGCCTGTGTCACTGCAACCACTCCAGAGAGCCCTGGACAGCTTTCACCCTGATCACCTGGCACCTCCAGGCCAGGGCTGGGAGCTTTACCTGCTCACCTAGCCACCCTGCAAGACGCTCTGGGAGCTCACCCTGTTCACCTGACCTCCAGGTACCCCGGAGCTCAGCTGTGCTCACCTTGCACCCTCCAGGCAGGGCTGGGGGCTCAGCTGTGCTCACCTGCACCTCCAGGTACCCCTGGGAGCTCACCCGTGTCACCTGCACACCCCACCAGTCCAGGGTGGGGGATACAGATTAGAGGCAGTCAGGATCTTAAGCAGGAGCAGCTCGGTTGAAAAATCTCTCTTTGTGTCACTAACCCCTCCCTGCAGAGCGCAACTGGGCTGAGGAGATGCTCACATCCCTGTCAGGAGGGGACAGCAGAAACACAAGCCATGCACAGCGCTGCTCACCCCTCCCTGCCCAGCACACAGGGCAGAAAGGGGAGGAGAACCAGGTCTCAGGCCTTCTGTGCTTTGACAAGGCTGTTCCCCAGCAGCAGCCACTGGAGCACCTCGGTCCCCAGCAGCAGCCACTGGAGCACCTCGGRCTCCTCCTCCTCCCCTGGGCCCCCAGACAGCCAGAGGAGGAGCTGGGCTCTGTGGCAGTTCAAGCACAGAGAGGAAGAGGAGAATCACAGCCTTCATCCAGCACAAGCCCCCAGTGTGGATCTGGGAAAGGGTGGCCCTAAACCAGTCCCAAGGGTGCCTCAGCTGCCTATAACCCTGAGATGGGTGCAGTGAGGGAAACCACAGCCAGGGCAGCAGGAGAGCTCAGATTTGCCCAGGGAAGGGCTGTGAGGAGCTGCTGCCCAGCTCCAGCTCTGGGAGGGGAAATGGAGACCCCTGACACTGCTGAAGCATCCGTGGTTTTGCTGCCATCCACCTGCAGGGYTCCTCACCTTCCAGCTGAATAGAAAGGGAGYTGTCGCAGACATTCTCTTTGTGAAAAATCCTTTCCTTAGGATTTTTCCTTCTGAGAATCTGTGGCCTCAGAGATAGACATAAACAATAGGTTATCTGCTGCTGTGGRATGGRACAGGYCAGTCTGGATTGGCCCAKSTTGGATGTTTAGAAATAATGGCCAATCCAGAACTGAGCTYGCTCRGACACAGTCCGGGAGAGCAGMGTTTGTTATCAGTCTTTACTTTCCTTTCTTAGCTTAGCAGCTTCTGGAACTCTCTTTTCTTTTTCTTTTTAGTATATGTATATATACAGTATATATAGTGTATATATATATATATATATATATATATATATATACTAAAAGAATATATATATAATATATTATATATATATATTATATATATAATATACTAAAAGAATATATATATAATATATTATATATATATATTATATATATAATATACTAAAAGAATATATATATATTCTTTTTAGTATATATATACATATAGTATATGTATATATCATAAAATAGTAAATCAAGCCTTCTGATCATGGAGGCAAAGATCCATCTCTTCCTTCACCCAAGAACCCCTGTGACAGCCGTCACAGGGAGTGGTCTCCTCTCCCCTGAGGAGCTAAAAAGGAGGCAGCTAGAGGGAAAGCCACCAGTTTTCCTGTTGGATCAAGGGGAACACAATGAAAAAAAATATCCAAAAAAGCCCTGAAATCCAAGTGCACCCCAGCAGGGCTGGGGCTGATGCTCCCACTCACTGCCTCTCCAGCCACTGCCATAAATCCAGCCCCAAAGCACCCACCTGAGGCAAAGCTCAGCCAATCAACCAGCTCCCTTCACAAACAGTTATTTTCCRGCAGTTTTATATAATCGGATTTTAACAATAAGCACAATCCCATTTTTTCCTCTCTCCCTTTTTCCTTTGCTGCACATCCTGAGACTTCATGAGGAGGCTCCTGCTTGGAGCTGGCAGAGACCTTTTCAAAGCTGAAACAGAGCTCGTTCCCCCTCACCCCTGGGGATGGAGGAGGGAGGGAGGGAGGAGGTGCAGTGGGAGCAGCGACAGGTAAAAATAACCACACTTGGCCCGATGTTGCTCCCAATTAAGCCAGAGGGAATTTTGCCCAACTTCCAAAGCAGCAGGACCCAGACACACAAGCAAAAAGTGCTCTGCTGTATGAGCAGCCAGAGAAAATCATGGATATGTGAGCTTCTTCCCTCTGTTTCCTGCTTGTGGGAGTCTGAGCATCCCTGCCCCAGGGCCAGGCACTGCAGGGGCTGCAGGCACCCAGAGGGTGATGATCAGACCCTCGGCACATCTTTTGTGCTCTTTTTCCCTCTATTTCTACTTGTGGGAGTCTGAGCATCCCTGCCCCAGGGCCAGGCACTGCAGGCACCCAGAGGGTGATGATCCCTCAGTACCACATCTTTCCTGCTCTTTTTCCCTCTATTTCCTGCTGGTGGGAGTCTGAGCATCCCTGCCCCAGGGCCAGGCACTGCAGGCACACAGAGGGTGATGATCAGACCCTCTGCGTGCTGTTTTTCCCTCTATTTCTGCTTGTAGGAGTCTGAGCATCCCTGCCCCAGGGCCAGGCACTGCAGGCACCCAGAGGATGATGATGGTGATGATCCCTCAGCACCCCATCTCCCCTGCTCCAGGCACAGCTACTCCACACAGAGCCTGGAAAGAATTTTATTTATATTTTTTTTTTCCCCAGGAAGGGTTTATCTGCTCAGACAGTTTCACATCAGCTGAAACTAAAGTGTAAGTGGTTTTGGGGAGGATATAGAAAGTGTTGAAGAGTAGAAACATTTCATTCTGACACTTCCCTGAACAAAAAGCGCTCTGCCTTTTCACGGCACCGCGGTGCCTTGTGAAACCAAGTCCAATTTATTTTTAAATGGGAAAAAAAAAGGAAAGCCCAAACTGAGAACAAATACATTTCTGGGGACAAATATGATATTGCATTTCATCCTGTCGTTAACACTTTACTCCCATCTTTGGGCTTTGCCAATCAAATGAGAATTCAGCCTTTTGTGGTGCTGTGATGGAACATCTTTCACRAGAACCTTGAAGCTGTTCTGCATGAGGTTGGGCACAGTTCACCTTCACAGGAGCCAGAGCCTGACACTGACAACACTTGAAGGGATGCAAACATTTCCAGCTCACATCCAAACACGAGGAACAACTGAGAGGAGCGAGAACTGCAGATAACACAAGGTTTGAAAGGAAAGAATAAAAGGCATTTTGCTGCTTGTCTGAAGAGCAGCCCCAGCTTTCAAGCCCACAGGGATGTGAGAGCTGGGGGAGGCTCCTCACCCTGGGTCAGAGCCCATATTGTACCTACAGGAAGATGGAGATTACAATATTCCTGCTGGGACTAAAGCACAGCACAGCCTCACCAGTGAGGAGACAACACCCTCCACCCTGCCAGCACTCCCAGGAAAACACTCTCCATTGTGAGGCACAACCTCAGAGCCAGGGGACACCCACACCCAGCCATCAGCATCCACAGGAGCTTTCCTGGAATAACATTTCCTGACAATTTTAATGCCATGTGTACTTTGGAGCCTGGCAGTTTCAAGCAATTAGATSCAGGCTGGGAGCTGCAAAATATTTCTGTGTTTACATCAATGTTTCAAAGGTACCAGTGCAGCACTCCCAGCACTTTACACACAGGATTAGCACGGGGCTCCCACGTGGGATTGCTCTCTCCAGGAGCCCAGCAGCTCAGTGAGAAGCAACCTGTGGAGGAGAGGGATGGAAACCAGGAGCTGAGGCAGAGCCACCCCACTGAAGCCTGGATTTCCATSTGGGGAAAGAAAAAAACACCACCAAAAGGTCAGGCCACCAGCTACACCCCGCAGTGCTGTGGATGTGAGTATTTTTCCCAGACAGATGGTGGGAAGGGGAAGAGTGAGGAGGAGGAAGGAAGGGAACAAGTTCAAGACAAGTCTCTGAGATCAGCAAACTGATAAAAATACCCTGGCAGCGCCTGGCAGCACAGAGGGACCCAGCACAGAGTGTGTCCCACAAGCTCACACTGCTCTGGGGCTCCTCACCCCACTCACAAAATTCTCCCTCTGGCATTTTTTCCTTCATCTCCTCACGACCTCAGCATCCCCTTCCCATCTCTCACATGCCCTGACAACCCTGGCCACTTTTCCAATGGGAGTTTTTAGGTTTTCCCTCCCGTGCTCAATTCTCAGCATTTTTCCAGGCTGGGGAAATCTKCTCAGGCTGCAAATCCCTCCCACACCTTCAATGCCATCTGCAAAACCCAAACCCCTTCCCAGTGCTTCCCATGGCTGCTTTTCCCCYCAATTTTCAATTGCTCTGGGGATGRGATGAGCAAGTTAAGTTTGCTGCTCAGTTCAGATGAACTGAGAGTGTTTATTCAGCCTTCCTTTATCAGAGATGCAAATCAAACACTCCAGTTACATATTTTAACACAGTGGGGTGGAAAAAGCCTGATGGAGAGAAAGCCATAGAGGGTCTAATGTATTCACTGGAGCTAAGGTGGAGAACTGAGAGACATTGGTGAAAAATTATTAGCATAACAGGTGCCATTGTCACAAAAGTGACAATTTGAAGACAAATCYCCCAAAATTAATTCCCTAAATATCAGAGCACATTCATTAACTACATTTAGTCTCTGTTTTATACCAGCTCTGCAAAGGAGAGTGGAGAGGAGGGGGAAGGTGGATGAAAGAGGCTCCTTCACCCAGACAGCAAGAAGTTGGTTAAAGGCACATTAAAATGGAAATGGAACTCGGAGCCAAAGCATGTCCCATCCTGGGAGASAGCAGATGCCACCACGGTGACAGGAGTGGGATTTTCTTCCAGCATGGACCAAAAMCAACCCCTCTGTGCCCCAGCTCCAGTGCTCCTGCGTGACTGGGGGCTTCATGATTCTGTGACTCAGCTGCCACTGGGCTGAGCTCCAGCCTGCAGGCACTCAGCCCCTCTGAGCCAGCAGAGCTCCATCCCACCCTGAAACCCAGCAGMAACCAGCAGAAATCCATTCCCAGTCCCTCAGGAACCCTGAAGAAGCTCAGGAAAGGCCTGAGGGCCACCTTCAGCAGCGTGGGGAGGATTGGTGAAGGTCTGAGGGTTGCTTGGTTTGCCATCAGCACAGAGCCTGCAGCTCCCACCCCCATCCCAGGGATCTGGGGATGCTTGTCCACCTCCACAGCAGGGTGGGCAGCTCCTCCTCCTCTCCCCACACGTGATTCTCACACTGGGACATGCTGAACCCAGGGGTTTTAGAGCTTTTCTTTTAGGTTTTGTTTTTTTTTTTTTCTTTTTTATAAAAACAGCTCATTGGAGATCAATTTAGCTTTTTAATACCTTTCAGATAAGAAAATCTGCTGCTGCAGCAATTCTCTCCCTATCTTAATTAATTTCTAAACACATCACAAGCTGGAAGTGCATGTTTGATGAATCTGGTTGACCTCCTGGYGCAGAAATGATGACACAGATGTTGTGCCTTCTWCACTACCTCATTACTCATGTCACACCAGGGTTTTTTTTCTCCCATTGAGCTGGCTGACAGGAGCTCCAGTGCTGCCATCAGCAAGACAAGCTGCAAGGAGCCAGAGGAAGGCTTGAGCAGGGTTTTGCATCTCTGGAGAAGCCAGGTCCACTGGTGCTGCCAGCAATCCCACAGCACCATGCAAGCACAAGGGAGGGAGGGARTGGAATCCACTGGGAAGTTTTGCACCAAGGAAGACAAAATACTGCAGGGTAGGTATTGGGGGAGATGAAACAGGAAAGCCTTATAAATATGATTGTCTGGCAAAAGATTCTGAGAATATGGAAACTATAAGTGAGACTGAAATGAAAGCAAGCTTTGAGATCCCTCAGTTACTGAACAACAGGAAAACAATGGCCTGGCCGGCTGAAGGTGATCCCCTTTTGATGGAACAACACCCTCTGCTTGCAGACAGGCCCAAGGGTCAGAGCAGACGCTGCCAGCTTGGCAGAAGGGGCCCAAAGAGGAGTTTGTAGGGTTTAAAATGTAACACAGGATGGTAATGTAATGATTCTTATGGGCTGTATGGAAATGCTATAGGATTTGTATCTCGTACTAGATTGGTTAGTGAGAATCAGAATATTCAACACAGAAGAAGATTTATTGTATTGTAATGGGAACCTCACTCTCTTACCCCTTTTACTCTCTTACCCTTTTACTCTCTTACCCTCTCATCCTCTCTCCCCCTCTCTTCTCTGGGGCCTGCTCTGAGCTGTGGCTGGCAGCTCCCAGCAGGGCCCTGCACCCAGGCCCTTTGCAATAAACCCCAAGTTCCAGACCTGGCTGCAGAGATCTCTCGTCTCCATCTGTCCCACCCCCCGATGCTCCTACAGTAGGGAAATGAGGAACCCCCCAAGGAATGGCCAACCTGAGGGAATGCTGGGGCTGAAGGAGCCTGAGTGGGATGTGCCCAAAGCCCACAGGGTCTGGAGTCCCCCCTGAGAGCTGTTTGTTGGGGRCAATGGGAATCAGCCCAGCTCTGAGAAGGGTTTCAGCCTCCTCTCCCCTCCCACTCAATCCCAGTTGYGCTGGTATGATGTTATATCCACATGTGGGAAGGAGAGCAACCATAGAATCATGGAATGGCTTGGGTTGGGAAGGAACCTGTCACAGACACATTTTCTGAAAAATCCTTTCCTTAGGATTTTTTCCTCCTGAGAAGCTGAGAGGCCTCAGGAACAAAATGTAACCAATGGTTATCTGCTGCTGTGGAATGCAACAGGTGCATCTGTGATTGGTCTCATGTGGTTGTTTCTAATTAATGGCCAATCACAGCCCAGCTGTCCGGACTCTCTGTCCAAGACACAAACCTTTGTTGTCATTCTTTCTTTTTCTCTTCTTAGCTAGCCTTCTGAGGAAATCCCTTCTTCTATTCTTTTAGTATAGTTTTAATATAATATATATCATAAAATAATAAATCAAGCCTTCTGAAACATAGAGTCAACATTCTCATCTCTTCCCTCATCCTAAGACCCCTGTGAACACGGTCACAGGAACTTAAATTCCACCCAGTGCCACCCCTGCCATGGCAGGGACACCTCCCACTGTCCCAGGCTGCTCCCAGCCCTGTCCAGCCTGGCCTTGGGCACTGCCAGGGATCCAGGGGCAGCCACAGCTGCTCTGGGCACCCTGTGCCAGGGCCTGCCCACCCTCACAGGGAACAATTTCTTTCCTAAAGGTGATCAGAGCTCCTAAAAACTTACTTGCTCTTTTCCTTAAGGAACTGGAGAGCTGCCCCAGCCTGAAGCAGCCCCAAGGACAGGGCTCAGGATTCCTTCCCAGCTCCACCTCAGAGCAGGGTGTGAAAGCAGAGGGAAGAGTTGAGAGCACAATTTACACCCAGCTCAGGGGCTGCTGGAGCACAGGACCAGCAGCTGATCATTAGGGAAACATCAGGATGTATGGGAAGAGGAAGAAAAAGGGAAACTCCACAAATATGAGTTAAAGAAAATCCTCAGGGAGACCTAGAAGGCAGCAGATAACTTGTCAGTCAGCAGAAAGTGGGCATTAAAAATAAAAAATAGTAATTTTTTTTTTTTTTTTTAAAGCAGCCTGATGAGGTCTGGTCACCTTTTACTCCAGACACGTTAATGGTCCCTTGCAAGGTGATGGCATGAGATGCAGCAAGGCTTTTCCTCATGACCACTCTCCAAAAATCCAGTTTATTTCTGCTGGAGCTGAAGCAGAGGCAGCACAGAGCACCTTTCTAAACCTCCCAGCTTGCAGGGATGGTCCTGGCTCTGGTATCCCATATAAGAGAGATTTATTTTTACATTGGCATCACTCACAAGAGAGGAAATCCCATCGAACCACCAGCAGGATGGGATAGGGCTTTGCATCCTCTCCCCAACCCTGCATCCCCACACTCACAGGGTGCAATGATCAAAGGGTCAGTGCAGAGATCAAACCTGTCTGTCCCACCCAGAGCCACCCCTGACAAACAGCCCCTCTCTGGCCAAAGCCTCCAGACAGCCCCAGGGCTGGATTTAACACCACACAAAAYAATAATTAAGCTGGGACRCGAGGCAGTGAGGAACAACAAAAAAATAAATCTCTCTTATGTTTTGTTAAATTCAGCAATTTACAAGGCTGGAATAATTAGTGGTTTAAAATGTTTTGACACATGCAGCCCCAATAATCATGATAAATCATATCAGGCATATGCCCAGATCCTTGAAGTGACAGATGACAAACAGAGCAGTGACAAGATGCTCCATCACACAGGGAATCATTGAGTTAATGGAAGAATTATTGCTTCTGAAATCCACTCTAGTCCCATTGTGGGGAACATTCCAATTTATCAAAGCCAAATGAACATTAATTGCTGCAGCCTGGTAAGTTTTCGAGCTGCTGTGACCTTCATTGAATTTTAATCCAAAACAGATAAGATTTACTTCCACACAACAGGAAACAACACAATTAAACCCAAATGACAGCTGAGATTATGGTGAAAAAACACAACAGGCATAATGACAAAAATATTGATTCCTTTCTACTTGACACTGTGCTTAAGAAAAAGGGTAAATAAATAAAATCTTGCATTTACATATTTGTTTTTCGTTTCCCTTTATCCCTTCTTTTCATTTGGGAGACAAATTTCAGATGCTCAAGCCAAGAGGAAATGGGTGGCAGAGAGTAATGGAGACTGAATTCCCTTTAACTGCAGTAATTAATGTTATGTCTCATTGGGGAGAGATTAAGAAAAAACAGTTAGGAAAGGAAGAAAAAATAAAAATTAAGTATTATCTAGCTGTCAAAGATGCCCTTGAGCTTGAGAAGGGAGGTGTGAAGAGGGTGACAGTCAGTCAGTGCTTTGCAGGGGTAGATGGTGGCCACAGGGACACGGGCCATGGACACTTTCCTGCTGCACTGGAAGCAAACCAACCCCAAAAARCCAAGGACTGACAGCCAGAACCACTGGAAGGAGGAATAAACCCAGGATTTGCACCTCCCTGGAGCCCCCATGCAGCACAGAGGGGGTCTTGGCTGTAGAGGCAGAGCAGGAGCTCCCAGCCAGGCCAAAAACACCTTCAGAAACCCAGCCAGGTCCTGCCTTGAGATGCCTCACTGCCCAATAACTGTGCCAAGTGCTYCCTAGGAGAGGGATTAACCAGRTCCCCCAGGCAAACCCTCCCCAGCTCCTCTAAATCACCTGGAACAGGAAGACAGAGGTAACAGCAAGTGTTAGAGCCACTTAAGGGAGATGAAGGAAGCACTTGGCCATGTCCCCTCCTGTCCCCTGGGGTGGGATGTGGGCTGATGATGSACAGGGCACACAGAGTGCCAGGGCAGCACTGGGCTGGGCTGGAATTCTGTCCACAGCAGTGATGGTGGTTTAGTTCATAAARAYACACACAGGAGACACTGGGCTTCGTGGTAGGAAGAGGAAAGAAAAGTATTCGGAGATGTATTTGGAGAGGAAGAAAAAGTATTTTGGGAAGGAAGACACAGGTTGTATCCCAAGGCAAAAGGGAYATGGACATAGAGGGTGTGGGGACAGGAGGGAGGACCCAGGGCCCCCCTGTGCCAAGCACTGCACAGCCAGGGAGCCCCACTGCTGGGGTAGGACAGCCCAAGTGATGGGGGCCCTCTGGGATGTGCTCCAGCTGGGGTCAGGAAAGGAAATAAAGGAGTGGGAAAGCAGCCCAGGGACCTGGGTGARATATTCCACCCAAGAAACAAACAGCTGTGCCCATTTTATTTACCCTACAGAGCTCCAAGAGGCCTCAAGGAAGGGGAAAAAATAAAATAAAAAGTAACAAACCAACAAAAGAGAATCATCTTTGCTGGTAACTCAAAACTTGGCTTGGTTTCACTCAAAAAGTTAATGAACCTTCTGAAAAAAATCTGGGCAAAGTTTCAAGCCTGTGCTGCAGCCCTGACCCAGGGAAGGGATCTGCAGGGCTCCTGCCTCCCCAGGGACACACGTGCARCCCAGACCCCATCCCAGAGCCAGATCCACGCCCAGGACCTCAGCTCCTGCTGCAGGGAATGTCAGGATTTATAGAGACAGTGGAATTACAGCTGACTGTGTGTGGCAGAAACAACTCCTCCTCCCTCCCCTGTTGCTTTTGCAGGAGGGAAGAGAGGTACAGGGCAGGAATTAACTCACAGCAAGGCCATGGGTGCTCCYGTGCCATTGGCAAAGCCCATTTTCCCTGGCTAAACTGGGATTGGAGGCCAAACCCATTCCTGTGACATTTCTGTGACACGGCCAGCAGTGCTGTCAGCTCCATCCCCCATTCCAAGGTGCAGCAAAGGAAAGCTCTGGCCAGGAGCTYCTCAAAGGAGCTTCCCAAGCATCCACTCGTTACAGTCATCTCCTGTATTTTAGAGATCATCTTCAGCAAGGGCTGAGGACCAGGACTGAATCTCTTCCTACTACAGAAAATCTGCATTTCAAGCAGGCTGCAGAGAAAGTGTCACCTCACAGACACAGCACAATTCTCCAGGGCTCAGGTTTGCCCACAGCAGCCAAACAATCCCATACTCAAACCTGCTGCCAGGGATGGAGCTTTTCACACCCACACATGCTGTGCTGTTTTCTTTCTTTGTTCTGTCTCTCACTTGTATTTTCAGGCTCATTTCCCAAGTAYGCAGTTCTAACCCTTTCCCCCTCTCCAACATCCCATCCCATTGACAATTCAGCAGGAATAAAACATTCCCTATCCAACTCAGTGAGATGCAGCCCCCAGCTCCTTTCCCTTCTGTCATCCAGCACCTTTTCTTGCCCARCAGCCTTAATGCAAAGCCTCTTTTCCCTTCTCACATGCATTCAGTGCCAGGTCTGAAGTCCCACTGATGAGACACTCAAAAAAACCAGATTTAAGTTGTAAAAGCCAAATAGCTGCTGATTCAAATTAAAAAAAAAAAATAAAAGAAAGGATTTGTGCAGCCATTGTCTCTGTTCCTCCTTCCAGAACTAAGGACAGAAGCTGTGGAGATGACCCAGATTCTAAGAGATGAACAGGTTCACCTTTTGCAGAGGGTTGCAGTGTGGGATCCCCAGGCCCTTAAAAGACTTGCTTTGGCAAATGAATGGCATGCACACACACTGGCTATACCAACCTAACTTCTTTTTTTCTATATCTTATCCCAATGGGATTGAAGGGACAATGCACTGAATCCCATCTTACAGATGGAGCTCTGAAGCATGGACCAGATCCAAACACGTAGGCAAGCACCTCATATGATACTGCAACTCTAAAAGGCAGCCCAGCACATAAACAGTGCATTATTAAAAGGTCACAAACACCCCAGATGGAGACATTCAAAGCACTGGATCATCTTTTTACTTTTAGGTCAGACTTGTCCTTTGCAAGAAATGCTGCAGCCCTTACTCACTTCAAAGATAAACTTCAGCTKCAGAAAGAAATGGCCAAGCCCCAAATCTTGTCTTTGCACAATGCCCAAACACAAAGACCAAGCAGAAACACTCCACTGGCACTTCACCACTTTCCAGCACAGACAGGAGGAACTACAAGGATCCTTGTTACTCTCCCAACAGCTTCTTCCCCACACTCTTTTGCTTTGTTTAATTTTCTCAGAAGATCAAGCACTGTGCTGTTTTTTGATGGGGTTTTTTGTTTGTTTTGGGTTTTTTGGGGTTTTTAGTTGTTTGCTTGTTTTGTTGAGCTTTTTGTTTGGTTGGGTTTTTGTTGTTTTGTTTGTTTGATTGTTTTTTGGGTTTTTTTCGTTTGATTGTTTTTTGGTTTTTTTGTTTTTTGGGTGTTTTTTGTTTGTTTGTTTTTTTGTTTTTTGTTCTCTTTGGGTTTTTTGGTGGTATTTTTTGGTTTTTTTTGGGGAGTTTTTTTTTTTGTTGGTTGTTTTCTTTTTTTTTTGTTTGTTTTTCGGGTCTCTTTTTGTTTATTTTTCTATATCGTGCTTTATCTATTTTTTTTTTTATGTTATATCTTCTATTTCTTTCTTTGTTTTTTTTTGTTTTTTTTTTTTTGTTTTGTTATTTGGGGTTTTTTTTAGGCGTTTTTTTTTTTTTTTTTTTTTTTTTTTTTTTTTTTGTTTTTTTTTTTTTTTTTTTTTTTTTTTTTTTTCTTTTTTTTTTTTTTTTTTTTTTTTTTTTTTTTTTTTTTTTTTTTTTTGTTTTTTTTTTTGGAGTTTTTTGGTTTTTTTTTTTTGGTTGTTCTTTATCGGGTTGGGTGGTTTTTGTGGGTTTTTTTGTTGTGTTTCGTGTTTTGATTTTTTTGATTTTTTCCTGGCCCAATTCAAACACATCTCTCCCTTCTGAAGGACCCAACCAAAGAAGGGTGTATGGTTTTTGACCGCTGGCACAATGCCAGTGCCCCAAAAAACTCACTTCCTCTCAAACCACGACACTGGGACACAAACACCAGCAAACCAGACTCACCCTCCCTCCTCCAAGGGTGTCCC
This sequence comes from Sporophila hypoxantha, assembly GCA_002167245.1. NCBI lineage: Eukaryota > Metazoa > Chordata > Aves > Passeriformes > Thraupidae > Sporophila > Sporophila hypoxantha. Next base: position 3,705,134 of record NDFG01000017.1, read on the forward strand.
CTCCATCCCCTCAGACGCCACCAGCAGCTAGGACTCACCATGACTGAGATATGAAGGATGTGCATCTGCTCCTCCACGATCTCGGAGGGCTCCTGGAGGCTGGGTGGGGTGGCCCTGGAGAGCTGCTCAGCGCTGCTCATGGACACGTGGAAGTACAGGGTGCCATTCTCCAGCCACTGCTGCTTCCAGTGCACCAGCGAAATGTCCGACACCGTCCCCGACATCTCTGCAGGGACACAACACAGCTCAGSGTCAGCCTTCCCCACCATGCCCTAAGGTGATATTCTAAATTATCAAGGAAATTGGCAATTTTGAGTCTTACCGCCAAAACTGCTTCTATTTCATTTTAGCCACTACCTGTTATTTCCCTTATAAATGAACAGAAATGTTTGCCTTCATTAATAAAAATTAAGAGGCTGCAGAGTGCCTGGGGATTTCTAGAGTAGGAAGGCAAGAACAGCAAATCACACAAGATGCCCTGAACCTCCTGTGGCTTTTCCAGGGAACAGGATGGAAGAAGCTCCCAGGGAGCTGCAGCCAAGCCCAAGGGAGTTTCATGGCTCAGGGAGGCCCCTCAGGGCCAGGCAGGGCAGGGTGCAGACACCAGAACACAGTTCTGGCAYTGACAATGGAAACCTCCTTCCAGCACAGCTGTATTTAATAGGGACACTCTCAGCACAGACTGTGAGCTCCAGCAACAAGGGAAAAACCTCCAGGCTTGACAAATATCTATTGGCATTGGAGCYGCACCTGTCAGTCACCTTCTGGTGGTTTTACATCCCACCCAATCCTGATTTACAGCACGGGATTACAGCACACACCACCAGCCTTCCCTGASCCAGAGCACTGAACTGGGGCTTTGGAGAAGCCAAAGGGCACCCCCAGAGCTGCAGAGCTGTGGAGGCAGCAGCTCCCAGCCTCAGCTGCAGCTCCTGAGTGGGCCAGGAGCACTGACAGCTCCACAGCTGCCCAGCACAGCTCCCCACACAGAGCTCTGCAGAGAATGGGTTTGGCAGGTTGGCAGCTGAATCAAAACCAAGAAAAAAAAATAAAAATACCAGTACAAAATGAACAAAAATATTTCTCCTTCCACCACATCTCTTTTGTGTTTGTTTTTCCATTTCCAGCAYAAGCAATGGGAAGACAGACAGGTCTTCTTAGTCACTGTGCCCACAGCTTCAGCAGCTTTGAGGAAGACCCAAATTCAATTCCCTCCTGTTTGGGGAGAGACCAGGTCTGGCAGCCCCTGACCCAGTGTCTGACTGCCCCAGGACAGTCAGGAACAAAAGCTCAGGTACAAGAACAGASACCAGGCTCTCCTCCTCCTCCTCGGCTGCAGAGGGTCAGTGAGGGGGACAGCACTTGTTCCCCTGGGGGCAGARCAGCCAGGGAATGCTGGTGGCATTTTGCATTTCATTACCCTGAGCTCAGCTGGGCAAAAGCAGATGCAGTTCCAGCTGCCAGTGGAGAGGAAGGAAGGAGCAAGCCCAGCTRAGGCTGTCCTGAGAGCCACCCACACCCTGCAGGCCTCAACAAGGCCCTTGGGAGGTGAGCAGCCCCTCAGGCTGCAAGAGCAGGCACTTGCACTTCTACAAACCCAGCCCAACAAAAAAAAACAACCTCTCATTCCTCACRAACAGCTTTTCTCACCCCTGAAATCAATATATTTTCCAGGAGCAAGCTCCTGTCTTCCCAACGTGGACCAAAAGAGAGCCAAGCAAGCTCTGATGGAGGAGAGCCCATCACACCACAGGTCCTTGGGCAGGGCCAAGGCCACCCCATCACTGCCAGATCCCTGGCTCAGCACCTCACTGGTGACACTGGAGCCACCACTGTGTCACCTCAATGTCACCAGAGGGGTTTGCTCATTGCCTCTGCCCYCCTCCCAGCACTTCACCTTCCTTATCCCCAACCCCTGTGCACCTCTGAGCACTGAGAAAAACCAAACAGCTCCTGACCACACCTGGATCCACCAGGAGCTCAGAATTGTGCTTGGGAGGGGATGCAGCAGCTCCCTGTCACTGCCCTGCCATCCTGCTGATGACCCTTCTCTCCTCTGACATAAAAGGCTCTTTGCTGCAGCAAATCAGCAYCAAGAGGGTGTTGCTTGTGCTCTGCAAACTAAATCACAGCAGCCCTGCAGCTCTTTCTAGACCTGGGAACCTCAYGGAAGGAATCCTGTCTCCCCCCTTCAAACAAGGCACAAGCAGAAGGTTTTTTACAGCAGTAAAAGTAAGAATAAAATGAGAGAAATATCAAGGCTGCTTAATTGCAGTCATCTTCCCAGCAATACTTCAAAGGTCTGTGCTGAAAAGCATCTCCTTGTCTAATTAAAATCAAAACAAATGCTACTTTTAGGAGCAAAAGCACTCACTGAGCTTTGCGGCAGAAATCCAAGATCATCCTCAGAGGCAAACAGGCCATGGGAGAGCAGGGAAGCATCAAGGGAAAGACTCTGTTATGCAAAGCCATAATCTTAATTCTATCCAGAGGGACAGTCACCCCCAGGAGGGGATGATTTCCAGCATTACACACTCATCACACACACACATCCTGCAGCAGGCCTTTCCTAAAGAGCTCAGCAAGGAGCTTCCATCACCCAGCCCACAGCACAGACCACGTGCATGCCACCAGGACCCCACTGCTGCAGTTCCAAAGGCTACATCACATCAGGAAAGCGAGGAAAAATCCTCCAGGGTCAACCTTTCTCCAAGTTTTTTTCCCTTACACACACATTTTTGCATGGGATGTTTAAAAGGATCACAGAGAACATTTCTCAGGAGTTCTGAAATATAGGCAATTTTTTGGATTTTAGCCTAGACTGGAGATAAGCCTGTTTCATTTTCAAAAGGTCTCTTCCAAAAGTAGAAACTTCAATTTAACATTCATTTCACAATTTGAAGCAAAAACCCAGCAGCCAGGAAATTTGTGACAAACACGGACTTGCCAAGCCTGGTACCCATTCCCMCACACTTATAAACACTTGTGTGCCTAAACTTTCATTTCAGGGCACCTGGTTACTACCCCAGTACCCCCAGGACACCACAAACCTTCAATCAGATTCACCACTCACAATAAAAATAATTCAAAAAAAAGCATTTCAAGCCCTGTAGCTGCAGAATCCCTCAATCCCCAAGCACAAGGAAGTTTTTTGGCCTCATATACCTGACACTGATATTGCTCTGCCTGTGTTTCACTGGACACACATTGTCACTCCACTATCTGCTGTAGTTACAGCAGTGAAAACCCGTCCATCAGACAGAATGTAATAGTCTGCAGCAAGATTGCCTGTTATCAGAGCTTTCAAAAGCTTTTGGAACAAATTAAGGGCATTCCTGCACCAAAACTGAATGAGATACAGTTAAGTTTTAAATGTGCARCAATGGAAAAGCACTTGTGGTTTGTAGCTGTTGAAAATCTCAATATCTAGTGGATGGGGAGCTATCAGATGGGGTTCAAACAGCCCTTTGTGGGTAAAGCACCAAGTGAAACAGCCAAACACATCATCAAACACCTGCCATGCCCCTTCCTACCTGCTCACTGTGCTCAGCAGAGAGGAGACAATGAAGGAACGAGGAGGATCCTCCTTCCCCACAGCAGGCAGGCAGAGTTCTCCCTTTCCCCCTGCTCAAAGACCCCAGGCCAGCACCACCTCCATCCTCAGAGGACCTGAGGAACCTCTTCTCCCCCACACCAGCAGGTATCTCTCCCCTCCCAGCCTCCCCCAGGTGTTAGATTTGCCTCCTCCAGCCAGCTCTAATCAGCTCTCAGGGGTCTATAACACCCCCAAGATAGCCCAGCTACCCTTGGAGGCATAAAAATCAGCAAAATGACTTCTGTTGCAGYGTTGGAAACAAAAAGGTTTAATAAAAGGCAAAATAACAAACAAAAGAAAAAAAACCCAAGCCAAATGCCACACGTTCTTGCTGCTAGTAAAACACTTAACAAAAGCAGTTTGTTTCTTTGTTCACTCCTTTTTCTACTAAATTGCCCAAGCAAGACTTTTTGGTTTTCTGTCCAATTAGCTATCCTTAAGTTTGAGGTGAAGTCCCCCAAGTCCTTTGAAGTGTCTTTTCACTTAATTGAAGAGAGAAACTTCYAGGCTTCTTTCCTTTTAAAGAGACAAAAAATAGTTTTGTCCCTCCCTGAACAGAGAGCACATTCCCACACCCAGGTGCCTCCCCAGACCCTCACAATTGCCATCATCTCCCACCACACAGCTCAGCTGAGCCCAGGGCAGCCCCCACCAGGTTTTGGTTTGGTCTGAAAGTCAGAAAAAGGCACGCAGAGCATTTCTGCCTTTTCTGCTCTTCCTCAAGCTCTGTGCCTTGCACAACTTCTACAGTCTTTAACATTTGCCTTGGAAATCAAACAAGCAATCCAAACAAAACTGTCCCCAGGGCTCAGCCCCTGGCCTGGGCTCGTGCCCATCAGCAGGTCACCCATGCAGGACAAGGCAGGGGACAGCAGTGACCACAGCAAGATCCCTCCCAACCAACTCTCTAATCCCCCTTTTTTTTCCCTTTGCTGTTGCTACAACCCTTTCATATAAACATTTCATTGAAATCTTCAACTTGTATTACAATCAAACTTAAAAGCAAAGGGGCCTAAATGCATTTGGTTGGGAACCAAGAGGATTCCCATAAAAGCAGATTATGCTGGCGTGATGAATACGAAATGAAACAGCCGATATTAAAGTTGCAGGATTGTTACTCCATGCCTTCAGGGTCCTGGCCACCCTACCCACCTCCTCCCTCCTCTCCCCCTTTCACTGAAGCCAGGGACAGCCTTTTCACCTCTGCCTTCTCCAGGGCAGCCTGGCAGGCTTGAAACATTCACCAGCTCCCCCCCAACCTTATGCAATGCCTCAACATCCACCACTTCTGGGGAGTTTGCAGCCCTGCCTTATCTGTCATGGTGTTTTACAAAGCCTGTGTTGTATTTAATTGGCTTGTTCTTGCTAATCTACCATGATTATTGTATTTTTGTTCCATTTTTGAAAGCCATTATTAAAGTAAGCCCTTTTGCTTACAGCAGTTCATCCCCACAAGGTTCCCCACCCCCAGATAACCAAACCCTCCTGGTGCTTCCTCCTGGCTCAGACCTGCTGGGCACTTTCCTGTCAGCACCAACTGCTTGGGGAGCTGGGTGAGCAGCCAGTGAGTAATTTCCAGTGCACAGATCCAGGCTCCTAAAGCCTTTTTCCTCCCCACCTGCTCCATCCCAGCAGGAGCTGCAGCCAGGCTTCCTCATCCCACCTGCACGACTCAGCAGCCTAACCTGGCAGAGGAAAAGCTGGAGAGCTGGTTAGTGATTGTATTTCCTTTTAGAGAGACACAATTCCAGCTTGTGCCCCCTTTCTTCCACACCCCTCATCCTGCCTGCCACCCCTTTCCATCTGCTGTTACTCCAGGGGYTCTCCTGAGTTAACGTTCTCCAGAGGCACCAACCTCAGATAAAGTGTTAGTTTAGAGATTCTTCAGTGCTAGCTACCACTTATGCTAATAAAGCAAATTTATGCAGAAAGTCATAAACAGAGAGCTCTCCCCAGTGCCCTTGCCAGCGCAGGATTGCTCCCTGCGGAATAGATTATCACACTCRCTGCAGACTAGTTCCAAAATTACTSCAGAAATGGGGCTTCCCCCATGCTCCCAGTGGGGCTATTCTGCAGTCAAACAGGCCCTAAGAGTTCTAAGAGTTTGGGTCTTTTGGTGGCAATGTGGTGGAGTTTTTTATCCGAATCATTAGCTCAGGTTTTTTTTCCTCCCTTCCCCTCCGCTCCTGTTCCTTCCCTGGCACACCTCCTCCCCTGCTCTCCCCTCACAGAGCTCCCTGGGGCAGCACACAAGCACAGCTGCAGATCATAAAAAGTAACAGAGAAGCTCAGAAATTTCAGAAAGAGGGAAAAAAAAAAAAAAAAAAAAAGGAGATCACAACCTAGCTCTGATCATCTCCTTTCAAAGCCCCTGTCTGTGAGAACACAGTGCTGCACCTGCAGGGCATTTCAGGGGTGGCTCTGGTGGTGTGCAGGTCTGCATGGACACAGAACCAGGGAATGGYTTCAGTTGGAAAATCTCTCTGAGATCATTGAGTCCAGTGGCGATCCCAGCAGTGCCAAATCCAAGGCRTGATGCTGGATGGAGGAGGGATGGAGACAGCCTGGTCTTGGGGTGGTCCAAGGGGGTCCTGATGGCACCAAGTGCAGGCTGGAGCACTCTGCATCTCACTGCCAGCAGCATCACATGCCTGACCTTGGATAGGCAAAATGGGATTTGCAGTAAAGGGAGTTGGCTGTTTTAGGCAAAATGAGATTTGCAATAAAGGGATTTTGGCTGTTTAGGCAAAATAGGATTTGCAATAAAGGGGTTTGGCTGTTTAGGCAAACTGAGATTTGCAATAAAGGGGTTTGGCTGTTTAGGCCAAATGGGATTTGCAGTAAAGGGGGGTTTGGCTGTTTAGGCAAAACAGGATTTGCAATAAAGGGGTTTGACTGTTTAGGCAAAATGGGGTTGCAAATAAAGGGGTTGGCTGTTTAGGCAAAACAGGATTGCAATAAAGGGGGTTTGGGTGTTTAGGCAAACTGAGATTTGCAATAAAGGGGGTTGGCTGTTTAGGCAGAAGACTTTCAAGGGTTAAGGGGATGGCTAAATGGTGCAATAAAGGGAGTTTGGCTGTTAAGGCCAAATGGGGTTTGTAGTTAAAGGGGGTTTGGCTGTTTAGGCAAAACAGGATTGCAGCAAAGGGTTTGGCTGTTTTCAGGCTCTGCTGGAAGGACAAGAAGAAGACCCAGTTCAGGCATGCTCCTGGGGACCAGTCACCCTCAAAACCACAGAGACGTGGGAGGAGCTGAGCTGCCACCAAAGGGGTCATGACCAGCAGAGCAATGGGACTGACAGTGAGGGCAGATCCCCAGCTCAACAGGAACCCAAAAAACAAGAAAACCTCCTCAGTTTGGATGGAGAGCTCRCAGTGTGCATCATCCAGGAGATGAGGCAGGGTGAGCAGGAAGGACAGAGTCAGCCCCAGCCCCTGGAAACTCTTCAGAGAGCCAGAGGGTTGGGCTGCTCCAACTCAGCTCTCTTGGTTTTAGCTCTGGAGCCTTCTGCACCATCCCCACATCCCTTTGGCCCTTCTAATCCTGGCTTTAGGGTCCCTGAACACATCAGGGAGCAGATATTGATTTGCCTGTGCTGCCCACAGATCTCAGTCTGATTCCCCAAACCCCAGAGAAGCTCAGCACTCTGTGTGCTCCTGCAGCCGCTCTGATTGCAATTCAGGCTCCAGCACATTACCCTTATTTATAATGCCAGGGCTTCTGTGTGGTGCCTCAGGCACTCTGAAATTATTACAGGCCTCTTTGACTTTCAATTCCCTTCCATTCAATTCCATCTTCACCTGTCAGCAGAGGCTCCCCCTGGCCAGTGCTGGGATCTGATCCTGAAGGAATTGCTGGCACATGGGTGAGACATCTCTGTTGGAATGAGAAGCACCAGGTATGGCAGAGCAAGGGGGTGTGTCACAGACATCTTTTATGRAAAATCCTTTCCTTAGGATTTTTCCTCCTGAGAAGCTGAGAGGCCTCAGGAACAAAATGTAACCAATGGTTATCTGCTGCTGTGGAATGCAACAGGTACATCTGTGATTGGTCTCATGTGGTTGTTTCTAATTAATGGCCAATCACAGTCAGCTGGCTCAGACTCTGTCTGAGCCACAAACCTTTGTTATCATTCTTTCTTTTTCTCTTCTTAGCTAGCCTTCTGATGAAATCCTTTCTTCTATTCTTTTAGTATAGTTTTAATATAACATATATCATAAAATAACAAATCAGCCTTCTGAAACATGGAGTCAGATCCTCATCTCTTCCCTCAGGCTCAGACCCCTGTGAACACGGTCACAGGGGAGAGCACTCCTGGGTGAGGCTGTCTCAGAGAGAGGAGACACCAGGGGTGCTCAGCCACAGCTCCTCTGTGGTGTGATTGGGCACTGGGATCATCTGCCCAGGGAGGTGGTGGAGCCACCTTCCCTGGATGTGTTTAAAAAAAGCCTGGATGTGGCACTTGCTGCCATGGGGACCTGGGGGCCCTCACAAGCACCACACAGAGGAAATGCTGGCACATGGAAACAGGGCCAGATGGGCTGCTCTCCACAGAAGGAGAGGGAAGGAGCCCAGTCAGCCCCAGCTCCCTGCATTGCTGCTGCTTCCCTTCCCTGGGCACTGGGAGGGCTGGGCTGGGGATGCCTTTTCCCAGGACAGCCTCAAGCACAGACACCATGGCAGCAGGGCAGAGTCAGGATAGCACCAGATAAGGCTTGTGCAAAGGGAAAATGTTTGGAAAGCAGCCCCTATGCGCAGGTAACAGCAGCAACAGCAATTTTCCCTTTGTGTGTGAGGAGCAGGGCAAGGGCAGCCCAGTACAGCAGGGTGGGCATCAGGGCAGAGCAGACCTGTCACAAAGGGACAGAGAGGGAATGTGCTTGTCTTCCCTGCAAGCTGTGACAGGAGAAGAAGGGCAACACGACATATTCAGGTGATTTGAAGAGTGTGGCAAAGCCAGGCAGGCTCCAGGACAAAGCAGGGAGGTGCATTTGCTTTACAGCTGCTGAGGAGCAAGCAGCAGCCTCGAGGGGTGAGCACTGCTCCAAGCTCCATTAGAGCCAGCCAAGAGCTTTATAAGTCCTCTGCATTTTTAAACCTCTCTTTGGGAAGCAGACCTCTTAAAATGATAAGGCAGTTTGATAGCTCAGGGCTCTGCTCAGACTGTGAAGTAATTTTTCAACAATGGTTCCTCCACGGACCTGCCCTCCCAAAGGGGAGGTGGAACAGGCAGAGGAGGAGGAGAAAACAGGAGAGAGGAGGTCTGGCTGCCTTCTACAAACACTAAGGCAGTTCCACCTGCTKAGAGATGGATGCCCTTCTCCAAGGAGAAGGAGCTGGTCGGGTATTTTCAGGAGAGAAGAAAAAGCAGCTAGTGCATTACTTGGGATCTTCCACCTCTGTGTCACCTGGAGCACCAGGTGGGTGCATCCAAAGCCAGACAGCCTGAAAATCCCGGGTATGTCCTTGCCCAAAAAGGCAAAATTATCAGTTACCAGTTGCTGCTGCCCCTCCACCTGGATTGTGACGGGGGCTCCTTCACTCACAGGGTCCCTTCTCTGCTGTCAAGGCAGACATCCACAGGGGTTGCCAAAGGATTCAGAATCTTACCTCTTCTCCAGGACAGGCTTTTGAGCACTCCCTGAAAGCCCCTAGAGCCTGCCAGCTATCCAAGGTACCACTCAAACACCCAGGTTTGTCTGGGCTGCTCAACAAACCCCAAATCCAGCTCTTACCTACACAAATGAGTTCTTGAAAATTCAGAGAATTCTTTTCTCTCTAAGACTGTGACACCTTAACCCAGGAGCAACCTTGCATGTT
>NDFG01000017.1:3730235-3751675 GCA_002167245.1 Sporophila hypoxantha
TGTCCAGGCACCACCAGAGTTCTGCAGGAGAGAAGCCCAGCACGGGCTAAGGGAGGGCAGACTGCTGCTCCTAAAGATGCCATCCCAGGCTGCCAGACCCCTCTGAGCAGGACAAATCACCTGGGCAGCCTCAGCCCTGGAGCCAAGGGCTGCCCTTGYAGGCTGCAAACCCCCAGGCTGCCAGAAGCAAAAAGGTTTGCTGAGATTGGCTGTGAAAAYTCTCACCTCTCTCTGGGCTGACTAGCACTGCAGTGACCTGGACTCAAAGCTGCTGATGTACGAGCACAGCAAAGTCACTGCAGCGCTCACAAAGTGGCATCGTAAGATGAGGAGACATTAAAACCCAAAATAATAAAAGCAACCAAATTTATTAAGGCTTCTCAGAGCCTGGGAGCAAAACAATTTTTCCCCATTTAAAAGMGGGTAAGGCATAAGAGAAGCTGAGCAATTTGTCAGAGATTGGAAGCAACAAAGTGGCAGAGACCAAAGCCTGAAGCAGACACCACACACAGACAYCACCCTGCCACCCCATTCCAGCCTTTTTCCTGCAGCTTCCCCAGCAGGAAAGGCYAATCCATGTCATTATCTGGTTCTCCCACCATTAGATCCAACAGCAGCATGGTCTCATTTGCTGTCCTAACAAGAGCCTCAGTGAAAGCTGCACAGGAGCTGCCCAGAAAGGGACACCTACACTGAGACAAAAGAGACACAGAGCACTTTTCCCCTTGATCTGCACACACAAAGGTCATGGGAAAGTGGCAGAGGGGGATGAATCCTGCAGCCTCATTAGAGGGAAAGAAAYTGTTTCTGCAAATAATTGATTTCTAAATTTATCCCCTAATTAAATATGTTCCCTGGACGAATCTGCATGCAGGATGCAAGGTGATGATTTAGTGCCTGGCTTCCTCCAGGAACGCATCAACACATGTTTGCAAATTGTCTCTCTGCCAGACTCAAAGGAAGGGTGATCACCTCCCTACACCCACTCTCCTGAGCCCCTCCTGACACCTGGAGCCTGGGCACACCTGGCTGAACCCCCTCTGTGCCAGGCTCATCAGAACCACACACAGGGACAGGGATGTTTGTCACCTGTCACTGGTCCCTATGCTGCAGAGCAGGGCACCCTGCTCACACCCTGCCCCATGGGAGGCCAGCCAGGGGGATTTTGGCCAGGCAGCAGCTGTAAAACTCCAGCAGGACTGGAAATGCACTGCCCAAACTCAGCACATAGTGTGGCAAGAATGAGAAGCGTTATCTCCAAACCACGCTCCTGCTTCCGACATCAATTCCAGGGCTGTYCCTGTCTAGTCGCTTTGACTTTTTCCTCCAGACACCATCAGCTAATAAAACCTCCAGAGACGGATCCTGGGATAAAACCAGGCTACAAGCTCTGCAAAAATTAAGCACATTTATCATTCTTCCATGGAGAGCTCCTTTTGGAGAGCAGAGAGCCCTGATGCTCTCAGACAAGCATCAAAGGGCTTGGGACATGGAAACTCCATGCTAGCTTGAAAAGACAGAGGTGGCAAATGTCCCTGCTGTGACAGAGCCCTGGTAATTAATTCCTGCTGCCTGGGACAGTGAGCAGAGCCCACAGCCTGTCCATCTTTGCTGGATCAGAGCTCTCCCTGGCCAAAAAGGGAGCCACTTGCCTGCATTTACACACTTGTCATCCCCTCCTCTTTCCTCCCTGCCAGCTTTCCACCCCACAAGGTCATTTGTGCACTGGGTGTACAGGTCCCCCCTCCTTCAGCCTTTTGGTGCTGAGTCTTCAGGATCTACAGATGTGATTGTCCCCCCTAATGTCCCACACACACRTGAGGCTCACAAGGATTTAGCCACAAGTTTAGATTTAGACTAAATATTAGGAATTCTTTGTTGTTGAGGGTACTGAGGCCCTGGCACAGGGTGCCCAGAGCAGCTGTGGCTGCCCCTGGATCCCTGGCAGTGCCCAAGGCCAGGCTGGACAGGGCTGGGAGCAGCCTGGGACAGTGGGAGGTGTCCCTGCCATGGCAGGGGGTGGATGGGATGAGCTTTAAGGTCCTTTCCAAAACAAAGCATTCTATAATTCTGTGATTCTACAAGTGCACCCTAGAGATGCTGTACAATGCCCATCCCTGTCACAATAAGCAGATGTGATTTTCTCCCCTCCCCTTCCCCAAAAAAGTCTTCAGAACTGGAGCATCTCATGGCATTTTGGATTTCTCRACACTTCTGGATGAAAACTACCTTATTAAGTGAGTTCTCCATCAAAAAATCACTAACAGATGGAGCTCAGGCCCTAACCTACTTCTGCACACAAAAAATAAAAAGCCATTAGGTGGCTAAATACTTTAGGAACTGTGTCCCTTCATCTCCCTGCTGTGGTTTTCTGTAGCAGAGCATCCTCCTTTATAAATTGCCTCCGAGAGCCTCTGATCTTGTCTGAAAGAAAACAATATTATTCACAGGATGGGAAAGAGATRGAGGAGAGCTAATTAGTCCTCGTACAGAGGAGCKTGCAAGATATGACATTTAAATGAAGCCTGATTTTCAGATGGTGGTGCTAATATCTTCATGTTATGTCACTGGCTTTTTCTTCCAGAGGTGCCTTTTTTGCTCACCTTGAGCATTTTTAAAGGCAAAAAAATTTTCTTCAGGTAGCAAAGCAAATTCATAATCCAGCTCTCCAGCACYTTCCCACCTGAGCAAGTTAAAACCCCACTAAAAGCAGAGTCCTTGAGGCCCTGTTCCCCGAGGATGTGTGCACATAAAGCAAGGAAAATGTGTGGTTATTAGAGTTTAGCTTTATTGTTTCCAAAAAACACACTGAAGATTGTGTTTATGATGCTGGAGAAAATAAAAGCCTCTTCTTCCCAATTGTTAAAATAGTGAACATGAGATACTCCAGTGACTTCTAAACAATCAAACTGCACAGCACTCTCTATTTGGATTCCAGAAAAGCCTGTGCAAGAGTGAGAATGAGCCTGAGTAGGGATAGGAGATAAGCCCACACCTCACCTTAGAGCCAAAGGAAGCAGAATTAACTTATACAGTCATTTCATAAGTTACATGGAGGACAAGAAAACAGTTCAAAACTCATTGCAAAATTCCTTAGGAGCCAGTTTTGTTGGCTTTCAGAAACATCCTGGTTTTCTGAATGATTCCAATCCCCTTTGAAAGCCAGACTTGAGCAAGAGAACCATTTAGACACACTCCAAACCAAACAAAAAAGTAAAATCTTAGCTGGAGCTTTCTCTCTGGCCCTTGCACAGGTTTCTTGCAAAGCCTTCCCCACCTTCAGAGAGCTTTCCCTGCCCCACATCCCTACCATGCTGAAGATCTGCAGGGAAGGGTTTGTATCCATCAAACATTGCCCAGAAATCCCAACAGCCTACACCTTCACCCTGGAGGAAGGACAGCCCACAGGGTATTTTTATCCCCCTCCTCTAACTATTACCAAGGCTCTGTGAGGTTATGAATTATTGAATGGAGCTGTCTCTGCAGTTTAGGACGATGATGATGATGGAAGGGCAATGCAGGTGGCAGAGGGGCCGTGTCCCCAGCACAGGAGCAGGGCAGGGAGCCAAGGGCCATGTCCAAGGGGATCCTTACCCAGCTCCTCAGTGTCCCTGCCCATCCATCAGAGCCTGACAGCTGCCTGGCACACTGGGGATCAAATTCACCTCAGAGGAAGCCAAGGGAATTACACCTTCCACAAGGAGGGCAGGGAAACTCCTCACACCCTGTTCATAGCCCCAGTTGAAAATCCTGGATTGAGACCCTCCTGGCCATGCCTGGTGGAGAACCTGGACTGGCTGAGCTGGCAGAATCAGATCTTCCTTGGAGCTTCAGCACAAGGAAACAGACTGGGGATAGGGATGGAGAAAGCCAGTGAGGACAGAGATCCTGAGAAGGTGGGGACRGAATCCAGCCTCCAGACAATTTCACAGACACTATTACTGGCAGCTCTAAAGCAACCTGTTAGCATGGGCCTCTGGGGCTTGCAATAAAAACCAAGATGTATTTCTCCCAGGTTAGATAGATGTCTGAAAATTAAAGGAACAGCTTGAAAAAATACGTCAGTTCCACCCATCCCTTTGTGCACATTTACTTGCAAGCTCCTCAGAGATGGGAGCTCAGCATCTACCACTGCCTTCATCCCAGCATGGGAGCAGCATGCAAACCACGTCCTGCTCCCAAATCCACCTTGCTGGTTAATGGCTGCATTCCAAGAAACACATAACAACACTGAACTGAGTCTTAAACAGTTTAAAAGAAACACCAAATTCAACACACACAGCCAGACCTTCCAGYTGAGGCAGCACTGAGTATCCAAAGTGACTCCACGGTTTCTGTGCATCCTGCTCCAGAAACGTGTCCCAGAATTGAKCAGAATGGAGGAGTTTCCAGGGTCATACTTTATCCTCTTTTATAAATTGCTTCTGTGGGCCTCCTTCTGTGCTACAGCACATATCACAGTTGAGATGACCACAAYACACAGATTATCACCACACAATTTCAGAAAGCTTCCACTCACTCACAGCAACACCTTACCTCATCAGAAGGCTTCAGCTATCTACCCATACAGAGCAACACCACTTCAGAATGCTGCAAGAACTGCCCTTCTTGTCCTTCAGCCCAGCCTTTTATCCCCTCCTGTTAATGCCCTGCACCTGTGTGCCCTCTGCTCCCTTTGGGGGTTGCTCAGCACACCTGGGCACTCCATGGCTCGTTGCTGGCAGTGCTGCTCACAGCTGTGCCCAATTGGGGATGGAGCTGGGCCAGCCCCACCCCAATCACCACAAACTCTGTGCCTACACTTCTGGAAAAGGCCATAACCAAAACGAACACATTCCCCCAAATATGTTAGTTTTATTAACTGAACTCTACTTGGAAAAAGTTGMGGATCAACTTTTCCTGCAAGAGTTTTGCCACTATGGCCATCACATCACACACTGTACTGCTACCTGCACTCAGGGTTAAGATCCACATTTAAAGCCCAGAAATTAAAAGCATTGTGTCTCCAGAGGTGCACACCAGAGCTTTGCTTGTTCCAAGGCTGCCCTTCACCTCCACAAGATCCCCAGCTCATCCCCTGCCTGTGATGGCAATCGATCTGGCCCCTGCTTGGCTCACAAATCCTGCCTGCTGGSTCTTTTTTTCACCCTGGATATTAAGGGAAGGAAATATCTGGATCTATTTGAAATGAATTATACTGCAGTAATTGCAGCTCCTATAGGGCACTATTAGGTCAAACTGCCCTTTTTGTGCTGTGTCTCAGGCCCTGGAGATGATGAATGGGCTCATTTTCCACAGGGCTGGATGCTCACAGCTCCAGGTGAAGCCCACACAAACCACAGATGCTCATTGCTCCAACACCACAGCTCCTGCCAAGCCCTTCCTTTAATAAAACATCCAGACTCACAYTGTACAAACACAACCCTGGCACACATTCCATGCCACTTGTTGTCACCATCCCACGGGTCCTCAGCACACGGTGCCATCCCCACTGCTGTCCTCTCCAGGCTGCTTAAGGAATCTGTGCCACTCTTGCCCCAGAAGGACCTTTTCAAGCCCAAAACAGATTCTCCCCTCCCATTCTAGCTCTGTGTTAATTATTAAGATAGGGTGGGATTGCAGAGACTAATTACCACTGTAAAGTTACTCTCCTGAAGGCTGATAAGGGAAATAATTAGGATGGACAAGCGTGGATTACAGAGCTCTAAATCTCTCTCTCTCTTTTGTCAAGATAATTCTGCTACCCAAGCTCACAGATGACAAGAGAGTCCATCAGCAAACACGAAAGAGAGACCAAGCAATGGGCTGGACCTTCCCAGACTCCAGAGAGCACAGACCCTTCCTGCTGCAGCACAAGGGGCACTCCAGACTGGGACAAGCCTCCAACAGGCAGCTCCAGGGACCTCAGCACAGACACCCTGGGAAAAAGGCACAGAGCCTGGGAAATCCCAAAAGGATCAGCCCTGTGCACATCTTCCAGCCACCTCCCATGCCATGTTCACCAGCTGGTTTGTCCACATGCCTCACAGGTGAGGCACAGCTGTGGCAGCTCAGGGACGTGGTCTGAAGTGTGACCTAGCGGGTGGCAGGGGCTTGGAGTGAGATGATCCTTAAGGTCCCTTCCAAGCCAAGCCATTCTCTGATTCCATGGTCACCAYGAGGTCCATCCCAGGACCTTGCATGAGCCATTCTGTGGCTGACCAGAGCACAGCCACCCTCAGGACACATCCCTGKGCTCTGCTCAGACCCTGCGGCTCTCAGTTTGTGCAAAACACAGCAGAGGTGAGGGCTGAGCTCGGGCAGAGCTGCCAGCAGCACTGAAATGAATCTTCATCCAGCCAGCAGAGCTGAGCAGGAGCCAACTCACCCCAGCTCCAGGCAGCTCCTGCTCCCTCCCAGCTCCCAGGGTCACATTCCTCAGCACATCTCACCTGCATTCCTCACACAGATTATTTTCCTCTAACAATYTCAGGCACCCTGSRCTAGAGCATTTATAACTAATACATATTCTAATGTTCCTGTTCACCTGAGACACTCGAAACTTTCCTGGCTCATTKGTCAGGTTTATTTATTTATTTWTTTTAAATACCTTCTTCCCCTCAGGCCAGTCAAATGAGTCCAGTTAATTTTCATTTCCACGGACATGGAAAGTCATYTCAAGGTCATTTTTGGGTTATTTTACAGCTTCAGATCTGGAGGGTTTTGGAGGATTTGCAATTGAGGCTTCTGGTTATCTACTGCATATTGAAACAAAAAGGAACCAGCTGAGGAAAGACAGTGATGAAGCACCCCATTGACACCCAGGTAATTAAGGAGAAACAAACATGTTTGTTGGCTGAAACAAGGGAAAAAATGATGCAAACCACTTTATTCTACAAAGGAAGAGAGGAGGGAGAAAAGAAAAAGCAGCAGCTAATGGGTTTCCATCAGAAGGGCATGCTTAGCTCAAGCCAAAACCTTCCCAGTGTGTTTGCATTTCAGTGGGAAGGTTGTGGTGTGCCACTGGGAAGCTTTTGTCACTTCTGATCAGAAAGAGAGCTGAAAAGAGAATCCCAGTAAACTGCAAAACACAACCTTTGTGATGCAGGCAGACCAACACAGCCCCATTCTGAAAGGAAAATACAAAATATATCCATGYACATCCCAAGGGTTTGGAAGCAYTGAAGCCTGGAGCTTTGCCATGGGACAGCCCCATCTCCTCCTGRCCAGCTTTAGCACTAAGCTCCAGTGTCACTGACATATTTTCTGAAAAATACCTTYGCTAGGATTTTTCTCCTGAGAAGCTGAGASGCCTCAGAAACGAAATGTAAACAATAATTATCTGTTTTCCTGGAATGTGGTCTGGAGGTTGCTTCCCAACAGGTGCATCTCTGATTGGTTCCATGTGGATTGTTTTGAATTAATGACCAATCTCAGTCTGGCTGTGTCAAGCCAAGGACAAGGGGTTAATGTGTCACCGTGATATTTTCTGACAAACCCCTTGACCAGGATTTCTCTCCTGAGAAGCCTCAGAAAAGAAATTTAAACAATAATTATTTGATTGCTTGGATTGTGGTCTGGAGGTAGCTTACCAAACATGCATCTTTGATCGGTTCCATGTGACTTGTTTTTAATTAATGACAAATCCCAGTCCAGCTGTGTCAGGCCTCTGGTCAGTCACTAGTTTTTATTGTCATTATTTTCTAGCCTTCTGATGTCTCCTTTCTCTTTCTTTAGTATAGTTCTAGTATATAATTTTATTTTAATATAATATATCTCATAAAATACTAAATCAGCCTTCTGAAACATGCAGTCAAGATTCTCATCTCTTCCCTTGTTGGGGTTGCCTGCAAATTTCACATTTGGTGACCCCGAGTGAGTGACACCCCACACTCCAGGAAATTATTCCATTGGGAAATGCTGACTCCCAGTGTCAGCCAGCCTCATGGCCAGGACCAGATGATGCTGGAGCCAAAGGAAAATAAAAAACAGCTCCAGCAAGCAGTGATGCTCAGAGCTGGGCTCCCCGAGCTCGGCGGCGCAGGCGCCTCAGCCCGTGCTCCAGAAGGGTTTGTGAGATGTTTTTAATATCACCTGGCAGACACAGAAATGCAATCATGACTGAGCCACACATCTCCCCAAGTCCTCAGGGAGCTCGGGTACAAGGCTGGCTTTGTTTCTTTCCCAGGGAACAATCGAGATAGCAGATCCTCACACGCACTCTCTGGGGGCTGGGGWCAGTAATTGGTTTGTGTGCATGGAGGCATTTTGGGTTTCAGGGAGCCAGGCAGGAATGCCCAAGCTCTGGGGCAGCAAGTGCCCTCAAGAGACTTTAGAGCTGATGGTGGGTGCTGAGCTGGTGCAATGCTGCCCTCAAGTTCTCCAAAACTGGCTTTGTCCCACTAATCATGTGCTAAGCATTGTTGATTTTGTTTGGTTTGTTTTTGTTTTTTTTCCCATGAACAAGCAACTTCCAGAGAGGAACAGCGATGAGAAATAGCTTATTTTAGTCTCCCTAAAAAAAAACCACAAATCCTATTACTGAGGAGTGATTAATTCTGCTCTCCCAGTCCCAGGAGATGATGTTTCCCTGAGAGCTCACCAGGTCTGAGGCACCAGCAGCACCTCCCCATGCTCACAACAGCCTGGGGGCACTGGGGACAGGCCAAAGCCACAGCCCCAGTGGCACCAGGACTCAGGGGAGGCTGAGGAACATCAGTGAGGGCATTGATGGACCACCAGTTCATAGGATCACAGAAGGGTTTGGGTTGGAAGGGACCTTAAAGATCATCTYRTYCCACCCCTTGCCCTAGGCAGGGACACTCCCACTAWCCCAGGTTTGCCCAGACCCCCRTCCAGCCTGGCCTTGGGCACTGCCAGGGAYCCAGGRGCAGCCACAGCTTCTCTGGGCACCCTGTGCCAGGCCCTCAGTGCCCTCACAGCAAAGRATTCCYAATTCCCAATATCCCATCCATCCCTGCCCTCTGGCAGTGGGAGCCATTCCCTGTGTCCYRTCCCTCCATCCCTTGTCCCCAGYCCCTCTCCAGCTCTCCTGGAGCCTCTTTAGATACAGGAAGGGGCTCTGAGCTCTGCCCAGAGCCTGGCTCCAGAGCAGAGGGGCTCCAGCCCTTGGAGCAGCTCYGTGGCCTCCTTTGGATCTCTCCAGCAGCTCCAGCTCAGTTTCAGTTCTGCTGCAAGCTGAGCTCAGATCACCTTGGAGAGGTTTAAACACCTTGGTGCAGAGCTTTCCTCCCACAGCTGCCCCTTTCCCTGGTCTCACAGGGAGCCCTGGAAACACAGAGATGCAGCAGTGACCTGACACCTCCAGCTGCTCGGGTCAGGTCCTTGCAAGATGCTAATGCTGTAAGAGTACAGCTGAAGTCAGGACTATTTTCCTGCTGACTGTGAAATCGGTGTTAAAAAAAAAAAAAATGGAGAAATGTATTGCCATGTACACTTGTCCAGCCACAGCAGTACCAAAGGCACAGAGCACAGCCTTGAGWTTTAGTCATTTTTAGGTTGTTGAAAGCGCTAAGGGAAAAAATAAAACATCAAATGTTTTGCTGTGAACTCAATGTTTCGTTTGACAATTAGTTCTGAAATACTGAATGCCTGAAACCAAGCCAAAAAAAAAACCCCTAAACTTTAGAAAAAGATCATTAAATCACTGTTGGGCCAAACCTATTAAAAAAGGAAATGCTGGAGTCAGAAAAATCTCAGCTCTGCTGTGGGATCAGCCCAGTGGGAATGACCCCTGGGCACCAGAAAGGAAAGAAGGATGGAAACCCATCCAAGCTTGGCCAGTGGAAGGCATGGCCCTGCCCTTGCCCTTCCCAGAGCAACAGTTCCCAACCCTGACCAGAGTCCTGTGTTCCATCTTGTCAGCATGGATCTGGCCACAGCACCCTGCCCAGAAAGGATTTTCCAAGGTCACAGATCTGTTGTGGTGTCACTCACTTGGGCTCACCAATGGTTGTGGCGTTGTGAGGGTCCCCAGGATGAGGTGAGAGATGAGAATTGACTCCAAGTTCTCAGAAGGCTGATTTATTATTTTATGATATTATATTAAAAGAAATGATATATTAAAACTATACTAGAGAAAGAGAAAGGAGACATCAGAAGGCCAGACAAGAATGATAATAAAATCCTGTGACTGACCAGAGAGTCTGACACAGCTGGACTGGGATTGGTCACTAAGTAAAAACAATTCACATGGAACCAATCAAAGATGCACCTGTTGGKAAGCAACCTCCAGACCACATTCCAAGMAATCAGATAATTAWTRTTTACRYTKCTTTTCTGRGGCTTCTCAGCCTCYCAGGAGAAAAATCCTGGCRAAGGGATTTKTCAGAAAATATCATGGTGACRCATATCCAAGGACTGGGTTTAACACTGGTCCAAAGCTGCTGCCCCTGTGGGTCAGGAGATGAGGTGTGAGCTGACACAGGGCTCCACTGAGATGCAGTGATCAGCAATCCAAATTTAACACAATCCAAATTCAACACAATCCAAATTAAACCCCGCTGCTGCCAGCCCCTTGGCTGGGCCAGACTCCCTGTTCTGAGCCAGAATGAGCTCCTTCTCCACACACCAGTGACCACAGGRAAAAGCTGCTGTTTCAGCACCCTGCACAGCCAGCCAGGAGCAGGGAACCCTCCCCAGCTTCACCTCACTGCTCCTGCTCCTTCTGAGCTTCCCTTTTGCTCACAGCTCCCCAGGCACTCTCTGCTGTCTTGTTTTTTTAAAAGGAAACTACAAAATAATCCTGAATGAAGAGATGTGACTTGTCCTAACGGCAACCCCTGGGGCTGTGCATCCCTCCTGCTGCCCAGCTTGGTGCTGCAGGGATGTCCCACAGCCCCTGGAGCTGGAGAGGCTCCTGGYTCATGGGGATCTGTGCTGCTGGAGGGAACAGGGAGCAGTGAGGAGATAAGGACTCGCTCCTGCACATGGTGCAGAGAAGGATTAGATASTTACAAATATTTTATCCTAGCTAAAGTAATTGCAGCACTTGTTCTTATGAGTCAGAGCTATTTATTTTCATGCTTCAGGGCATCGGYTGATCACACCAGCTGAGGTCAGGCAGAAATTCCCACTGCTCCTGTAAGCATTTTGCATATTGCAGGGATGTGCATTAGCACCAGTCCCTGCAGCCTGGCACTCCCCCATCCCAGTCACCCTCTCCACTCCCATCCCATGCAGGGGACACACCAGCACCTGAAGGGAGGTGACAAAAAAGGTGGGGAGAGGCTTTTTGCAAGGGCATGTAGTGATAGGACAAGAGTGAATGGTTTCACACTGACAGAGAGTGGGTTTAGATGAGACACCAGGGTGAAATTCTGCTCTGTGAGGGCAGTGAGGCCCTAGCACAGGTTGCCCAGGATCCCTGGAAGTGCCCAAGGCCAGGTTGGCCAGGGCTTGGAGCAACCTGGGATAGTGGAAGGTGTCCTCCCCATGGCAGGGGGGTGTAACAAGATGAGCTTTAAGATCCTTTCCAAGACAAACCATTCTGTGGCTCTGTGATTCTATGGCTTTAAGAAATACAACACAACAAACAGTCAGTGCTCTCACCAGTTTAATGCCTGTCTGTGGAACAGCACATCCCACACTCCTGCCCTAGGCAGGAACCTCTTGGTACCTCTGGATTTGGGCCACATCCAGCTCCACTCCAGGCAGGAATCGGGCAGAGAGACCAGCAGGAAGAGCATCCAAATGAGAAGGGATGGTATGGGCTGTGCAGGAGGCAGAAATGAAAATAACTCCTTTTGACCCTGGAGCACAAGAGCCAAACTGGGGTCACTGAAGCTCATTTTGGTGGCCAGCAATGCCATGGCCTCTGCTGGGAGCAGACAGGGATAACTGCTCATCCCTGAGTGCTCGTGGACATGCAGCTCTAATTGTGTCAGCAGCGAGACCCCTCCCCAAAACAATATTTGGCCAATATTAATAAATAAAAACTAGGCAGCATGTGCTTGGAAGGGGAAGAGGAATGCAAGAAAACAGACATGAGCATTGGACTGGGAAAAATACACCTCCCTGGGCTAACCAAGCAGTTCCAGTAAGCCAGAAGCAGTTAATAAAGGTCTGGGAAAGGAGCAGCCCTTGATCTCCGAGCACTGAGCATGAAATGAAGCAGCAGAGGCCAACACACAGCAAACAAAATGTTCCCTCCACACAAACACCACGTTGGCTGCTCTTGGAGGAAAGCACACGCATGTGGCAGCAGGGACTGCAAGGTGCTTCATTGTCCCTTAGTGCACACACAAACCAGGTCAGTGTCCCCTACTCTGCATCCAGCCTGAAACACMTCCAGGAGCTGCAGCAGCACAGGATCTCTCCCTTGTCCCCTTCCTGTCACCCTGCTCATCCCCTAAACCCAAACAGCATCGTGCTGCCTGCTCAGCCCTGCTCCAGCTCACCACTGCCAGGTATCTCCACATTTCCTCATCTGTGCCTCACTGATCCCCAGTAGTAATTACACTGCAGCAGCTCCATAACTTTAATTATAAGACAATTTCTGTTCTAATCCCTGGTTTTGACTCACTGCTGCAGACCCCCCCTTCTCCTCTCCCCCCACCCTCTCACTTGGTCATTTCAGGAGTGAAATCATGCGGCCAGGGAGGAGTTTGAGCAATTAGGGATAATGATCATTCACACATGGCTTTCATACCAATGCCTGACACGGCTTCAAGGGCAGCACCCGCCCTCAGAAGCTCTGCCATTCCTTACGTGGTCAGGAACACCACCAGGATCCTTCCTGGAAGCTTGAATTCATTTGCTTTTCAAACAACAAAATGTGCTCATCGTTTCCAAAGCCCTGGGACACCCTTCTCTCACAGCTGGTATCTTCACCTTCAGCAGAGCCTTTTGTAAATGCAGGCAACCCCAACRAAGGGAGAGAATGATGAATCTGACTCCATGTTCTCAGAAGGCTAATTTATTACTTTATTATATTATATTAAAGAATACTGTACTATACTAAARAATACAGAAAGGATACTTACAGAATGCTAAAAAGAYAATAATGAAAACTYRTGACTCTYTCCAGAGTCCTGRCACAGCTTGGCCCTGATTGGCCAWWGAGTSAAAACAACTCMCAGCAGAATSCAATGRAACAATCACCTGTGGGTAAACAATCTCCAAACACATTCCACAKGAGCACAACACAGGAGARGCAAATGAGRTAAGAATTGTTTTCCTTTTCTCTGAGGCCTCTCAGCTTCCCAGGAGAAAAATTYTGGGTGAAGAAATCATGTTCARGGAATGTGAATGCCACAAGAGCCCACCACGAAGATGGGCTGCAAACTCAGCAATCCCTCCACATCCAAAGCCATCCTGACCCACATCCCACCAGCATCCTCTGGTGGCATTTGTTCCAGATTGCAAGGCAAGATGTATTCTATTACCATCTGCATGGCAGYTGTCTTTTGTCAAGTGGGCAGTTTGCCTTATCTCTTCCACAACCACTCCTCCCTGTGGGGAGCCATCTGCTGATAACAGCTATTGAATGTCACTGCATGGCTGATAAGAACGACAGCATCCCACTGGGAGGAGCCAAGCATTCCTACCCGGATATAATCTGGAGATCCTGGAACACCAGCCAAGCATTCCTACCCGGATATAATCTGGGGATTCTGGAACACCAGCACAGCTTCTCCACTGGATTCCCCAGAGGAACAGCAGCTGCCTCTTCCACTGGATCTTCAGAGGAAGAGACTGCACCTTTCTCTCCAGGATCCCTGCTCCAGCAGAGCCACCCCTGACACTGCAGGAGGGCTGAGCCACAATTCCAATGGGGCTGCTGCCAGCACCCTGACCCACAGGGTGTCAGGTTGGGTTCTGACTCTGTCAGTGTTGTTTTAGTTTACTGCATTGCTTATTTTATCTTTTTATTTTCTTCCCTATKAAAGAACTGTTATTTCCTGCTCCCATATTTTTGCCTGAGAGCCCCTTAATTTAAAATTTACAGCAATTCAGAGGGGGAGAGGGTTTACATTCTCCATTTCAGGGGAGGCTCCTGCCTCCCTTAGCAGACACCTGGCTTTCCAAACACATTCCCTGCAACACAGCTGGGGTACAGCAAGAGCATCAGCAATCCAAAACCCCCCAAGTCACAAGTCAGAAGCCCCAAGTTTCCCTTCCAGATCTTCAGCTCAACTCCCTCAACTTCACCTCTCACCCCCCCACCTGTCACCAGGGATAACATTTTTTTCCCTGACATGCTTTGTTATTCAGAGATAGAAGATTCTGTAAATGCTGAATTATTATCATCAAATTATAATACTCAGAACACTGTCTCCCTTTGGGATTGGTGCTGCAGAAGGAGAGAGCACAGCACAGGCACCCAGAGCTGAAATGTGCCACGTTTAGTTCCCTTAGAAATAGCAGGGATGGAAGCTGCTTTAGTACTTTCTCTCTTCCTCAGCTGTCCTGGAAGAGCTCCTMTGACAGGTCTGCTGGAGAGAACTGAACTATATTTGAAAGGTAATTTTTGAGCAAATGGAAACAGAACTGTCAGAGTTGTCATGATGAGATTTTTTGGAATTTCCTTCCCATTTCCAGGGAGGGAGGAGGGAGAAATCATTGTTTCTAAAAATGGGATAGCTCCTGACRCTGCTTCCAGCTTCCCCAGGCTCCTTGCAGGCTGGAGGCCTCCACAAAAGCCCCCAAAATTGAGTTGTTCAGCCTCACACACTTGGTTCTCTCTCATTTTCACTTTCAGAAGTAGAAATAAAGCAGATTYCAGATGGAAACACAGTCCAGGACAAAGGGGCAACCAGCTGAGGTTCCTACAGGGGAAGGCTTCCTCCTGCCTCTTGCTGGACCCAGCACTAAGAGGCATCCAGCCCTGAACCCTGGGACACACACCTTCCCCAAACATGCAGAAAAGCCAGCCCACATCTCTAGGACCTGTCAAACTCCCAGCAGAGAGGCACAGAGACAGAAACATCCACTGCTGGTACCCACAGGGCTCTCCCTGCACTAACCCATAGGCTGGGAAGCACCTTCAGGGAAGAGCTTGGGAAGGACCAGCCCCAAGCCMCTCATTCCTGACCTTTTTAAGCCTTCACTTGGTCATCTTTGAAGAAGAGGAGAATTTTTTTTTTTTTCAGGAATTATTTTCAGGAGAAGAGGGAAAGACAGCCAAACGTCCAGAGCTGGGCAAGGGCTAATGAGAACAGGGAGATTGCCCAAGAAGAGCCCCACAGAGCTGCTCCAGTGCCTGCCTGTTCCCATCCCTGAAGCCAACAGCCCCAGAAATATTCCAAACAAGTCACAGGGAAAACACAAATGCTGCAGACAGCAGCAGYGTGGCACAAAGCCATGGGGCTGGTGAGCTGGAGAGAGGAGAGGCAGAGCTGCAGCTCTGCTACAGAACTCACCAGCAGCTTTGCCCTGAATGTTTGTGGGGTTWTTTTTTCCTGTGAAACTCACCCTGTTCCTCCTCCCACAGAGAGTTCTGTGCAGCAAAACCCCAGCTCGTGTGGGCACTGGGAATGTCAGCCTCACCAGCTCTGCTGGGAAACTGGGCTGGCTGTGCCCACGGAGCACTGTGCCAGCACCCCTGCTCCCTGTGGGCATCCCAGCTCAGGCACCACCTCCCAGCTCAGCCCAGAGCACCCCTGCAGCCTTCCCAGCTCCCTGTGGGCATCCCAGCTCGGGCACCTCTTCCCAAATCAGCACTGCAGCCTTCCCAGCTCCCTGTGGGCATCTCAGCTCAGGCACCACTTCCTAAATCACCCCAAAAGCACCAATGTGTCGCCCTGGTTTTTTAAGATTTTCTAGGCCTTCTGATATGGACATTCTTGTGGTGAACTTTCTCAGACACKTTCTGTAAATAACTGATTGTTTTGTCTTCTTTTATGGAGGAGGAGAAAGTTGATGGACTGTTGGTTTGTCCAGTGTGATTGGAGAGGTGTCACTGTCAYCCTCCAATCYGCTGTCACTTTTGGAAAACTATAAATGTTGGAGTCAGGRAAATAAACKCTCTCTTTCYTCCTTCACCTGGAGAACAGTGGTGTGCTTGCATTCTTTCGTGTCCAATAGTGACACCAATGCACCCTTCCCAGTTCCCTGTGGGCATCCCAGCTTGGGCACCACCTCCAGCTCACCCCAGAGCCCCCAGTGCAGCCTTCCCAGCTCCAAAGGGTCCAGGCACAGCACCCAGCACAGGCTGCTCCCCCATCTCAAGGTGCAGCCTGCTCCCCTCCTCCCAACACAATCTTGCTGTCACATCCAAAGCTTTTTTCCCTGGGAATGATGACAGCAGATGATACAAGACCTTGAATTTAATTGCAGCAGAGGAAAAAAAAAAAAAAGATAAAATTAAAAAATGTTCAGAGTGATAAAGAACCCATTTCATAAAGCACATTATTTGTGTCTCTTTTCTAAATAATTTTAGAGTTTGCTCAGGGATTGGWTTTTGTTTTGCAGTTCAGGACCATGGATTTCAGAGACAGAGGTGGACAGTTGGGCAGGCCAGGGTTTTCCCAGGCACTTTTTGGGCTGTTCCTTCCACAGACCTTGTGCTGCCAGAGAAGAACTGGAACGGTCACACAGTGGTCATTAATAAATTGATTATTTGGGCATTGCAGGGAAGGGTCTTAACAGAGGAGGGGAGAGCYGGGAGGGGAAGAGGCACCATGCCAGCCTCACTGGAGGGCAAACAGTGATTAAATATTTATAGATTTTAATGCATTGATTTGTTAAGTCGGGAAACAGTTCTTTAAGAGTTTCAAGATGCCTTTCAAGGCAATTCTCTAATCAGCAACCCAGGTGCAGCAAAGAGGAGCTCAACAAGAGGCAGAAAGCACTCCAGCAGAAAGTGTGGCAAGAGGAGCTCTCCTCTCCTCGCTTTCAGGGGTCTCTGTGGCCAGGGTGGGATGGGGGGCACAAAGAGATTTATGTCCAAGGCTTTCTAATTAAGTTTCACCTGTAAAAGATTTATTTTTGGATAATATTTCCACAGGAGAAAATTAAATGACATGCTGCTTAGGAGAGACAAACTGCAGTATTTCGTGCTGCCCTTCCAAAACGTGAATGATCTGACCAAGGAGAGCTGCTGCCCACACCAGCCTCTGCATCAGCATCCCCACTCCAGCTCCCTGCCTGGCTTTGGGGCAAAAATCCACTTGAAAAGCATAAATAACCCAAAAGCAGGGATGTACTGCAAGTGCTGATCTAGGTGAGGCAGCTCATTGCCCCAGCAGCACTGCCAGGTCCTTTTTGACAGCCAAACCTCCAGCCTCTGGTCTGGAGGTTTGACTGTCTTCCCCTCTTCTCCTGAAAATAATTCCTGAAAAATCCTGAAAAAAAAAAAAAAATCTCCTCTTAAAGATGACCAAGTGAAGGCTTAAAAAGGTCCCTGGTCCTACCCCTGCCTGAGCTGGCACAAACCTTCTGAGTGGCACATTGTCCTCTGGAAACCTTTCAGTGCCACAACAGCAATGGGGTTCAGGCAGGCATTGCTCCTGAACAGGTTCTACTCACCTTCCCTGGCCTCTGCTGATGGCAAATTGCCCCCTCATCCCTCTTTTAGGATGGAGCAGTTTTGTATCAGGGCAGCCCCCAGCCAAGGAATAACATGCAGGGACTCCAGTCAGATTTCAATTGCTTTTTAAGCTATACTRTATTATACTACATAYWAATACTATACTCTATACTAAATTAAAGAAAAACCCCTGACCCTTTCCAGTCACCACACAGCTTTGACCTAATTGGTCAATCAACCCAAACAACCATCACCTGTGGCCAATTAAGAAATCACTTTTGGTAAGCAATCTCCATAACACATTCCACATGTGCCAAACAACAGATGCAGCAAGTAGAGATAAGAGTTGTTTTCTTCTTTCTCTGAGCTTTCTCACTGCCTTCCCCAGGAAAAAAYCCTRGGAAGTTGTGCCTGGTGCTCTCTGTGAAGAGAGCTGTGGTCACAGAGCAGAGCTGGAAGTAGGGCACCTGCCCAGCAGAATCCTAAACCTCCTGCAATTCAGCCATGAAAAACAATATGTCACAGTAAAATRGCAGCTTTAATTCTAATTCAGCCAACTGGAGGGTACAAATTAAGTGTTCCCCCATGCTCCCTCCCTTTTCCTAGTGAAATTATATTTTCTGAAGGGAGAGCTGTGAGAAAAGTTTTGGATGCTCCTCTCTGGCTGTGTAACATCAAGAAACCCCAGGGCTGCAAATGCAACATCCCACAGCCCATTGAATCCATTAGCTTACTTATCAATATGAGATTAATTATTCCAGTTCACAAGAWGTTTGGTCATTTTTTAGTGCTCCAGCTACAACATCCAGAAGAGCTGAGACGCTCTGCCTTTAATTAGCAGCTTCTCATGGTCACAGCTTTTAAGACACGAGGTGATGCCTCCTCTGGGCTCACAACCAAAATGACAAATGGAGCCCCAYTTCAGGAGCATCTGCTGATGCCTGGGCTGATAAGATCAGCTCCTGCAGCCCCAGGAGAGTGCTGGAGTCTCACTTCCACTGATGACTCAACAAGTGCAGCAAGTGTGCCTCGAGTTTGGGTTTGTGCTGCTGAATTTGAACAGGAGAAGGGAGGAGTGGGACAGAAGAGGGAGGGAGCACACAAACAGGAGAGCACAAGAAACCGCACACATTTTCTTCCTGAATCCTCCAAACGTGACTCACTTTGCTCTATTGTGACAAACTGAAACGCCTCTGAGGAGTTCATTTCACGTCTCATCCATTCTCTGAATAATGGGAAAATCCCTCTTTGTTTCTCTAAGATATCAGCAGGCACCACGTGCACMCACTGCCATTAGACATAATGGAACCAGATTGTCCCAGAAGTTGTTTTCAATTGCTTGAGTGCATCCTTCATTTAGGGAAATGAGAATGTATGAGCTGCTGTGCCCCAGCTGATGTGAGGACACAAGCTTTAAGCTGGAGCCAGGGCCATTTGTTTCCCAGCTTTGGCATGGGAAGAAGGTTGGTCATTTCCCCAGCTCCAGGACAGGCTTAACCAAGGTCTTGGCCAAGCTGCTGGGAACACTCAGGCTCCTGGCAGCAGGAGGTAAAACTAGAGTTCCTGTGGCAAAGGGTCCCCATGGATGTTCCCATGAAGCCTGGAGGACGCTGTGGGATGTCAGGAAGGATGCTGTGGAATGCACCAGGGGTGCCTCTGCTTCCCTGGCCCTTTCCCAGTACATCCCATCATGCAGCACATCGTGGTGACAGCTGCACAATCAGAGAGCTCAGGAATGCTGGAGACCTCATCCCCCAGGGACACACAGTTCTAGCTGGCTGCCTRCAATTTACTTTCACTTCTTGGGACAAAAGAAAGTTTGAAAGCCTTGGAGACAAACCAGGCTGCCTTAAAGACCCATCCTGTGATAACGATGTTGTTAACATTGCTAACATCTCTTCTGCATTCAGAGGGAACCAAGGGAGAGTGATGGATCACAGCAGCCAGGCTTGGAGTTTTGTTGTTTTTAATTGACTGCCACCTTGAGAGAAATCCTCTTCCCAACATGAAAAAAAAAAAAATAAAATGGAAAAAAAAAATCCAAACAAAGCAAACGAGTCTGTCAGATCTGTTTCAGCAGAGCAAGGACCTGAAGCCTCAGCRGTGGTGGTGCTGAAAGCTGAGCATGTGCCTGGGCTGTGCTCCTGAAGGGGGACAAGTAAATTCACCCCATTACAGGCCAGGACAGTCATTCCCCCAGCCACACCTCACTCTGGAGACTTCAAGCCTTTTAATTTAACAACTTTCAGGTTTTCGTCTTGCAGAAAGTATGAGATGTGAGAACAAACAAAAGGACRGAATCTGTCCCCTTCCCTCAAGCTCTTCTTTCTCACTAAATACTTATTTACCTTTCAGATTTACCTCTCCAGCCCTTCAGGGGAGGAACAGAGCAAATCCTGACAGCAGCCAGACCAAATCCAGACCAGCAAGCTCCACCAGAGAGCACTGAGGACTGTGGGGAGAGGAGTGAGGGTCTCAAAGGGAGGTGRTCCCAGGGCTCTGCCACAGCCAGTGTCACCTCCCTGCTGTCCCCATGGCCAGCAGCTCATGCCAGCCCCATCCCCATTTCCAGACAGATGAGCTCTGGGTCACACTGCATCATATCTTTTTCCCTCGAGCTGGCACCCAGCCCTCCCTTTATAGCTTCTCCTGGCACAGTTTCAATAGCAATAGGTTTTATTATTCTGCCTTGCTGCCCTAATTCTCTCTGCACTCAATTTTCCATTGACCCTCTGCTGCGTTTGCTCGCTCTGGGCAGCAGCAGCAGCAGCTTTCCCTCCCCTGCCCACGTGGAATGGGAATAGAGGGACAGGCCAGGCACCTCCTGCTCCTGMTGGCATCAGCACAGACACAGCCCTGGGGGACAGAAACGCCTGGGAAGCCTCTGAAGGGAGCAGACACCAAGRGGGAGATGGGGAACAAAAGGAAAGGCGAGGAAATAAAAAATGATGCAGCACAAAGACAGTGAAGGGTCAGGGGAAGAGAAAGAAGAGCAAGAGCAGCAGAAATCCAGCCAATGGCGTGGCAATGTTTGATAAATGGGTGATAAAAGAGCTGCATGGCACCAGGATGGAGGCATCTGCATCAYTGCCATGGCCTTGCCTCAGGGGAACACTCCTGGCCCCAGGAGCCACCAGTTCAGCCCTGCATGGCTCTGGTCCTGGGACACCCAGCAGAGCAGCAGGGACAGATGCTCCAAAGACAGCAGAGTCTGTTTCCACTTTCTCTTCTGGCTTTTACCCAGTCCCACAGTCTGGACAGAGGGATGTGGCTGCCCTCTGCTCATGGCTGGAGTTTCCTCCGAAAAAGTGGATTTCTCCTAGGAGAGGGCCCAGCTCAAAGGCAGGATTACAGCTCTGAGTGATACACCCCTTCGCCTCGGGTGGCACAGCAGGCAGGGCAGGAGCCTGGCAGCATCCCCAAGGACTTTCCCCCCTTCCCCATCAGAGGGGGATGCAGATCCACACACACAGCATCCCTAACCTGCAGCCTGTGTCCCCCATGACACTGCCTGTCCCCAGGTGTCACCTCACCTGCTCCCACAGGCTTTTCCATGCCATCCCAAGCCTTATTTGCAGTGACTGTGCAAACTCCAGCACTCTGACAGGGGTGAGAGCRAGGGGATCGCTGCCAGCACAGCCCAGGGGGCTCAGGGAGGAGGAGGAGAAGGAGGAGGAGGAGAGGCTGGCTCGCAGCTGGCTGCTGAACACAATGCAGAGATGCAGAATGGCCCGTGATTACAATTTGAAGGGCTTCTATGCACTGAAAGGGAACTGATTCAATTGTGCCGCAACTCCTGAGAAGCTGTCGGCAATCAAGGCATTCTCCGGGCCACAATCACCGGAGCAGGGCGGAGAAAGCAGGAAAGTGTCCTTAGGTGATGGCTTAGGTACCTCAGCCTATYRGAATTATTACCAATATAACCAGATGGGATGTGCCTGGGCTTGTCTGGCCCTTGCTGCTTGACCAA
>NDFG01000017.1:3753498-3767680 GCA_002167245.1 Sporophila hypoxantha
TCTATAAAATTCTTTCTCCTGCCCTGCCAAGGTCCATCCAGCAGGACAGTTCCAGGCACTCTGCCTGCCCCCAGGGCAGTGTTATGTCTTTATACCAAAAACTACGTGTACAATGTTTATAATTACTTTCCAATACCTATCACCTGTGTTAGACAGTGAGCTTCTACTCTAAACCAATCCAAAAGTGCCACCATCACAGCAGAAGATGGAGGCTAGGAAGAAGAAGGAGAAAGGCTGGGCACGCCCAGATCCCTCCATCTTGCCTCCTGAACCCCCATTCCAGAAACCCCAAAATCTACATTTCCACCTTGTGATAACTTCACTGTCATTCTACTTAAACTGTCGTGGCTTGTAATCCTTCATATAAAGGTTGGTAATTGTTTTTTCCAAGGGCTAAATCAAAGGCACAGGGGTCTGGGGCTCTGTGCCAAGGTCTCTGAGCACCCTGGGCAGGGTCTCCAGTCCTCCAGGGCAGCCAGAGGGATTTCCTGGGTTCCCACAGGGAGAGGGGCAGGGAAGGGGTAGGGATCCCACAAACCAGGTGCAGGAGGGGAGGTCTCAAGGGACAAAGGACACCTGGATGGCCCAATGTCCTCCAGGGCTGAAAGGCATCTTTTGAACTCTGCCAATCACTGGACACCTTCTGGAATGCCTCAGCAGGGGTCAGGGTGGGGGAAAGGAGAGGTGATTGGCACCTGAGGAAGGACTGGGAAACTGAGGCAAGGTATGACATCACACCACAACAGCAGTCAGGGCCATTGGCTGCTGTGATTTCCCTCCCATCAGCTCCATCACACCAGCACCGGGGACACAGTGGGGACACAGGAGATGCTGGCTCATGAAACGCTGCTCTGCTGAGCACTGGATGGCCAGGGAGCCACCAAACCGTGGCTGGAGGAGTAGGGGATGGTTCAGGGGATGGATTTGGGGTGAAGCTTTTGTGATCACTGGTTCTGTGAGCTTCCCTGCTCCCCTGGGCTGCCAGAGTGAAGGAAGCCAGTCACACTGCTCAGAGGCACACTCTGCATCCCAATTCCTGCCCCTGGATGCTGGTAATGAGGAAAATTCCAGCCCAGCCTCCCTGTGCAGACCACTGGAAACAGCTCCAAGCCCAGCACCCATCCTTTCACTTGGAAATCAGAAGGAATGGCCTCAGAGCTACCAGCTTTCCCTCCACCAGCTCCAGATCCAAGTGCCAAAACCCATTTCCAACACCTTGCTGCAAACCACAGACCAGGCCAATAAAACTTTTGCACAGACAAGTGAGAGACAAAGCTCCCCTGGCCCCTGCCCTTGCCTGTGCACCACTCTTCACTAGGGGGGGAATATTCACAGGGAGCATTCCACGGGAAGGTGACAAAGCAGGAGCAGCCAGAGCCAGTGACAGTGACAACCTCTGCCTGTGCCCACAGCTGGGGCTGTACACTGCTGCTCAAGCCCAAAATTCAACATGCAGAGCTGGGAAGGCACTCAGATAAAATTTCAGGTTTTGGGGCTGCAAGAGATCAGAGTTCCCTTTAAGAAGACAGCACCATAACAGAAATTCCTGCTTTGCCACAAGCTCCACTCAGCCACTAACCCCAAACCCAGCCACCAC
Organism: Sporophila hypoxantha; assembly: GCA_002167245.1. NCBI lineage: Eukaryota > Metazoa > Chordata > Aves > Passeriformes > Thraupidae > Sporophila > Sporophila hypoxantha. Next base: position 3,755,096 of record NDFG01000017.1, read on the forward strand.
TGTGCACATTATTTCAGAGCTTATCCCCTGGCCATTGGCAAACTCTTCCCACACAAAAATAATTCAGCCCTGAGCTCTGTGGGGACCCAAGGGAATGGCTGGAATTATGTCAAGGGGGTTTAGAGTGGATGTTAGGAAAAGGTTCTTCCCCCAGAGGGTGCTGGCACTGCCCAGGCTCCCCAGGGAATGGGCACAGCACCAGAGCTCCAGGAGAGTTTGGATAATGCTCTCAGGCACAGGGTGGGATTGCTGGGGTGTCTGTGCAGGGCCAGGACTCTCTGAACCTTGTAGGTCCCATCCAACTCGGGATATTGTATGATTCTAGGATTCTCCCAGAACTCAGGTTATTGCATAATTCTAGTGTTCTCCCTATTCACCCAGCTGAAGGGTTTTTTTAAAGCTCAGTATATTGCATGATTCTAGGATTCTCCCAGAACTCAGTATATTGCATGATTCTAGGATTCTCCCAGAACTCAGGATATTGTATGATTTTAGCATTCTCCTAGAACTCAGGATATTGCATGATTCTAGCATTCTCCTAGAACTCAATATATTGCATGATTCTAGGATTCTCCCAGAACTCAGGATATTGCATGTTTCTAAGATTCTCCTAGAACTCAGGATATTGTATGATTCTAGCATTCTCCCAGAACTCAGGATATTATATTATTCTAGGATTCTCCCAGAACTCAGGATATTGCATGTTTCTAAGATTCTCCTAGAACTCAGGATATTGTATGATTTTAGCATTCTCCCAGAACTCAAGATACTGTATGATTCTAGCATTCTCCCAGAACTCAGGATATTGCATGATTCTAGGATTTTCCTAGAACTCAGGATATTATATTATTCTAGGATTCTCCCAGAACTCAGAATATTGTATGATTTTAGCATTCTCCTAGAACTCAGGATATTGCATGATTCTAGGATTCTCCTAGAACTCAATATATTGCATGATTCTAGGATTCTCCCAGAACTCAGGATATTGCATGATTCTAAGATACTCCTAGAACTCAGGATATTATATTATTCTAGGATTCTCCCAGAACTCATGATATTGCATGATTCTAGGATTCTCCCAGAACTCAGGATATTATATTATTCTAGGATTCTCCCTATTCACCCAGCTGAAGGGGTTTTTTTCTACCTCTGCAGAGCTACCACTAAAGAAAATGCAGCTCTCCCAGTCATTCTAAAATCAGCAGAATGCATTACATGCATGTTGGTAGGTAGAAGCTATCCTATTATCCAAGGAGATTATAATTACCTCATTTGCCTATTAAAAGGATACTGWGACAATATTTAAGTTAGAATGCTTTGGTTATTTGCTTAAAAAATTATGTGGTGGCAATCAAGTGAAAATTGAGGCTGTAATGCAGCTACAGCGATATTGCCAGTCATTTGTGGAACCAATAAAAATTATTTTTAATGTATCAGCCAACATGCCTAAATATGCTTTTWTATRTACACACACATATATRTGTGTACATATGCACACACACTGATGGGCAGCATGGGCTCAAYTTCCCTCCACTTTCTGAAAACTGAGACCTGTGAAGCATTTTTCTTTGCTGCCAAATGGCTGCAGGAGATAATTCCCCCATCAGCTGATGGCAACCTGTATGATCAGAGCAGAATAATTCCCTGAGTGCCACAGGAAAGGTGGGAGGATATGGGACCACACAATTTTCCCTTCTCTGCAAGCCCACCTTGGGATCAGTAGCTCTTCCACCCTGGGATCCCCAGGCAAAATGTCTTGGATTCTTTCTCACAAGGATTCTGTAGCTCTGCTCCAGGTCTTTAACCTCTATTTTGAATGTAGAGCCCACCCTGTGTGCAGGGCACAAGGTTTTGTTATTTCTAAACAATAATAAAAAAARGGAAATAGACTCATACATTTTTCCTTGGCATTGCCCTCGGAAAATGGAAATCTGATTACTTATTCCTTGCAATCTCAAATCACCCCTGCCAGGCCAGACACAGTGAATAAATCCTTGCTTTTAGAGATATCCTCTCCATTACAAGTGCATAATGGGACCAGTATCCCATTGACCTGAGGCCACCAGGAGCCCCAGGGTGTGTGTCACTGCCTCCCAGGCACCAAGCAATCCCCAGGAGGGATTAGCAGCAGAGGGATGATGCATTTCCCTAGCTGAGAGCAGCCTTTGGGAGCACAGACACTGAAACTCAATTTCCTCCTCTGCTGTGGCATTGAACCTGGCAGAGAGGAGYGAGAAGGAGGAGGGATGCAGGGGAGGGTGGATGTTTCCATTCAGAGACAGCCCTCCTGCATCCCACCCTTCCTGAGGAGCCCAGCAAGAACATGGTTTAATGTGTAGAAAGCATAAAAAAAGAGCAACATCCCAGYCTGTTGAGGACTCCCAGCATTTTGAGCCTGGGAGGGAGCTGCCAGCTGAGCAGCACTTCCAGGATCCAGCTGTTCCCAAATACAGGACCAACAACAGCACAACCTCCTGCCCCACAGCAGCCTCCTGATTTCATCTGGGCATTGGAGCTTCATTTCCCACCTGAATTTATCTAATTTCAGCTTCCAGCAGCTGGGCACAGCTCTGCCCTAGCCTGCAAAGTGGGGGCTTTGCTCTCAGCAGCCTGATTTTCCCAAATACAGAAAGCTGCTCAAGCTGTGGGATTTTTTTCCCCAAGCTTTCACAGCAGGTAGAAGGCCACAGCCACGTGCCCTGAGAATGGGCAACTTTTCCCACCCTGGGAAGAAAATAACAATTCCCTACAGCAGTGCTAGCTTTGCTGCAGCCTCCCTGTGCACAGGACTGACCCAAGGCTGCTGTCTGTGGGCAAACAGCTCTTTCACAGCTCTGCCTCTCTTCAGGGGTCAGCATCTCCTGGAAAAAAAAAAGCCCTCCTTGTCAAATGAGGCAAGAACTACCAAAAAAAGCTACACTAGAGGTGTTAGGAGCTCCAGGCAGGGCTGGATGGGGCTTGGAGCAATCTGGGGTAGTGGAAGGTGTCACTGTTCATGGCACAGGGTTGAAATGAGGTAAGCTTTAAAGTCCTTTCCATCTCAAACCATTCTAGGATTATATGTACTTAGCCAAACTTGTGCATCCTGGCTGCCAAGCTAATTTCACTCCTACACATCTGAAAAGGCTTCTTAGCTCAGGTGCAGAGTTGTATCAAACTCTAATACAATTCCTGCAATAGCTGCCAAGCCCTGGATGCTTTTCCTAAAAGCTGGGTAAATAGTGAAACAGCTGCAGCATTATTTTTTTTTTTTTTTATTACTGTTATTTTGTTCGTAAAAAGCAGCAGGCCATGGCTCCAGGACCAAAGAACTAAATACCAAACTGCAGGAGCCCAAGAACTTCAGAGTCTAATTAGGGGTCAGCCAGTGTAGAAGGCAGCAAAGGGGAATCTGAGCAAGGTCAAGAGAGCTTCCTTAAGGAAAGGTGGAAAAGAGGTGTGCTAAGCAACCTGGCAGTATTATCAGCAAAAGCAAGYCTTTAAAATAAATGAAGGTGATTTGGAGGGTCTCATTTCAGCGGATTTTCAAAGAGCTTATGATAAAAGTACTTCATAAAAGATTAAGGAAAATAAACAGCTACCCAGGAAGGGGCAGCAGCAGGCAGGGATTACAGCTGCTAAGGCAAAAGGAAACAAAGACAGCACTTCCCAAATTGCTGACAGGTTTGTGGGGGACAACCTGCATGATGGGAACACTGCAAGATGCAGAGAGCAAGTCACAGTTTGTGCAGCATCTTGAGGAGCTCGGGTTTGCTGTGGCTACGGGGGCCGAGCGTCTGCGGCTGGATCCATTACACACCACGGGAGGTGGACGMTGAAATTCTGTTTAGGCGAGTAAATGAACATGTTCTGCCTGCAGAAGCACACACCAGGGGGAGGGGGATGTACTGAATAACCATGCTGAGCCTGTGCTTTATTTGATTTACCTCCCATACTGCCAATAAAGGAGGCTCCGAAGGTGGATGATGAGGCTGCGGCCCTGTGGTGGGATGCATCAAGAGCCCTGGACAAGAGGGAATGGCTTCAAACTGACTGAGGGCAGGGTTAGATTGGATATTAGGAAGAAATTCTTCCCTGTGAGGGTAGTGAGGTGTTGGCACAGAGAAGCTGTGGCTGCCCCTGGGTCCCTGGCAGTGCCCAAGGCCAGGTTGGACAGGGCTTGGAGCAGCCTGGGACAGTGGGAGGTGTCCCTGCCATGGCAGRGGGTGGATGGAATGAGCTTTGAGGTCCCTTCCAACCCCAATAATTCTGAGATTCCATGATACATTTTAGGAGGTTTTTGGAGGGGGCTGCCAGCTCAGACAAATTAAACTGAACACAAGCTGGTTCAGTGCTTTTCATTAACAACCCTCCAAGGGAGATGGGGAATGTAATTCCCAAGTCTCAGGTAAAAATTATAAAAAAATAACCAGCAGTTTTGCTCACAAGAAGCTAACAGAGAGTGAATCAATCAAACCCTGCTCCCCCATGACAGGGGAGGATGCACCACTGGGCAATTCTCATCACTCCCTGTTTTAGGGCCATGCAGGAAATGCACCTCCCTGTCCCACCCCACAGGCTCCCAAGCACTGCAACACAYCTGAGGCACTTCACTGACAGCACCACGAGACACAAATCAGTCCTTGGGCAATTCCAGACCTTGCCATTTCCCCAGGCATCCAGGAGGGTGCCACATTAGCAGCCTCTGCTCACCTATGGAGAAGCTGTTCAGCTACARCTTGTGGAGAAATCCAGAGACAGAACGTGTTCATCTTCGAGGGGTTTTCAGCAGGGAGAACTAATGACATCAATCACAAAGCCAGCTGAGCTTCCTACACCCACTACCCTGTGACATTTCTTTATCAGCATCTCTAGCAGCATTTGACAGCAGGAACACACTTCCAGCAAATCCCAAGCAAGGCACTTCCATCCTACTGACAGGAAAACGTGGGGCCTGGCATGTTTGATGTCCCAGCACAGCCATTTGGTCAAGGAGTGACCAAATACACACCAAGGGCCACCTCCACAATGCCCTGGTGGCCCCCATGGTCTCTACAGCACCAGGGATGTCCTGCACAAACACCCAGAGCCAAAAAGTTCAGGYTTTGACTGTGCACTGGAGACTAAGCAGGTAAAGCCAGCACTGCCACATCTCTGTGTATAAAATCTCTTTACAAGCAAATAAAGGCAAATAAATTCCTAAGTAACCCCTTCAAGTGGGACAAATTGGTGCAGAGACAAGGAAATTTCCCCCCCCGCACTCTCCTTGCTGCAGGTGCATCCCCAAGGCTCTGCAGCAGGGAGGCTTCTAAAAAAAGCACAGAGGTTATAAGGGACAAAAGCGTTGGCATTTAGTCTGAGAGGGGACTCAGACTCTGCTTTACACCCCAGAGGCATCACTGGGCACTAGAACAGACTGGATCTGACTGGAAGAGGGAGAAAAATCACTGCTCCATCCACAGGAGCACCGCAGGAGCGAGCATGCCAACCCCTGATGGCAGCACATCYCCAGCCCAACTTCACCCTAACAGAGACACAACCAAAAACAAACGTGCCTGACATGTCCCCAAATCCCCCTCTCAGACAGAGCCAGCAAAGTAAGGATTGGTCAAATTTACTCCTCCATGCATGACCACCGTGCACTGTCTGTGGAAACACTGCAMGGGAAAACCCCTTCAAATGGGATTTCTCCCCACTGGGGCTTTTTTCCTGCGGTACAAATCTATTTGAAAAGAAGATAAAGCATCTACAGTTGGACTGAGGTTTTATTCAGAGGAAGCTCTGGCTCAGAAATAATTGCCGTTTGCTATAATTGGTGAGATGCAGGAAGGGACTAGATACAAGTGGAGTCTGTGCAATTTTGGGAGATTTGTTACGCTTAGCTCGCTTCTATCAATTTCAGTGCCTCAGACGCTTATGACCTGTTGCTCGGCTTATTGTGAAAATGGCTTTTATTTACTGCACTTCCATTAAAAGATGAAATCCATGCATAGGGCTCACAGGGCAGAAAATCACAGTTTACGTCTCAGCTTATCTCCCTTCAGCGGCCTCAGCTCATTTTTGCCCTGGCTCACTCCCAGCTGCTATAAAAAAAGTGTTTCTGAGCACTGGTTTGAGTAGCCAAGAGCCCAACATTCCAGAGCCCACGGGGCAAGAGGAACGTTCAGGCTTGAAGGGAGGGCTTGGTGCTGCAGCTGCAGGTCAGGTGAAATGGGAGGATGAGGGATGGGGAGGAAGATGAGGGATGGGGAGGAGTGTGAGGAATGGGGAGGAAGATGAGGCATGGAGAGGAAGATGAGGCATGGGGAGGAGGATGAGGGATGGGGAGGATGAGGGATAGGGAGGAAGATGAGGGATGGGGAGGAAGGTGAGGGATGGGGAGGATGAGGGATGGGGATGAGTGTGAGCGATGGGGAGGAGTGTGAGTGATGGGGAGGAAGATGAGGGATGGGGAGGAAGGTGAGGGACAGGGATGCTGTGGCACAGCCATGCTCTCAGCTCACACACAACCACTCTCCAAGCCCCAGCACTGCTCTGATGCCAGGCCCTCAGCTCCCTCCACCTGCAAACTAAAGAGAGGGATTATCCAAGAGCATGGCCCATCCTGTGCTCCTGGAGGACAGGTTCCTCCTGCTCCTGGAGAGCAGTTCCTCCTGCTCCTGGAGGACAGTTCCTCCTGCTCCTGGAGGACAGTTCCTCCTGCTCCTGGAGAACAGTTCCTCCTGCTCCTGGAGAACAGTTCCTCCTGCTCCTGGAGGGCAGGTTCCTGATGCTCCTGGAGAACAGGTTCCTGCTGCTCCTGGAGGAGAGATTCCTCCTGCTCCTGGAGGGCAGGTTCCTGCTGCTCCTGGAGGGCAGGTTCCTGCTGCTCCTGGAGGGCAGGTTCCTGCTGCTCCTGGAGGAGAGATTCCTCCTGCTCCTGGAGGGCAGGTTCCTGCTCTCTGCAGGCCCAGAGCTCCTCCTGATGCAGTGCAAGACCCCAGGCCCTGCAGCAGTAGKCTCAGCACCTTCTGCCCCAGTTCCCTCCCAGTACTGCACCAGTAACTCTCCCCAGAACTGTGGCAGGTGGAATTCCCATCAACAAGAGCAGAGCAAGCAGTGAAGGGACATTGGTGCCTCCACCTGTGCCAGCTCTTGCTCTCCATGACAGGCACCACCAGCCATGGGGAGGGAGGACGGTGTGCAGGCATCCCCAGCTCTCCTGTCCTGTGAGAGGCCATTTGAACACCACACACACCATCTCCAGGGGTATCTGAGCAGYGTGGAGTTGCTAAGGTTACCTCCTTGGCTGCCTCATTAGAGGAGCTGTCATTGTCTCACAGAGATCAGGAGATGTGGGTGCACGTGGGGGAGCTTTCAACCACACAGAACATTTTTAGCTCATTAAAGCAGAGAGAAAGCCCCATCTCCTCACGGGACAGTGTGTCACAGCCATGGGCAGAGACAGCCACAGGCCACTGTCCCACTGTCCAGCTGCCTGCTGAGGGTGGGAAGAGCTGCTGGATGGAGAAGTGCATGGACAAACAGCTTCCTCAGCTCAGGGAAGCAGCAGATCCTGGTCTGTCGAGCCCACTCACCCATTTCTTTCACTTCTGGCTCTGCACTTGCCCTGATCTCCTCTCCTCGGCCCTCTCTGCACCACCAGCCTGCAGGCAGTGTGGCAGGAAGGGAGCCAAGAGGGYCTGTCCCTCCCTCCCTCCCTCCTCCACATGGGAATTTCACCTCAGTAATGCCAAGGGGAGCCCTGCAGGCTCCTGCAAACAGAGGGCAAGAAAGAGGTGCAGGAACTGTGCTCAGTCTGCCAAAGGCATTCCATGAGGAAATAGCAAAGCCAAGAGGAGGATGCCAGAAGGACCCAGAAGTGCTGGATTTTGCACCAGATGAGCCCACACACCCCTGGATGTTCCCTTTCACTGCAGCTCAGGAAAGGCCTTGCAAGGAAGGCCTTGCTCAGGAAAGGCCTTGCTCAGGAAAGGCCTCTTTCCCCCAGTCTCCAGCACAGTTCAGTGATTGCTTTCACCTCCTGAAAACCAGATCCCAAACCCCACAGACAATGCCAGAAACCAAGCTGGGAGCACAGAACAAGACACAAAAAGAAACACATCACCCAAGAGGCTCAGGAGAGCATCCACACATCCAACGTAGTGGCAGCCAGCTCCAGGCACCTTCCTGCCCACATCCACGAGCAGAGSACCCCTCTCCATGATGTAGAGGAGGTGAGACCATCCCCAGGCACAGATTTGGGAGTGCTGGGCAGGGGAAATCCAGGACTGGCACCCTTGGGAGAAGCCCCAAACCAGGCAGTCCCTGTGACCTGACCTTCCAGGAATGGGAGCAGAGATATTCCTGGCTGGCACTGCTGCCAGGGCTGACTTTGCTGGTTCAGAAAAGTTTAAGAGCAGCAGGATTAAAAGGAGATGCAGCCAAAAATGCAAAGAGATCCTGGAGCTGAAACACTCGCCAAGTTTCTCCCTTACACTTCAAGACACCCACTCATCCTCCCCAAGGGCTTGTCAGACTCACATGGCAAAAAATACATGCTCTGCACCTACCCAAGCCCAAAAGAAAAGACCCTGAAATAAACCTGGAATCCAGGGCTGGCAGGAAGACAAAGTTGGGGGCGGAAGAGGAATTTTTGGTGTCTCTTTTCTAAGGAAGGAACTGCCTGACAGCTCTGCTGCAGGAGAGCACGGCTCACGGCCCCGTAGCTCACACAGCCCCCTCAGACATGGCAATAGATTGCTTTTAATTACAGGGCACCCACTCAGAGGCCCCCRGGTGTCCAAGGGACTGTAATGGAAACTAGAGCTTTACAGGAATGAAAAAGAACCATCAGAACAAGCTGGTGCATTCTCATGGAAGAGAAAATCCCAATAAAAAGTGGCCAGTGTGGGACCAAGGCTGTCATTTGCTAAGCCTGGCAAGGGGAACTGCAGGCAGCTGGCAAAGGGGAGGTGGGCTCAGAACAGCCTCACACCCAGGGCACCTTCTGGTGTGCACATCCATGGCAGGGGTGTCAGAGCTCAGTGCATCCCTCCAGGTGTCCAGAGTTGCTGAGGACCCCACCAGGGGGCTCAGAGACCCTGGCACACAGCCCAGAACACCTGGGGATTTGATTATGACCCATGGAACAAGTTACCAGCTTTGTATGAGGACCTGAAAGCCACAGAAGTTTGAATAGTATAATAATAAAATTATCATAGGGTGAAAATGTAGATTTTAGGATTTTGGAATGGGGGTTATGGGGACAAATTGGAGGAACTTGGGCGTGTCCAGCCTTTCTTCTTCTTCTTCTTCTTCTTCTTGGCCTCCACCTTCTGCAGTGATGTTGGCACTTTGGGATTGGTTTAGAATAGAAGTTCACTAGGTGATAGGTATTGGAAAGTAACTGTAAATATGTCATATGTAGTTTGTAGCATAAAAGGACAACACCACCTTGGGGTGGGAGGGGGGTCAGAGTGCCTGTGGCTGCCCTGCTGAGCAGATCTCGGCTGGGCAGAAAGAAAATTTTATAGATAAGAATTAATAAACAACYTCAAGACCRAAAACTGAAGAGTCCAGACTCRTTCTTCACCCATGCAGGCTGAAACAGAGACACCCTGCACATCTCGGGCAGCAATTAACAACCAAACTCCRAGGCAGGGGGATTGGGAAGAGATGATCATTAAGTCCCTTCCAACTCAGGCCACTCTGTGATTCCAAGGTGTTGCTCAGCTCAGGCAGCAGCGAGAGGGAGATGGGTGAGGCTGGGGCTGCAGCTCCAGCTGGCAAGATGCAGCAGTGGGATGGGGAGCCAGTCACTGGATGCAGCCCAAGCTGCTGCACGTCCCCAGACACCCAAAGCCATCCCCTGTCGTGCCAGCAGTGTGCCATGCCAGCCTCCACCCCCAGCCCAGCTCCTCCAGTGCCATGGGTGAGCTGGAACAGCACAAACTGGCGAGTCCTGTGGCACAGCTGAGGGCACAGCAGAGCCCAGAGCTGCTGCCAGGCATGGGCAGCTCCAGCCTCCCCTTCACTCTGCACTCACAGGGTGATGTTTGGCTAAGCCATTAACAGATGCTTGCTAAACAGATGTGGAAAATCTGTTTTTACAGACCAGCTCGGAGGTGCAGTGAGTGCTGTGGGGTCAGAAGTGGTGAGGGCATGGCTGGAGCAGCAAGGATGGAATGGGCAGGCGTCCATGCTTCATCCACATCTCCTCATCTTTGTGCCCTCCTCCTGCTGCTCTGTTGGTCCATCAGTGCCTGGAGAGCAGGACACACTCACTGCTCCCTCCATCAGGGCTGTGCACATCCCACCTGCCCAACACACACCAGTAACACCAATAAAAACCACCCCACCCTGCTGGACACAGGGTCACCAGCAGCACCTCAAAGTGCCTTCAGGGACAGCCACATTTGATTGTGGCCAGGGAAAGTCTTGTTGAGAGCTGTCTTTCATGAAAACTTTCTTTCTCTTTTCTTTTTCTTTTAGAAATGTGTCAGTTTAAGATTGTAAAAATACTTTCATCTTCAAAAYAGTGTCACAACTCCCCTTCAGCATTTTCATAACAATGCTGCCATTCTGGCTTCATAACATCTTCCCAAACTTATTGTTCACACRTTCACCAAACTTTAAAGCTCAGAACTGAGGGACTGTGATGAAACTGGAACAAGCTGCTCTTTGAATAAAGACAAGTTTTCCTTTCATCTCCTGCTAATTAACAGAAGCATCCTTCCCTCTGTGCCAGCCCCTGGTCAGCACTCGGCACATCCCTCAGACCTCAAAGRAAAACCTCCCTCTTCCCTCACTGCATCCCCTGTGCAGCATCCCAGGGAGCAGARGGATTTCCCAGAGAGGCCAGTGCCAGGGAGATGCAAGGGGGGGATGCAGGAGCCCCTCAGAGCTGCTGTGGGACCCTTTCAGCCCAGTCAGGACAGGAATTATTGCAGCAGGAGCAGCCAAAGCCAGGAGCATCCCTGAGGCTGGCAGCACCTCCAGCTCTTGGAGCTTCTCTCCTGCCCAAATCCCAGCTCTTGGGGCCACAGCATGGTAAGGAACAGCTCCAGGGATGCTCCAGAGACCTGTGTCCTGTTCCTCACCTTCTGCCACCACAGCAGAGACTGCTGGACAAGGCARATCATGCTGCCCACTGTGAGACCACTTCCTCAGCCCAACCTTTCCTGCTAATTCAGTTCATGCCAGGAATAAAAACGTCCCTGCTGCAAATATTTGCAGAGTTGGAAGAAGAAGAGCCTGGAGAAGAGTGGGGAAGCTGCAGAGCCATTGGCAGCCAGTTCAAGGCTCATCCTGTTCCCAGCCAGGTCCTGCCCTGGTCTCCTCTCACCAGGTCTCACCTGCCCTGGTACCACGGCTGAGAGCAGCACCATTCCAACCAATACATTTCCTACCATCTAAGCTCTTCCCCACACCCAACAACAGCAAAAAAATGAGCAGAATATCAACATTAACACCTGCTTGTTTGCCCTTAGGCACATCCAGAGCAGTTTAGTAGAGAGATGATCAAAACAAGCAGCGATTAAAACCCACGGCCCAGAATCCACAGAAATGCCTTTGCTTTTTGAGCCGCGGCAAAAATATCACCTTCCTTCCTAACCCAAACCCCTCTGCTGCCAGAACAGGGTCCTGGAGAGCTAGGGGGGTTTGGAATGCCCTTCCCAGGAGGTGACCTCAGACCTGCTGCAGCTGTGGGCAAGGTACCCATGGATAAATTTGCACCATTTCTGCTGGAGAAAAGCTTTGGAACCGCAGCCTAGTAAAATTTGGCTTGACATGACTTAAAGCACATCTCAAACCAGACAAGCCTTTGAGCAGYGGGAAACATGATTTTGGAGAGGAAATGCAGCTGAGAGATGCCACAGGAGAAACACCAATGGATGGTTTAGGAAGGAACAGGCTCTCACAAGGCTCAGCTCTCCTGCAGCATCCCCTACAACCASCCCGTATCTCACACCACGGCAACTCAGGCAGGAGGAGTGTTGCAAACGGGATTTTTTCCTCCTGTTTTGCCTTTAAGTGGCTCATTGCAACACGCTGTAAAACCCTTCATCACCAAGGAAGGAAAAGGTTTTACAACAGTCTTTAAAAAGCAAGCCCAGGCAGCAGAGGATACTTCCTTCAGCACACACAGTTTTGGGCAGCACACAGGGTTTCAGGCAGCATTCCTGGGGAGGAAAATCTGAGCTTGGCAGAATCCCTGGGGCCAGCAGCATCCCCCCCATGTAGATCTCCAACTACCAGATAAACAGGCCATGTATTATATGAAGCACAGAATTTTCTGGGATAGAAACACATCATTTTGTAATTTGGGGGGGAAAAAAATTAAAAAATAAGAAAGAAAAGGAAAAAAAWTGCCCAAATTCCTGTTTTAAAAGAGCTTTTAATGTAAAATTCAAAGGGCAACTGGCTGTCCATCAGTCCTGAAATTAGTTTGAATTAGTGTAATTCCTTCATACAGCAATACAATCAGGTAAGCAAAAATAAGGATCTGAATGGCAATCCATKATCTATATTACTTTTGTAACTTTTTTTATATATAGAATAGAGATTTCTTGGTGAAATACATTTGTTTGACTCAAGTTTCTGTAKGTATTCTGAAAAAAAARC
>NDFG01000017.1:3780760-3819866 GCA_002167245.1 Sporophila hypoxantha
CAGGCAGCCCCGCAGGCAGGGATGCTACACTGGAAGCTCTCGCTTTGTGCACTTCAGAGAATTTAATTTCATACAGTCAGGGAACAGATAAAGTTGTTTCCTCCCTAGAAGGAGGAATCCTTTAAAGAAAAGGGACACGGAGCACTCCACGTGCTTTGTACCAGCCACCAGTTCAGGGCATCAGCCTGGAGGATGTGGCACTTCAGGACATGGTTTAGTGGTGGACTTGGCAGTGTTAGGTTTACAGATCTTAAAGATCTTTCCCAACCAACATGATTCCATGACTTTAAGTATCACACCACTGCAGCCAAGGCTCTGGCACCTGCCATCCTTTAGCTACAGATCACCCACCCTCCTTCAAATGCCAAGGAGTGAGGAGCAGCTCAGGAACCACTGCAGCGCTGGGACTTGCTGAGCAGACCCAGGAGTACAGCCCTAGCTGCCTAAACTCATTGCCACCAAGAAAAGCAGCATTTTCTTTGCTGCCTCCTGGCCTGGAGAGACTTTTGAGCCCTGCAGAATGGAGTGGCCTCAATTTTTTTCTCAACTTATTTCACTTCAGAACCAGTAACATCAGCACCATGTCTCAGCTCTGCCAGCTTTATGCTTCCTTTTCTTTTCTTTTAATCTTTTTTTTTTCCTTTCAAAAACCCCTCCAGGATGGCAGTCGGAGTGGCTATCCTGAGTTATGTGCTTTAGGAGGTCATCCTGCCCCATCCTTACCCYGCTGAGGCCAGAAAGTGATCTCTGCTCACAGCAAGATCCTGCACTCCAAGACATTCAGGAGTCCTCAGCACATTTGCAGGCGGCAGGACGTCAGCTCTTACGTGTCCTCCTGAGCTCATGCCCAGACAGCCACTAAACATGTCCAGCAACACGCATAGAGGGATACAATCATCAGAAATCAGCTCAAGATAAGGACCTGCAAAGATTCTGCCAAGGAGAATCTCTGTCCCCACCTCRCTCCCGCGTGTAACGTGATTTTCACCTCCAAGAGCCCATTACGAGGCAGCAGCTGCTCTCCGGTTCCCAACCATCAATGAAGTTAGACAAGGATGGAGAGGGAAAAAAAAAACCACTACAGAAAACTACAGCCTTAATTCCTGCTCTAGGAAAAGCAGCCAGCAGAAATCCTGCACAGCCCTCACCCAGAGAAGAGTTAACTGTGAGCAAGACAGTTGCCACACCAGGAGATGGGGAGAAATGCAACAAATTTCAAATATCAGAACATCCACAGCAATTCATGAGCTAGACCTTGGGGAAGGACAAGTGTTTTACCTTCTCTGGAGGCAACAGACTGATTAATTCCAGGACMATGATGAAGCCATCCCACCATGRGCACAGCCTCYGTTTGTCTTCCAATCTGCCTGATTCCTGWGAGTCCAAGGGAACAGGAGGGGATCTTTTGGGGTCTTCTGTTCATGAAGGGGCAGGAAAACCCCCACAGATCTGCACAAGATGTGCTTCGTATTCATGAGTGCACACATAACCAATATGCCAGGCAAGTAAAAGAAATTTTTAGATGAAGACATGGTCTCTTTACTGGCAGGCACTCACAGAAATAGGATTTGCTATACGAGATCGTGCCTCTGATCTATCAAGACAAATTTCTCTCCTTCAACTTGAGCTATTATCTAAGCTCACACAGAGGGGTTTCTTTGCTATCTGATATATTTAGATCAGTGCGCAATTCACACCCAGTCCCTGAAGAAACTGTACTCTAATCTGAAAATTAACTCAGTGAACCATGAAACTTCTTGTTACTTTTAACCACGGTATGGTAAACGTCATTCCTACTGCATCAAACCTTTAATTTGTCACTTTTGTTAGTGGAAACAGAGTATCTGGTTTGTTTCAGATTTTTGCAGTTGACCAACCATGTCTTAGGAAACTGCAAAGCTGGAGCCCGAGAGCCTCAGGAAGTATCACCAACTTATTTATTAGGGCGTTTGCTACAGCAAAGCTTCGCACAAGGTAAAATGACAGGACTGGGGGACACAGACAGGCATTTCCTACCCCTACTCATTGCACCCAGTGAAAGGGAATAACTCCATTGAGACATAGGAAGGGACTTGGGGTCAGCTGTCCCCAGTGAGCCTGGACGTGGGCACACCTCACCACACCTGAGACACACAGAGAGATGTGCTGGAAGTCACAATCCCGTGTGTCAAGAGATACCTGAGACCCGACTTAAGCAGGTACTCAAATTATCCTAGGTTTTGGTGCCTAGGGTAAAACAGGACAGCTGATGGATAAAGCAAAGATCAACCAAAACCSTTGGGTGACCTGGCAGAGTAAACACTGCACTGCCCAGGTGGCATTCGGAACAGTTCTCCCGGGGGACTGGCTGATTAYGGCACAGAAATGGGTAAAAGTGACAAGAGGCAGCTCGGGCAGCCCACCCGAGACAGCAGGATCCGGCATCAGGACCGAAGTACGAYCACAGAATTATTTCTATTCCCATCCCCCTCCCCACAAAGCGGAGAGCGGAGGAAAGTCTGCAGCRTTCGCACAGACCCGGGCGCTGGAGTTGTGCGTGGAGCGAGAGCGAGCCTCGAGAATTAACACCAAGCATT
This sequence comes from Sporophila hypoxantha, assembly GCA_002167245.1. Classification (NCBI taxonomy): domain Eukaryota; kingdom Metazoa; phylum Chordata; class Aves; order Passeriformes; family Thraupidae; genus Sporophila; species Sporophila hypoxantha. The sequence goes on from NDFG01000017.1 coordinate 3,783,337, forward strand.
TATAAAACCAGGCTCTGGCTAGAAAAAAAAAAAAAACAAAAACATCCCCTCCCGCTCTGCCAGGCTCAGCGGCACCTCCTCAGGGCTCAGAGCTCAACTTGGAGCACACGAGGCAGCCCCCATCACTTGCAGCCTGCGCGGGGTTGCTCTCCTCCTCCCGGGGAATGCTCTGCTCCTCCCGGGGCTGCCAGCGCCGGCAGCCTCAGGCCCTGCTAAAAAATCCCTCCCCGGCAGGAAAGGCAAGAAAAAAAAAATAATAAACCCAAAAAAACCAGGATGCAGCAGAGGGGCAGGGTTAGAAAGCCCCAAAACACATCGAGCTGCCCGCGGAGCGGGGAGGGCGGACACAGAGCCGGCACGGCGGGTGTCGGATGCTTCGGGGATGCTCCGGGATGGCGGGGCGGGATGCGGGACGGGACGGGGCGAGAAGCGGTTCGGGCGCCTACCGAGGGTGAAGAAGGGCAGCTCGGTGTTGTCCAGATCGTCCTGCACGGCGACGCGGCCGGGCAGCTCGCTGCGGACGAAGAGCAGCAGGCGGGACTCGGCGGCGGCGGCGGGCGGCGGGGCGCCGCTCCAGCTGATGTCGTTCTCGCGGAGCACCGGCAGCGTGGACACCGTCACCGTCTTCACGCGGCAGGGGCCGGGGGGCTCCCGCGACGCCGCGGCGCCGGGCCCGCCGCCGAGCAGCACCGCGGGCGGCGGCAGCAGCAGCAGCAGCAGCAGCGGCAGCACCGGCGCAGCAACCGCGGGCGCGCAGCGGCGGCCCGGCGGGCGCGGCGGAGCGGCCCATGCCGGCCGGAGCCAGGCGGCAGGAGCGGGAGGGCGAGCGGAGCCGGGCGCTCTGAGCCGCCCCAGCCCCCGCCGCGCCGCCGCACCGCCCGGGCCCGCCCCGCCCCGCCCCGGCCCGCCGCGCTCCCCGCGGACCTCCGCCGCCCCGAGCCGAGGAGATGCGCTCGCAGCGGCCCGGCACCGGCACCGCGCTGCTGCCGCTCCCGACCGCTCCCGCACCGCTCCCGCAATCGCCGCCGCGCGCTCCGACCCGCACAACTGCCGCTGGAGCAGCCAGGGGCTCTGGCAAGGGCAATGGAGTGATGGCTTGGGAGGGACCGAGGGAAGGGTTAAACGGGATGGGAGGGAGACATTCTGCCGTGGGAGGAGGGCACAGGTGCCCAGAGGGGCTGTGGATGCCCCTGGAAGTGTCCAAGGCCACTTGGACGGGGCTTGGACAACTGGGGACAGGAAGACCCTGCCCGTGGTGGAGGGGTGGAACTGAATGGTCTTTAGCGTTCCTTCCAATCCAAATCATTTCTAGAATTCTAGGATTTTATGAAAATCCCACCTTGCCCCATCCAGCCAATTGTCACTCTTTTCTTCAGGCTATCCTTCCTTTCAGGGCCTGCACAACTGCACAGCTGGAGGAGAGGGGCTCTGGCAAGGGCATGGAGTGATGGCTTGGGAGGGGCCGAGGGAAGGGTTAAACGGGATGGGAGGGAGACTTCTGCCTGTGAGGAGGGCACAGGTGGCCCAGAGGGGCTGTGGATGCCCCTGAGAAGTGTCAAGGCCAGGTTGGACAGGGCTTGGGAGCAGCATGGGATATGTGGACCAGCGTGGTGGAATGGTGGACTGGGTGGTCTTTAAGGTTCCTTCAATCCAAATCATTCTAGAATTCTAGGATTTATGAAAATCCCCGTCTCCACCTCTCCCTCCATCCAGCTCATTGCCACTCTTTCCTCAGGCTATTCCTTCCTTTCAGAGAACTGCCAGGGTGCCAGGGCACAGAAATGAGTTTCCTGAGAGCTGTTACTAATTATTACCCTCTCCTAAGTGAATAGGCACCTCCAGCATCCAGGGCACACAGGGATGGCTGGCAATGACAAACCTGGAGGAGACAASCTTGTGACCTAGAGCAAAGAGTTAAGGTTTGGTGTTTACCAGCCAGCATTTAAATGGGGGCCTGAAGGATAGATGACCCTGAGGTCTGATCTCAGATTTGATATCCCTCCATCACATGGATGCCTCGGTGCCACCTGAAGGCTGGAGTTTGTGCCTGTAGACAAAACCAGGTGAGCTCCACCGCCGTGGTTTTGCTCACACTGTGGCTGGAACGGCGGTGGAGCCACCTTGCTCTTCCAACTGGAACGATGGGGGTGAGTTTGAAGGCAAACCCTGTCCCTACAGACAAAATAGACACATTTGACCCCAGCCCCAGAGCCCCATGAACTCCTGCCCACAGTCGGGCATGACTAACAAAGGCAAGGAGAGACAGCCTACAGGAGCTGTGAGTCACTGACTCACAACAACAATTTCCTAGTGACTGCTAATCTACCTGATTTTATTTGTAGATGTACATATAAAAGAAGATGTCAAAACCCTAACAAAGCACGCKTAATGCTCAGGCTTATATTATTTCCACAAGCTAATTAAGAGCAATTCATCACATGCCTATTGAGGCAAAACAGCCTTCTGAGATACCTAGGTCATCAAATGTTAAAACCACAACAAGGGCAGAATGGCAATGAATACGGAATCCAGCAAACAAACAGCTCCAGCCCCATTCCCAGGGGCCATTCCCAGCTCCAGCTTCCAGCTTTAACAAGCTGTAGACCCGCTGTGGTGTGAGAACAGGGACTGTTTCCAGCTACAGGAATAGAGAGAAAGCAAAAAGCTCTCACCAGCAAAACAGGCAACTTGTTGGAAAACATTAAATGTGGGACCCTGGATCTGTCTAAGTTGGAGGAGTGAAGTTTCTAGGCATGCTGGAAAAAATAATCAGAGAAAAATGCAGCCCTGTCAGGTGTTTGTTGAGAAAAGTGTAATGCTAGGAAAAAGATTTCCTCTTCCTTTCCCTTTCGCCTTTCCCTTTCCCTTCCTTTCCCTTTCCCTTTCCCTTTCCCTTTCCCTTTCCCTTTCCCTTCCCTTTCCCTTTCCCTTTCCCTTCTCCCTTCCCTTTTCCCTTTCCTTTCCTTTCCTTTCCTTTCCTTTCCTTTCCTTTCCTTTCCTTCCTTTCCTTTCCTTTCCTTTCCTTTCCTTTCCCTTTTCCTTTCCTTTCCTTTCCTTTCCTTTCCTTTCCTTCCCTTCCCTTCCCTTCCCTTCCCTTTTTGGACTATCTCAGACTGTTATTGGTTCATGTGCTCCTTTCTTTTACTTATTTTTTAAAATTTCTTCTAGGCAAGAAGTGCAAAGAACCAGCACAGCATGGATACACAAAGTGACACACCACACAAGTAGGCAATAGAAGTAAATTTTAAATTTTTTATTTTTTTTTTAGAACTGGAAATCCTGAAAAAGAGAAACATCTCTTTCTCTTTAAGGCCCCATCCCTGTTACTTCAATCTCCTGGTAGCCACYTGCTGCACAACTGCATCCATTTGCCATAAATAGAGAATTTTTGCTGTCAAGCACCAGGAGATTTTGGTAAGGGGCTGCCCTTGGGCTRGGAAGGGGATCTAGAGATCCCCACTGCTGCTGTCCCAGCTCTGAGCAATGAGGTTCCTTCTCTCAGTTTGCTGAGGATGCAGCTGAATTGAGGGGCAGGACACATTTTGGGTAAATCCAGATTTCCCCTGACCTAGCACAAACCATCGAGCAGTGAGGTGAGAATGTTCTCCAGGGCTTGGAGCTGGAAAGCAAAGGTCAGGAGACACAGGTTGACACACCTGCTTTGCTGCAGACTGTCTGACTCCAGGCAGTATATGAGATATGAGAAATCAGAGGTCCAGCTGCTCTGTATACACCATTTAGTCCTATTTTGCCTTATTTTTTAGAYTGACAAAGTTCTGCTAACAACTCTCTGCTGAGCAGCACACTGAGATTTTCTCAAGTCCTCCTGTACARGCRGGGACACGATGATCAAGGGGAAGGYTCTGCAAAACCACTGCCTGCAAATGGGCACATTCAGCTCCCATTGAGTCTGGATCCTTCCCGGTGTAAATGCAAATCTCCGTTCTCATTTTGGGGAGAAAAGGATTCCACCTGCTTTTTCCTTCCAAAGAATTGAGCTAAAGGCAGAACTTCGCTGTTTGAAAACCATCAATCATATTTTCAAAGGGGAATGTGTTAATCCTGCTTTACAACTGAGGTAACAGGTTTCTATTATCCCCCCCTCTTACAGCACCAAAGTAAACGGCGCGAACAGGGTTCTGAGAGTTTCACTTGCTGAAAAAATATTCTAGGAACACTTACAGAAGTTYGTCTAACTCGCAAATTTGGAGATGTTTTAAATCTGAACAAACTGGRGATTTTCAAGCCAATTGCATAGCCAGTAACCCAGATTGCTATTTCTAAATGAGGCCTATTTTTAATATCTTTTTCTTCTGCTTCATGGATCCAGCCTTTCCTTGGGGATGCCAGCGCCTGCCTGACCGTCAGTTTCGATAGCACTGGGGCCAAGAAAGCAGCAAAAACTGCAGTTCCCAGCAAAAACTCCGGATGGAAATGGAAATCGTCTTGCAAGTGAAAATGCATTGCAGTGACAAGACCCATCTGGGCAGGGTGAGATGGGGGACCTGACGGGTTGTCAGGAAGCACCAGCTCCATTCTCACCTCAGCTGCTGAGTGTGCAGCTTGGGGGCAAATCCCTTCTTTTGTCCCCAATCCAGGTTTTTTGTTGTGTCTTTCTTTTTTTTTTTTTTTAATCCTCTCACATACAGGAATGCAAGGAAAATAATTAGTTGCTGGATAAAAATGGATAAAAACACATARCGAGGGCTGTGGAAATTATATCTGTGCTGGTCCCAAGCGTGGGGGTTTCCACAGAGAAAGCAGAAACGTTCTCAGTAGGAGCTGGGAGCTTCTCCACGACTGAGAGGCAGCAGTGGGCTGCTCCCGGGTGGAGCAGCCTCTAGGAGAAGGCAGAGCATATGTTGTGTGTCATGCAAACCAGGAACCTTGGCTATGCCTCTATCTGCCTTATGCCTCTATCTGCCCACATTCAGGCCTGATTTTCACCTGAGTGAATTTTTTTTTTTTTTTTTTTTTAACAGGAGCTTTGAGACATTCAATTTATTTCTTAGTCCCAAGCAGAGCAGTTCAGCCCCAGGGTTATTTCCTTCTTCATGACAATACCCCAGATGGGATTGAGGCAAACCCAGGATTTTGTGCCTCTGTGGAGAGCTTTGTGAAGACATTTTGCTGGAAAGTGCTTAAAGTATCTGTATGATCTAAGTTTAAAATGGATGGTGAAGGGCAAAAAAAAAAAAGTAATTCTCATTTAAAGGGTCACAGATGAAGCATTCTTTGACTTTCAATCCCGTGAGCTGTATTTCTGGACACCCAGAACTAATGCACCTTTTATTGGCTGGCATAGATGAGGAGGTTATTGCAAARATACCAATAGCAGCTTTCTGAAGTGGTTTTCAATTGGCCCTATTACTAAAGGCATGTACATACAGCAGGGATCATTAAAATGCACTATGTATTTACAATACAGAGAGCAATTTGTGTTTGTAATGCCTCTATGTTGAAAATCCTGCTGCTTGCAATCAGAGGAGAAAGTCACTGGTMGAGCTCTGATGTAATCAGTGGTTTATATTTCACCCTGCCAGGGTCACATCAGCATCAATAACTCTGCTGAAGGAGTAAGAAAGATTTTTTTTATTATTATTATTGTGAAGTAAATGCCACAAAATTAATTTTGTTTCCAAGCTGCAGTGTACTAACGCTGCTCCCCAGCCACAGGGCGCCTGACTGTGGCCAGTGACAGGGCTCAAGCTGTGCTTTTGCCAAACACAGGGGACAGGCTGGGTCAGCAATTCCAAGGAACACCTCCAGAGAGAGGAGGGGGTGCTCTGAGTGCCCTTTGCAGTTYGGTTCTTGCCTTGGGTGAGCAGCCAGCCCAGGGCCCCTCGCTGTGCTCAGAGATGCTGCTTTCTGACACAGCATCAAAACGGGAGCTTCCTGACCACTGGCACTGCAGTGCCCTGAGGGGACACTCTGCCAGCTTTAGCCTCCCTGCTTGGGCAGCCAGGAGAGGCTGAATTTTCTCCTCCCTCCTCAGGTACAAGTAGTTGKTTGCTGCCTTTTACAGGAGAGCTGTGAGCCACCAGCTGGGCACTGGGAACCAGCCCCTGGGCTGGGCTCAGAAGGGCTGCAGTGGGAACAGGGAGCTGCACAGCAGGGAGAGGCTGCTCAGCATTTTGGGCTGAGGTGCACAGTGAACAGCTGTGTTAAAAACAACAGCCTCACAGCCAGGGAGGGCTGGGCTCAGGTGCCCATGGCATTTTCTAGCTGCCCTCCTCTGACATCCTGCACTGCCTGCCTCTCCGTAGCTCCCCTGGGGCTCACTGGGGTTTCAGCCAGACATCTCTTGTGTGAGCAGGGTCTTRGGCACGTGCAGGAGCAAAGCCACACTGGAAAGGGATCTTGCACACCCCAAGGCTGGAGTMAGGCAGGTGCCTGCTTCAATCCCCCTCCCAAACAGCCCCAGTGCCAGGCAGGGCCAGCCTGGCTGTCACAACCCTTACAGAGGAAGGGAAAACCCAAGGAAAAGTGGAAAGCAACCTGTTGCTTGAGCCAAAATCCAAGGAATGAGGCTGTCCCATCCCCTCCTTCAGAACCCCATAACCACTCCATCACTGCCTGCCCTGTGACACGACTTCATGAGCAGCAACAGCCTCCAGTGTGGCTCCTCTCCTTGCCAAGATGAAAGGAACCTTCAATGCATGTAACTCTTGCACTCTACTTAATTAATCAGTTTTTGCATTACAAGTGAAACTTCTTTGATGCATGAAATATTAAGGAGCAGCACAGGGAGGGGAAGGAGGGGGGARGTATTGGCTTTCACTGCCTGGGAGATGGATGGGCTGAGGGAGCCAGGGGCTGAGCTGCAGGCAGCACATCTGCAGCAGGACAGCCTGCCCAGGCAGAGAGGTGCCAGCCAGCAAAGCCATTCCCTGCACTCCTTGCCTCTCAAGCAGGTGGTTTTTGGTTTTTGCTCCATCTTCAGGCTCTACATGCTCATCAAGGTTTGCTCACACAGTCATAGGAAGGGGACAGTGCCTGATTAAACTTTCATGAAAAATAATCTCTGGTTGATTCATTGTTGTTTTTTGTTTTGTTTTTTTTTTCATATCATGATGGCTGCAAGAAAGTGAAGTGAAATGAATCTTGGGTGAAAAGAAACAGCTTCTTTCTGGAAAAGCCAGACAGGCTTTTAGTCAGATGAGGCTCTCCCAAAGGATGTGTGAGTAGTTATCTGTGTTACGGGTTTGGAAGTGCCATTTCCACGCTGAGCTCTGAAGGAGGGAAGGCAGAAATCCACAGAGCCAGTGTGGATGTTCCTGCAGCCCTCCCTTGTGAAATCCAGAGTCACTGTGGATGTTCCTGCAGCCCTTCCTTGGAAATCCACAGAGTTGGTGTGCATGTTCCTGCAGCCCTCCCTTGTGAAATCCACAGAGTCAGGGTGGATGTTCCTGCAGCCCTCCCTTGTGAAATCCACAGAGTTGGTGTGGATGTTCCTGCAGCCCTTCCTTGTGAAATCCACAGAGTCAGTGTGGATGTTCCTGCAGCCCTTCCTTGGAAATCCACAGAGTCACTGTGGATGTTCCTGCAGCCCTCCCTTGTGAAATCCACAGAGTCAGTGTGGATGTTCCTGCAGCCCTCCCTTGTGAAATCCAGAGTCAGTGTGGATGTCCCTGCAGCCCTTCCGTGGAAATCCAGAGTCAGTGTGGATGTCCCTGCAGCCCTTCCTTGTGAAATCCACAGAGTTGGTGTGGATGTCCCTGCAGCCCTTCCTTGTGAAATCCACAGAGTTGGTGTGGATGTTCCTGCAGCCCTTCCGTGGAAATCCAGAGTCACTGTGGATGTTCCTGCAGCCCTCCCTTGGAAATCCACAGAGTCAGTGTGGATGTTCCTGCAGCCCTCCCTTGTGAAATCCAGAGTCACTGTGGATGTTCCTGCAGCCCTTCCTTGGAAATCCACAGAGTCAGGGTGGATGTTCCTGCAGCCCTTCCTTGTGAAACCCACAGAGTCACTGTGGATGTCCCTGCAGCCCTCCCTTGTGAAATCCACAGTCAGTGTGGATGTTCCTGCAGCCCTCCCTTGTGAAATCCAGAGTCAGTGTGGATGTTCCTGCAGCCCTCCCTTGTAAATCCACAGAGTCAGTGTGGATGTCCCTGCAGCCCTTCCTTGGAAATCCACAGAGTCAGTGTGGATGTTCCTGCAGCCCTCCCTTGGAAATCCACAGAGTCAGGGTGGATGTTCCTGCAGCCCTCCCTCGTGCACAGCAGGGACTCAGTGCCATGGTACCAGGTGTGTTTGGCACCAGAGAGCCACTCTGCTCTCAGACAAAACCCCAAAGCTCCTTTTTCTCCCAAACCATCMCATTTGATCAAAATCCCCTGGCAACTCTGCAAAGGAGCCCAAAGCAGAACCCTGAGAGTTTTGCTTTCCTCCCTGCTCCTTCCCAGCTGACTCACTCAGGAGCTGTGTTGGCTTCTGAAAATGAATCCATCAGCCCTCCAGAGCATCACCATGGGTCTGGCTGCCCCAGCCCAAGCCAAGCAGGCAGGTAACACATTCCCCATAAACAAATGGCAATGCTTGGGCCTGCATTAGCTGCATAAAGAGTAATAAATGAATAAATCGGTTAATTATACCCACCACAGAATTTAATTAGACCGTCTCTGTTCACTCTGCTTCAGCCAGAATCTCAATTATAAATCTTTGTTTTCAAKGTTTCACAGCTTGGACGTAAAAATTTGCTCTGGGCTTAAACATGACACACAAGGTCTTCTGTTCAGGGACTGCTCCAGTTTTTTTAACCAATCTTTCTTAAAAAGGTCAGGTTGGGAGACCAGATGGCTTGAGGGGAAGGTAATGAAGATGCAGGGCTGTTCTGAAAGAGATGGCTGAATGAAATTGTGGGCAGCTTAACAGAGCTGAGACATTATTAAAAGCTGCTGGGTGAAACCACACTGGACTCCCCCTGATCCCAAACTGGAGTCCTGGTTGCAAAATGCGACTGGGGCTCCTGCTAAGTGGCATCCCCACTCCCCAGCAGCAGAGATCAAGGGCTGCAGGGGATGGGGAGAGGGACCCTGGGGCCCCCGGGGCAGGGCCAGGCAGGGGGAGCTCGCACACCTGGCTCCTGCACAGGGAATGTGCTCCAGGGCTCTCAGGTGTGTGCTGCTGCCTCCCCCAGCAGGAATYGCTGCTCTGCCTCCTCCTTCTCCAGGGAGGCCAGCTGGGTGACCCTGGAGTAGCTGGAAAAAACACAAGGCAGATGAGAAATGATTCCACTTTTTAAATTGTTATGATTCTGAAGGTAATTTAGGACCCACCTTTTGCTTTCTGGAGTTGACRGTATTGAAATCCAGTACTCAGTCTGGTTAAATGTGCTCTGAAATATTCGGATCATTTTAAAATGTCAATAGTGTTCCAGGAAAAACAGAAAAACTTGTTTACCAGCAGCAGAAGCATCTACAGTCTCAGGTCATATCTTCATCCAATCCAAGGCATGCTATCCCATATTCCCTCATTGAGTTAATTAGTTGATTTGCTTTCCATGCCCTATGCCAAGCCCCAACCTCCCTCTGAGGGAAAACAGGGATTGTCAGCAGRGCCCAGCTCAACAGCCAGCCCTGAGAAGRTTTTCCAGGCAGTCCCACTGGTCAYCCAGACCACTGGTCAGCCCATCTTTTGGCTCAATATATATATTTTTAGGAACACTGCAGGTGCCTGTTTATTTACTACCATGACCACCCTGGCACATGAGAATTTTGACAATATTTTTTCCACATGCCTGCCCCTAATTCCCCAGTAATGCTTCTCTGCACATCCTACCTGTCCTAAACACTCACAGGGCAAACCAGAACAGATCTTGGGGAAGCCAGACCCCAGGAGTGCTGATTGCATCTTTGGCCAGCAGGTCACAGTGGTTTATTGTGAGGCTGGTTCACCACAGAATTTAACCCTTTGGAAACACTGGCTGCCTGATCTGTGCCAAACTCCTGCTCAGGAGGCTTTGATGGATGGCACGAATTACCGGTAATAAAGATAAAGATATATGGGATGGATTAATCAAATCATAAATTTCTTAAATCTCTATGGCAGCCCATAAATCAAATTTGGCTGGATGTTACTGGCCCTTTCTCAATGTATAATAGGAAGTAGAGATGACCTGTACATACAGAGCAGGGGTTTTTTTTTGGTGGCAAATTGGGAAACTCTGATTAAATGATKAAAGAGARTGAACAGCTCTTCTATAAGGAGAATGTTTATGTATTTCAAGCTTTGCTATTGAGAATGTATGCACTTTTTGGAAGGCAGAATGTGTATATTCCCACACTAAGAGTTAAATCAGACATAGAACAGCTACTGGAAGAGCAGCTACTGATGACACATCTTGGGTTAGATTAAGTTTGATGAGGCAGAGACAAGCACTGATGACTATCCTGGTCAGACCTTCCAACCATTCTGACTTTTTAGGGTTTGGCCCCARTTTCTGTGCAAAGCAGCTGGAAACAGAACAGAACATATTTCTGGGAGCCCAGTAATCAGCATCCCTTCCCTGCTGAGGTTCAGCTGGATCCCAGAAAGGTCCTGCTCCATCTGGGCTGATGCACAAGAAATACACAACCAAGAGCAGCAGAATATCAGTCTTTATTTCTAGTAAAAACTCTCACTTGGAATCCTCCCTTCAGGCTAAGCCCTGGCCCAGCTCAGACTGACCCTTGTTTCTAGCCCTCTCAGAGGCACAATTCCCAGCTCCTGTGCCCATCATCCCTCTGCTGGTTTTATCTGTGGGGCTCCCTCCCACCAGCCCTGCCTAACACCTGTCTCTTATACACATCTAGATGTGTATAAGAGACAGGCATCCCTCTGCTGGTTTTATCTGTGGGGCTCCCTCCCACCAGCCCTGCCTAACACCAGYCCTCCTCTTAGGATCTTTGCTGTSCCCCTCAAAACTGGATTCATGATCYTGCCATCAGACAGRMTCCCTGGTCGTTGGACTTAYRGATGTTTGGGTGTGAGGTGTTCACAAAATAAGAGTGATAATGTGCCCAGGGTGAGCTGCCCCCCAGCCCAAACACCAATGCCTGTTTACCAGAGGGAGCAGCAGGCTCCAGAAGTTCCATTTCTTTTTGGTTCTCCACAGACACGAAACAAGGAGATTAAACACCAGGAATAAGCACCTAKAAATAAAACTGACTATTTAAATCCACCAAAGCCAGGGCATTCATTATGAAATCTCCTGCTCTTCTCCAACACCAGCACAGCAGTGCTTCTGATTTTGTTTACAGCTGCACAGGACAGCGCAGCACCAACCTTCCCTTTGAACCTGGCTGTTGCTCTGCCAGGCTGTGGGGAGCCCTTAAATCACTAATTATCAAAGCCCTGCCTTGACCAAGGCACTGCAGCTGTGCATTATTGTTTCCCTTCCCCAAGGGAAAACTGAAGCACTCACCGAACAAGCCCACCTGCTTAAAAACCTCTGACAAAGCTGAACCTGAGCCTAAGTGGGAGAGGGTTAAAAAAAAAAAAAAAAAAAAAAAAAAAAAAGTTTAAAAAAAAAAAAAAAAAAGCCCTGAGATGCTCTTTATCTGGAGCCAGGAACGGGGGATGCAGCAGGAATTTTCAGGCTGCGCCTGGCAGCGGATGCCCTCTGTTGGCATCTTTCAGAAACATGATCGGGCGCACGGGCTGACAGCTCACACACATCCCCGCAAGCCGCCCCGCTTGTTTCCCCCGTGCCCGGCAAACGGCAAAAAACAAAAAAACAGCAAAAAAAAAAAAAAACCAAAAAACAAAACAAAACAAAAACAAAACCAAAACCAAAACAAAAAACAAAAAAACACCCCCCCAAAAAAAAACTTTAAAAAAAACCAACCCCCCCCCCAAAAAAAAACCAAAAACAAAACCAAACCAAACCCCCCAAAAAAAAAAAAAGAAACCCACCACAAAAACCCACAAAGAGCAGCCCCTGCCCTGGGCACCCACCGATGCTCTGTATCTGGAGCCAGGAACGGGGGATGCAGCAGGAATTTTCAGGCTGTGCCAGCAGCGAGGGCATCTCTGCGCACCCCGCTCGGTGCAGCAGGACAAACAGCGGGACAAACGGACAAACAGCGGGACAAACAGAGGGGAGCTGGAGCTGCCGAGCCTGCCCAGCAGCCTGGRGGGAGGAGATGCTCGCCCAGCCCTGCCCGAGCAGCAGATTCCCGCAGGGATCTGTCAGCAGCTCCGGGAAGAGCACCGGGGCTGCAGCGGAGCAGAGGGAGCGCGAAGGGGAGGAAGGCGGTGAGGCACGAGCAGGGGATCGCAGCGTGCAGGGACGGAGTTTGCAGGAGATCGTTTCTCCTCTCTAGCCCTTGGATCATATGTATTAAAAACAAAACAAAAAACCAAAACAAACAACACAAACAAACAAACAAGAAAACAAGAACACCAAAAAACAAAACAAAAACAAACAAAAAAACCAACCCCAAACATGCAGCATCGCCTCTCCTGGCTCTTTTTGCTGCTGCCACACAGGACAGCAGGCTGGGAAGCTGCTGAGCTGTGATGGAGCTTCCCCCTGCCCCACACACCCCCAAAGCAAGGCTGGTGCCTCCTGGCAGAGAATGGGCACTGCAGGAGGACCAGGACAAATAGACAGTTTTAGGGAGAACCTCTAGCACCAGAATAATGGAATATCCTGACGTGGAAGGGAGCCACAAGAATCATCACACYCTGGACACCCCAACAATCCCACCCTGTGCCCAAGCATTGTCCAAACACTCCTGGAGCTCTCTCAGGCTTGGGGCTGTGACCATACCCTGGAAYAAACCAGCTTCTAGAGGTCACCGTGACACATCCTGAAGGACAGATCCTTCCCTGGAGCAAGGCTGGGCATGAGCAGGTGACCTGGAGGGCTCAGCTCCAGTGTGCAGCATCACCCTGGGACAAAGAGCCCACCTGGGGACCCCAGCCTGGCTCAGGGCCCATCCATGGGTTACAGTGCTGCTGATTTTGCCTTACCTGCCCAYCCAGCCCTGCTGCTGGTCAATAAACAGCAATGCAAATGGCACTCCAGGTGCCTCAAGGGCTGCTGCTCCCTCAGGGGCAGCAGCTGAGGAGCTGCTGGCATTCCCAGCCCATCCCAGTACACCTGAGCAGGGCCAGCTGCTGAGAGCCCACAGCACTGCAGAGGTTTGTGGGGACAGGCAGATCCCACATCCACCCACGAGGCCACTGGGGGGGACACAGGGGAGCAGCACAGCCATGACAAGTGTAGGGACAGCCCTGGGGAGGTTCAAGTACTCAGTCTGGGGTTAAATATCACTGTGATGGTGGCTGGGGCTTGATCAATCTGGGGTTAAATAGCACTGTGATGGTGGCTGGGGTAGGGTTGATGAGTCTGGGGTTAGATATCACTGTGATGGTGCCTGGGGCTGATCAGGCTGAGGTTAAATATCACTGTGATGGTGGCTGGGTTGGGTTGGGTTGGGTTGGGTTGGGTTGGGTTGGGTTGGGTTGGGTTGAGTTGGGTTGGGTTGGGTTGAGTTGAGTTGAGTTGAGTTGGGTTGAGTTGAGTTGAGTTGAGTTGAGTTGAGTTGAGCTGATCAGGCTGTGAGAGCACATTCACTGTCCCTGCCCTGCCACCACTGCAGAGCCCACATGTGCATCACAGGCAGATGGTGGCTGACATTCTGTCTCTGCTGAGCAGGACCAGCCTTTCCCAAGGATTGTTCTCCCAGCACAGCCTGGCCAGGCTTTGGAAGGGTCAGTCCTGGGGCTCTGGGCAGCACTGCCCTGGGAATTTGGGGGTCCCACCAATGTGATAAGTGACACCACTCATGGACATTCCCTCCAATGGCAGGGGAAGGTTTTTAAGATGTTGGTGTTGAATTTCCCTTTCTCCCCAGAGCAGGGAGAGGGAACCTTTCAGCTGGACTAGAGGTGATGTCTCCAGTTGCTGGGCTTTGCCTTAAAGCTAAAAGCAAAGGCACAGGGAGGGCATCATCTCTAAGTTTGCCTTTCATGGCAGTTCAAAGTTGTGATGCTGCCATTCACCCCATCCTCAACAGCTGTCTTTAAAATAAAGACAATAAAAAAACAAACACAACAATTTTAGTGAATGATTTGTGGGTATTTTATTGCCAAGGAAAGCAAAAGCAAACTCTGAACCAGAGGAAATCATAAACAATAAATGATCATTATTCCACTTACAGTCTCCACTGTACTTCTCTCAGAGGACACTTTGTAACAGAGATTATATATGGTAAGAGTGGATTTACCCTTGGAGGGGATCTAAGTACCTCTTTCCTAAAATGAGTTGTAATCTTGTTTTAATGGTAGATAAAAAACAAGGCACAGGCATGGCTTGTCTATTTGTAAGCAGGGGGAAACTTGCAAATCCTATTTTGGTATTTTAAGGATAACCTAAGTAGCTGATAATCAGAAACATGAATAATCTTAARTAAAACCTGTGAATCCAGTGCAAATACTTAAGTCACTTATTCAAAAGAAATAATAACAAGATGGACTTTAAGAAAGGCACATCAAAGAAAAWAACACTGCTTATATTTGAATAAAATCACAGTCTTGCCCTGTGACTGAAGTTTGGGCAGTCTCTCAAAGCAAGAAAAAATTTCTAATGAATTTGGTGTTTCCTGGATAAACTCTCAGTATTATGAGTTGCAAAAGCATCTGATATCTCCTTAAAACTGAAACATGGGATGGTTTGGGTTGGAAGGGGTCTGAAAGATCTCTCATTCCAACCCTATTGCCATGGCAGGGACACCTCCCAGGTGCCAGGTGCTCCCAGCCCTGTCCAGCCTGGCCTTGGGCACTGCCAGGGATCCAGGGGCAGCCACAGCTGCTCTGGGAAATTCTCAGAGCATTTTAAGAGTTTATTTCATTTATTCAGTCAATTTTCTGAGCAATTCTTCCAGTTTCACCACAGTTAAATAGTGACTGAAATTCTGTTTCCAATAAGCTCAGACAACCTCYCTTTCATGTATAGAAACCTTCCGGCTCTCCAAATAGATTTTAATTTAGTTAATTCTTAAAGAGTGCCTTGAAAYTTGAGCAGCCATTMMAGAAGTTATTGTCCCTTTTTTTCTTCACAACGCTTATGAAGGTGCCTCTTGACGGAGGGCTAATTCCCTAATTAACATAAATCTGCTTTTCATATCAGTGCCTGGCTGCAGCAGCCCCTGACCTTGCTGTGTGTGCCTGGAGCATCTCCCCAGCACAGAGCCAGTGCAGAGAGAGGAGAATGTCCCTGGCAATGTCTCTCCCAGATGCACAGCACTTGTCATTTCCAACATTTAAGGAATCACCCAAGCTTYACAGCAACAAGAGGGAACACGAGCTGAACAGGAGGAACAAGCACCTTCCACAGCCTCATTTCCTGCCCTCGGTTTGGTTTGCTTTGAAGCCTTGAATGTGTTTATAGGAAAGTTACTTTCAGTTAGGAWAATATATGTCTCACTTCTTTTGACTGAATTTAAGTATGTATTTTTCCCTAACTGAAAAAAAAGCCTGATTTTATTTTTTTTATCAAATGGCTCTGATAACACATTTTCCTAAATTTTCTGGAAGGTTTATTTATTTTTTTTTCAATAAAACTCAYATCTATTCTAAATTACTGTCCTATATGCTGTGGGTTTTTTTTTTTTTTTTCCCTCTTGTTAGTTGTTGTGCATTGACCAAATGGTTTCTGGCTTTACAATCTGTCACCAGTGCTACATTTACAGCTTGCAATTAAGAGCTTCAATTAAATATTTTGCACAAAGATGCATGTTCCAATAACCAAACCTTATATATTTTMCAAAATATAACAAAAAAAGAGATAAAAGTATGAAAAGCAAATCAAGATTGAWGTTAGAAAAATGGCTCATAGGCCTGGATAAATATTCAGAGTGTTTCCTAGCCACAAATGTTATCTCTTTTGATACTGAGGTTGCCCTTGGGTGACAGAAGGCAGAATCTTTCCTGAATTTCCATAAATGAGGCTGAAAGTCTTCTTTGGCAAAGCTGGGCTGATATTCACRGCAAGCAGCCTGGATATTTTTAAAATGGCATGTTTTTGATGACTTAGCATATGTTAGCATGGCATACATTAGCAGTGCTCCAAGGCATTTCCTTCCTCAGCGCAGATATCATCCCTTAAATTGCTGTAGGAACCCCCCTGCTCTTCTCTTTCCCTTACAGGGGCTCTGAGTCACACCAGAGGTTCCTCCTGGTCCCCAAGGTGTGATCAAGGTGTRCCTGAAGCTCACTCACCTTGAGGTGTGAGTGTGGCAATGTTTGTTCCTCACTGTGGGTCACCAAATGTGATGGTGTTTGCAGGGGAAGAGATGAAAGTCTTGACTCCATGTTTCAGTAGGCTGATTTATTATTTTATGATATATTTTATATTAAAAGAAAATGATACATTAAAACTATACTAAAAGAATAGAAGAAAGGATTTCATCAGAAGGCTAGCAAGGAAAGAAAGGAGTGATAATAAAATCTTGTGACCGACCAGAGAGTCTGAGCCAGCTGACTGTGATTGGCCATTAATTAGAAACAACCACATGAGACCAATCACAGATGCACCTGTTGCATTCCACAGCAGCAGATAACCATTGGTTACATTTTGTTCCTGAGGCCTCTCAGCTTCTCAGGAGGAACAATCCTAAGGAAAGGATTTTTCCTGAAATTTGTCTGTGACATGTGAGAGGAGCAGGTCCCCACAGCCTCAAAGCCTCTGTGCCTGTGCCAGAGGGGATTTCACACCCACGGTGGGTTTGGTGRCTGAGTGCCAGCAGCTGGGACCAAGATTTAAGGACAGAGCAACCTGCTGGGTGACTGGAGGTGGCCAAGTGCCACCAGGAGCAGGCAAGCTGGCATCTCCAGCACAGCCAGGCTGGGAGGGAAGGAGGGCAGCACGCTGTCCTGGAGCCTCCTGCTCTGCTGTGGCCTGAGCAGAGCAGATGTCAACCAAGCTGGGCTCCTTCCCGTGCCCTGGCCATGGCAGCAGGGCCTGGCAGCCTCCCAAGGACACAGACAATGGGAGGCTGAGTGTCTGCACACCATTTCCCACTGGCTTGGCACGGAGCTGTCCCCTCTGCCTGGATCTTGGAAGCAACTTGGGYTGCCTGGCATCACTCCTGACATGGGGCTGAGGGGCAGGGCAAGGCTGGGCTGTGACCGTGTTCACAGGGGTCTGAGGATGAGGGAAGAGATGAGGATCTGACTCCATGGTTCAGAAGGCTTGATTTRTTATTTTATGATATATATTATACTAGAACTATACTAAAATAATAGAAGAAAGGATTTCATCAGAAGGCTAGCTAAGAATAGAAAAAGAAAGAATGATAACACAAGCTTCTGTCTTGGACAGAGAGTCTGAGCCAGCTGACTGTGATTGGCCATTAAAGAGTGCCTTGAAACTTGAGCAGCCATTAAAGAAGTTATTGTCCCTTTTTTCTTAACCACGTTTATGAAGGTTAGAAACAACCMCATGAGACCAATCACAGATGCACCTGTTGCATTCCACAGCAGCAGATAACCATTGTTTACATTTTGTTCCTGAGGCCTCTCAGCTTCTCAGGAGGAAAAATCCTAAGGAAAGGATTTTTCCTGAAATATGTCTGTGRCACTGGGCCCTGTCTCTGCTCCTCCCCTTGGCTTCTGCCCATCTCCCAGCAGTTACTGTGTGCTCCTGCTCTTCACCAAACAGAGATCCCTCAGAGGAAAGCCCAGTTATTCCCTACAGGCACAGAGCAGGGAGGCTCTCTGGGCTGGACCTGCTCTATTCAGGCCACCTGCACCCGAAGGTTTCTCTGTTCAGACTCTGGGGCTCCATTTGGGATGGCCCAACAGGGTTTTCCCTGCTGTCTGCTGCTCTCTGGTGGAGATGCTGCTTCCAGGCTGGCTGCCAGACTGGTGAATGCCTTCTCCTGTACCTCTTCACCTCYTGACCCAGAAAACCAGGTGCTGGAGGATGTCTTTCCTTAAAAATAAAATACAAGACCCCTAAAACCAGCAAATGAACACGGAGTTTTTCCTTCTCTGCTCAGATCCCCCTCTGGTGCTGCAGAGCAGCCRGGAGCAGCTGGGATGCTGGCAGGGGTGAGGACTCACATCCCAGCTCAGGGGTTGTCACTCTGTCACCTCCCAGGTGACCATGGCTCTGGCACTTCCCCGTCCTGCAAAAGCTGCAGGAGCCATTTAACCAAAGGAAAAACATTAAACTAAACATTTTCCCTGCACTGTTTGCAGTGCAGCAGTGAGTGCTGGGGCCACACAGGGCAGTTTCCAGGGATGCAGAGCCTGGGAACATCCCAAGTTTTATTAACACCCACCCACCCATCCTCAGATAGGTCTTCAGTCTCTTCTCCCAGGTCCCCCCTGAGCTGCCTTTCCCACCCCTGCCTTTGCTTAAARGTTTTAGTCCAATCCAAACCCCAGACATTAAAGAAATTGCTATGAACTTCTCCCTCCAAAACTGCCTCTATAAACAAGCCTTTCATTACCCCCAACATTTCCCMTTTTCCTTCCTTTCCAGATTGCTTTCTTGCCTTGTGAATAATTTCTTCTAATTCTCCTCATTGCTGTTGCTTCCCCYTGACTTCTCTGCCACTCTCCCACCTCTTCCTTCCCACGTGGTAACTCCTGCAGCCATGGAGCTCTGCTGTGGCATCCCCAGCCCCTGGGATTAATGACAACTCCTGCATCATCTGCCCTCTTACACAAGCTGGTAATGTCATTTTTGTACCATGTTTGTCATTTTTGTACCAGCACAATACCACTGAGTTTTTCATTTAGTGGAGCAGAAGAAACCTTAGATCTTTTCCTGCTCAAGTGCAGCCTAAGCTCACCTGTGCTCTATATTACTTTCTGTCTGTCCCAGCTGAATCCCAATCTTTTATTTTTTCAGTCTATTTCTTCAGTTTGTCACAGAGGTGGTTAAAGAAGGGTGTATTTGGCAAATCCATGGTCTGCAATATTGTTGTCCTCAGCACCTTCCAGATAACTGTAAATAATGCATTTATATCATTCCATCAGGATTTTGCATGAACTGAAGATAAACTGGTGGGTCTGTAATTCCCCATATTCCCAATMCTTTATAAAAGTTAGGCATTTTTTWGTSTCTTTTCAATCTTCTGGTGCATCCAGGGAAAATCTCTATTGATTCTGAGATTCATAACCAGTTCTGCAGGTATCCATGGCTTAAATTCACCAGGTTTGGAATAATCTTCCCAGGAAGGTTTTCCTGCTTGCCTCTGTCAGTCAGCAGCTGGCTTATCACCAGGAACAGAAGGGATTATATCCCTTGTAAACATTTTATCCCCTTATCTATGGATGTCCATTATCTGTCCATCACTCTGGAGCCCTTGCCCTCCGTGGGGTTTTTGTAGCACCAAGTTCCACGAGTCAGATTCTTCCTCCCACCCAAATTTCTGTGTAATCAGAGCCAGCAGGATGAGTGGCATCACACACAAGTAGCAGTAAGGGAATTGTGACTGGATATGAGGAAAAGCTTTCCCAAGGGTGGTTGGATGGAGCTTGGGTGAAGTTCCAACCCTGGAAGTGTCCAAGACCAGGGTGGATGCAGCTGTGCACAGCCTGGCCCAKTGGAAGCTGYCCCTGCCCATGGTGGGGGCTGGAATTGGRTGTTCTTCCAGGTGCCTTCCAACCCAAACTATTCCAGGAGTCCACAACAGGGGTGGTTGAATGGAGCTTGGATAAAGCTCCAACTTTGGAAGTGTTCTTGGCTCAAATGGGGCAGGCCTGAGCAGCCTGACCCAAGTCAGACCTGCTTTGGGCAGGACTGGGACCCCTCAGAGGTTCCTCCAGTCTGTGGTTTTGCAGTGCAGCATTTTCCTTCTCCAGCAGTGGTGAGGCTCCTACTACATCCCCCTTGTTTGGTTTAACCATATATCCCTCCTGGCCAGCTAAACCATCTTATCAGGGTGGAGATGTGCTTTGGGAAGGTTTGGGGGTTGAGAAGTTGATAAAAAAGGGGAAGGGAGTAGGAGAAAGTAAGAGACAAATTAAAAACCTCATTTTAGTGAAAATTCCACTATGGCTGTCACTGCTGGAAAGGGATCTTAGACAACAGAGCTACTTTCCCTGAAGTGAAGCCTTTCAGCTTTCTCAACAATAGGAGATCAAACYCCGAATAAGAAGTGATTTTTAGGTATCTGAATATCTTAAATTGGAAAATCTCCAGGAATTGCTCATCTACTTTTATCTGCAATTACACATTAACATTGCAGACCAGAATATTTTCCAGTGTAAATATCACAAGGTCTTGTCATCCAGTTTTGCTATCACAGCCCCCCATTTTATTTATTTATTTTTTCTTTTCCCCCTTATCAGCATCATCAGGCACCAGATGAGGAACACAAGGGAGAGAAATGCCCAGGAAGGGCTGTGAAGGGAGATAATAAGAAGATTTTTGCACTCCTGTGTTCTTGCCTGGCCTCTTATTGACAGAGCCTCCAAGATGCTCACAGATAGCCTTGCTGCAGGTCACAGTTCCCTGAGATTTATTCCAGTGCCATGGAAAAGTGAGGAAGGTGAAGGCAGAGCAGGCGAGGACTGAAAACGTTGCTGCGGGTAAAGTGATTATAAAAAGAATTTCTTTTTTAATGCAAAAACCTCTTGCCTGACAAAGGCTCCGTCTCTGGGAGAGGTTTTTCACCATCCAGTCCCCCACCCCTTTGCATCAGAGTGCTGCAAAATGTACTTGGAAGAGCAGCGAGTTCGTTTTAACCGATAGCATTCAGTGCTTTTTACTGTGCTATTCATCCACATGACAAAGCTGAGAGGGGAGCCCATACTTCTTCCTGACTTTTTATTGCTTTTCAGCCCAGTGGGAACCAGCAGACATGAAAAAAAAAAGTGGTTTAACCGCAAAATATGTTTAAGCTCTTTTCTTTTTCTTTCTTTTTTTTTTTTTTTTTTCAGTTTTGGCATGTCAGGGAAAAGGAGGAGGGGGAGTGAATAGCAGTGGCAGAACAGCCAGGAACTAACAGTCATGAAATTAAACTAAAATCCTAATGCTTGTGGGCCTGATCCTACACATAAAGGGTGAGGTTTGAAGCTGAGGATTGGTGACAGCCTTCAAATGCTGGGATCACCACGTTATCATAGAATCCCAGAATGGTTTGGGTTTGGAGGGATCTTAAAACCCCATCTCATCCCACCCCTGCCATGGCAGGGACACCTTCCACTGTGCCAGGCTGCTCCCAGCCCTGGCCAGCCTGGCCTTGGGCACTGCCAGGGATCCAGGGGCAGCCACAGCTGCTCTGGGCACCCTGTGCCAGGAGCTCACACCCTCACAGGGAAGGATTTTTTTCCTAATATCTAATCTAAATCTGCACTCTCTCAGTGGGAAGTCATTAGCTTATGTCCTGTCATTATAGTTCCTGATAAAGGCTGACTCAATGTGACTTTTTCTCTCAATTCCAAGTAGGTTTTTTTTAATGTATATTTAAACATTTAATGTTTTCTAAATTAGAGAAAAAACCCCTCTGCTTAGCAGAGTTGATGCTCATGTATACCACACCAGGAAAATCTAAGAAATAAACCAGTATTTACATGATCCCAGATGTTCCCTTTATTTGAAACTAAACCCTCATATTGACCCAAAACACAAGCATTTCATTAACTCTTTCTAAAAAAAAACTTTACATTTTATCAAAAAAGAAAAAAAAAAGAGTAAAACCTGCCTTTGATTTGGGAAACACTTTTGTGAAGAGCAAGAGGGTTTTCAGCTGCTCCTCATCAGAACAACATCAAAAGTCATGCCTGGCTGCACAGTGCCCCCACCTCCAATCCCCAGCTTTAATGGGGAGCACCAAATCTGCCCCTCCAGGRGAGCAGCAGAGGCTCCAAACAACACAACTCCCCACCAGCTCCACGCTCTGCTCCAGAGTCTTTTAAGAGTTTCTTTTTCTCATAACCCCTCCTGATGAAGTGCTTCTCTCCAGCTGAGCCCAGCCTGGCTTCAAGCGGGCTTCTTCAGGCAAACAAATTAACTCCTTCCCTGCCAGGAGCCTGCTCAGGGTGTCCTGGGGTGCAGGGCAGGGTTTGGAGAGTGCTGAGCTCAGTGCTGGGGTGGAAGGAGCCCTGGCACTGAAGTCACTTTGAATAATTGAAAGGGCTGTTTTGGGGAAATAAGGGTTATTTCTGTGAGATTGCTTTTTAATAGTAAAGTGTGCCTCAGACAGGAAAGTTGGGAGAACTCATCCAGTGTCTGCAGCTGGGAGGGAATTATTGATTTCTTTATTTTGTACAAACAGGCATCAAAAGAATTTGTTTCTTGTTAMAGCCCTGTTGTGTTTGTGGGGTGGGGGCTGTGGTCAGTGCCAGGCACAGACAGGACTGCTCTGTTTTCCATTCCAGAACTGYATCAGATATTACCCCTGAGCCCCTTGTGAAGGGAAAGACTGTTCTGCTTTTAAGTGCTGTTGAGTAACTGGGCCTTCTGCTGACAGCCACAAGCAGTGTCCTCCTCCCCACTGGCCACTTKGGATGGCAGGTGCCCCTAGGCTGGACCTAGATGATCTCTGAGGTCAATTCCAACCCAAACCATTCCATGATTCCCTGATTCTGTGACTGCTGAAAACCTGCTCCAATATATAAGAGATGAGATCATCCTGGGGTGTTTTGTATGAAAAACAATTAGAAATATCAACCGTCCCTTGCCCAGGTTGGAGAACAAGAGTAAATGAAGAGTAACTTGTTCAGAGATGATCTATTTTGGCWCAGAAATCTGCTCAGGAACTTTTCTCCTAATGTCTTTTTCCCAACCAGGCAGCTCTCTCCCWGCCTGCCTCCTAATGACCAGCATTAGTTTGCATTAGATGGATTTGTGATGATTTCTTTCTGCCTGCCTGGCTGCTGAGCCTGCGAGCAATTCAAATGAAGCTCTGCTCCCTGTGCCCCATCTGGCAAGAGCAGCTCCCCCATTTGGGTTTGCTGCCTCCTCAGCTGCCCTCCCTCCCTCTCACCCCACGGGGGTTTGATCTGCCTGGATTTTGGAATCCCTGAGTGCTCACAGCCCCTCTCATTCCAGCAGTTTGCTCTTGGAGGCAGGAAGGGGACACCCAGGACAGGGCTGGGGAGAAAAGGTTGGTGTTCAAGTGTTGTTTTGTGGGAGCAGAAAAGAGGAGGTGCTGTGGTTTAGGTGTGCTGCAGGGGCGTGGGTGGTGGTGCTCACAGGGGCCCCAGGATGAGGGAAGAGATGAGAATCTTGACTCCATGTTTCAGAAGGCTGATTTATTATTTTATTATTTTATTATATATATCATATTAAAACTATACCAATTTATATTAATAGTTTATATATTTAATATACTAAACAATATATATTTATTTATAGTTTAGTATATTAAACTAATATATAATTATATATTTTATATAATTATATATTTTTATATACAATTATATGCTTAATATTTATTATACTAAACTATATTAAAAGAATAGAAGAAAGGATTTCATCAGAAGGCTAGCAAGGAAAGAATGGAATGATAACAAAAGCTCGTGACTCTCAGAGAGTCTGAGCCAGCTGACTGTGATTGGCCATTAATTAGAAACAACCAACATGGGCCAATCACAGATGCACCTCTTGCATTCCACAGCAGCAGATAATTATTGTTTTTCTTTTCCTCTGAGGCTTCTCAAGAGAAAAATCCTGGCAAAGGGATTTTTCAGAAAATATCATGGCTACAGAAGTGGAACCCAAGACACAGAATAACGGAATTGTTTAGATTGGAAAAGCTCTCAAAGGTCACAGAGTCCAGCCATTAACCCAGCCCTGCCAAAGCCACCATTATCCATGTCCCCAAGTGCCACATCTACACAGTTTTTAAATCTCTTCAAAGATGATGACTCCACCAGTGCCCTGGACAAACCTGTGCCAGTGCTTGACAATATGTCAGCGAAGAAATGTTTCTGAAATTCAATCTAAACCTCCTCGGGTGAAACTGAGGAGATTTCAATCTGCTATGGCTTGTCCTGGGAGAGAAGAATGACCTGACTTGGCTCCAGTCTCCTGTCAGGTGTTTGTAGAGAGTCACCCCTTGGGGATACAAGGAAGATGCAGGGTGGGACCAGAGCGTAACCTGAGGTGACAACTGATAATGACCACCCTCACTGACCTCCTCTCACACCCTGTTGGTGTTATCACCAGGATTAAATTTTGAGGATGTGGCAGGTTAGCTGAGGTCTGTCCATTTTCCCTTACCAAGGGTAAGAGGAGATGGAGCTTCAGCTTTAGAGATTGAAAATATATCAAATAAGGTGAATCAGAAACTGCAACCTGTGCCAGTGTTGACAATATATTCAATAGAAGAAATGTTCCTGAAATCTAATCTAAACCTTTCCTGTAAAACTGAGGAGATTTCATCTTCTATGGCTTGGTCCTTGGGAGAAACAATGACCCTGACTTGGTTCAATCTCCTGTCAGGTGTTTGTAGAGAGCACCACCCCAGGAGACCGGGCTGGTCACCCCTTGGGGATACAAGGAAGATGCAGGGTGGACCAGAGCGTGACCCTGAGGTGACAACTGATGGTCCCCACCTCACTGTCTCTCTCACACCTTGTGATGTTATCACCAGGATATGACAGGTTTTTGGGATGTAGCGGTTATGCTGGGTCTGTCCATTTTCCTTCCAGGGTGAGAGGAGATGGAGCTTCAGCTTTAGAGATTGAAAATTAATCAAATAAGGTAATCAGAACTGCAACCTGTGCCAGTGCTTGACAAATATTTCAATTGAAGAAATGTTTTCCTGAAATCTAATCTTAAACCTTTCTGGTGAAACCTGAGGAGATTTCATCTTCTATGGTTGGTACTTCGGAGAGGGACTGACCCTGACTTGGCCTCCAAATCTCTGTCAGGTGTTTGTAGAGAGCCACCAGCCAGGAAGAGATGGGCTGATCACCCCTGGGGATACAGGAAGATGCAGGGTGGGACCAGAGCGTGACCCTGAGGTGACAACTGATGGTCCCCACCCTCACTGTCTCCTCTCACACCTTGTTGGTGTTATCACCAAGGATTAAGACAGGTTTTTGGGGATGTGGCAGTTATGCTGAGGTCTGTCCATTTTCCCTGCCAGGAACAAAGGTCACAGTGCCCTCACAGGGTGAGAAGAGATGGAGCTTCAGCTTTAGAGATACAAAATATATTAAAATAAGGTCAATCAGACCCTCCTTCTGCTCTCCCTGGCCTCAGCTCTCACCTGTTTAATTATTCAGGAGGAGGGGGATTCTTTTGGGATGCTAAAACCAGAGGGAACCACACTGGGGGGCAGGGGAGGTGGGAAATGCCCCTTTATCACATTTACCCAGTGGCTGGCTCACATTTAGGCACTGCCTGCTCTCTCCTGAGCACTTGTGCCACCAGGAGACAGCATCAAGGTTCATCTCGACCATGCACCAAGCTACCCTGTCACCACAGGGATCTTAAAACACGTCAGGTTGTGCATATTTCCATRTTTCAAACCACCCTGTCTTTTCTGGCAGCAGAGACAAGGCCGGAGGGCCTGGGAGAGAAATGGCATCAGGTTTGTGTCCTTCTCAGTGCTCCTTTGAAAACATTTGGTTTCTGCACCCTTGAGGTGACACCTGGTTGCTGTCAGATATGTCTGATGGCCAAGGACAGCGTGGATGGCTGTAAAGAGGTGTCACATCAGAGCAGCAGTGATTCTTCTCTCTTCCCATTGCCCCTCCTCATCCTTGGCACTGGGCTAATGACAGCRCCAGGTACCCTGCCACAGGGAATTGAGCTCCTTGTTTTTCCAGTGAAAATGAATGAGAAGTGCCTGCTGGGTCACATAAAACTGTCAAAAGAACAGTCGGGGCTTCCTGCGAGAGGGATAATAGTTAAGAAAGCTGAAATTCTGAGAAAAAGGGATTATGAATCACCAGCAATATTTACAGTGCAAATCCCTATTCCCTATATTTCCACTTGATTCTTTCTCTTTTCCAGGGCAATTATTTCCAGGAACACAGCAGAGCCCCATGGCAGGTAAATAAACCAAGCCTGAAGTGTCTGACAGAGCTCATGGACACCTTGCACSCCTGGCCCTGCCACCTGCTCCAAACAAGGGGGGTGAGAGCACACAGGGTGTCCCTTGGAGGGTGGCAGGGTGTCCCMCCAGCTGTGCAGTGAAGCTGCTTGGGGCTTAGAGTTGAAGACTGCAATGCAAGTTGTTTTCCATTACCATCTCTATGGCAGATTACCTTTGGCAAGTGGGCAGTTTGCCTTATCTCTCTCTTTGAGTGACCACAATCACTCCTCACATTCCTCCTCACCTGCTGATAACAGACTACTGAATGTCCCTGCATGGCTGATAAGAACTATAACATCCCATTGTGAGATGCTCCGCCCAGAGGGAGGAGCCAAGCATTCCTACCCAGATATAATCCCGAGGTTTTGAGACACCAGCACGGCTTCTCCACTGGATTCCCCAGAGGAACAGCAGCTGCCTCTTCCACTGGATCTTCAGAGGAAGAATACATCCTTCTCTACAGATCCTCCTTGCTCCAACAGAACCACACCTGACACTGCAGGAGGACTGCAGCCACATTTCCAATGGGACTGCCACCAACACCGTGACCCACGGGGTGTCAGGTTGGGTTCTGACTCTGTCAGTGTTGTTCTACTGTACTGCATTGTTTATTTTATCCTTTATTTTTTTTCCCTTCCCTATTAAAGAACTGTTATTTCCTGCTCCCATATCTTTGCCTGAGAGCCCCTTAATTTAAAATTTATAGCAATTCAGAGGGGTGGGGAGGGTTTACATTCTCCATTTCAGGGGAGGCTCCTGCCTTCCTTAGCAGACTCCAGTCTTTCCAAACCAAGACACTTAGCAAAGCATCCTGCACCAAATCATGTGGGGCTGTGAAGCTGGCAGAACATCTGGATGGCTGTGCTCAAGCACCACAGCTCTGAATTATGTTTAGGCTTTATATYCTGGAGTTATGAGTCCTCAGATGGTGCACAGACCTTCTGGGGCTGTCCCACCTGGGGTTAAAATGTGGCTGAGCACATGCAGCCCAAAGCAAAGCACTCCCCTTTATGGTGCTCATCAGCACTTCTTCCATGGCAGTGGCCAAAGACAGGGCTGGGCAGGGGCCAGGGGAGAGCAGCACGTCCCTGCATGAGAGGGGACTGTGAGCTGGGACAGGGAATACACAGAGAAGAAGAAGCAAATGGTGGTTTGTGCTGGGCAGGTGCCAGGTGAAAATGTACGAGCAGATCAAACACAGGCGGGTTAATGAGAGCCATTCCCAAGGTGGGGAGAGCAGGGCCAGGCTGGACGGCAGGCACTGAGTGATATTCTGTAATTAGCTGGCAAATAGAATATGATCTTTAGTGTAATTGCTCGGAATAATGTCTGTCAGCCCGATCCCTGCATCCCAGCTGCCACAGCAACTTTGCTTCCCTTTGTTTCCCCTCGCCTGTAATTTCTGATCACATCCTTCCCAAATTTGATTGCATCATTGCTGAGCGTTGGTTGCCAGGGCAACCCCACCAAGTCCTTACAGGCATGAGATGAATACCTTACCCCCTTTGAGGACAGGTTATCTGGCCAGCCCATTGTGACCCCCAACTTGGATCCCTTTGTCCCTTTTAAAGCTGATGTARGACCAGGTGAGAGGCTCATCCCTGACTTCCATGGGAGCAGGAGCAATGCAGGGAATTGTCACTCCAATTCTGCACAAAAAGGCCTGAACAAATGGAGCAACTCAGCATTACAAGTGAGGCCACCAGCCAAGCCATGCTGCTGCTGAAAGCACAGAGCTGCAGTGATGGAGGCTGGACAAATCCCTATCCCAGACCTCTCCATGGCCATTCCCTTCCATAAACACAGGCAAAGCTGTGGTGTGTGTGGGATTTGTGCAGCCAAGGGGAGTATGTGTGCATCTGGACAGGGGATGGCCTGTCACACAYGGCCTGTCACAGCTCTGCTGGCCAGAGAAGCAGCAGTGGAGACTTCAGGYCAGGTTGAATGWGGCTCTGACCAAGCTGCTCKAGTTGGAGAGGTGGAAGGGAGTTGRACTAGGCAGCCTTTGGAGGTCCCTTCCAACCCACASCAGCCCAGATTCTGTGGTTCTGTGGCATGGARGAGGCTCCAAGAGGGGCCACCAGAGCATGCAGCTGGTGCTGGCACGCTGTGTGAGTGCTGGGCAGCAGAGCCACCTCCAGCTCCATCTGTCCCATCYTCACTGCCACCAGCCCCTGCCTGAGGGAGCTTCCACTGGTGGTGCACATCAGTGCATGCAGCACTCATACCTCACTCTGGGTGCACAGGGCAGTGAAATCTGTGCCTGGGAGACCTGCAGGGCCAGAGGGAGAGAGCTGGTGTGGCCCCTCATAAATSATAAGGATGTGGCAGGGTTCAGCATCACCCCCAGCCCCAGAATTTCAAGCCCTTTCTCTCCCAGCAGAGGGTGSAGCCCTCCTCACCAGCACTCCTGCTCTCCACCCCAGCCCTCTCCAGCACCATCCTTGCAGCAGAGCCAGCTTTTCCCTTTTCCACACCAGCTCCTCCCTGAACCTGGAGCCAGGACGGGTGTGCTCCCAGCCCCCAACAGAGCAAGGCACAGAGATGGAAGATATTGTTTTTCAGGTGGAATAGCTTCCAAAATGCTTCATTCGCAGTCAAAGTGCTGTTTGGAATGCATATGAACCACTGCCTGCAGCAATCAGAAACAAAGCCATTAAAGTTTAGATAGCAGTGTTTTTATTTTTAACCAAATGAGTCAATCTCCCCTCCAGCTCTGAGCAGGAGAAGGGGATAAATTTGGGCAGGGAGAGTTCAGAAACCCTTAACCCSACCGGGACCCTGCTGCAGGGAGGGTTCAAACAATCTGCTCTGTTTAATTTCACCCAGAAAAAAAAGTATTTAAGCCTATTTCTTGATGGTGCCTTGGCAGGGTGGAAATTTAGTTTGTTTCCCTGGATTATAATTTTAAAAATAGCTTCAGGACACCTAATAGATCTATCTTYCCTCGCCACATCCAGAAGGCCTCATGTTGCCTTTCCTTCTCCTGCATCCCAGGCGGGGGTAGGACCAATGTGTTTTCCAGTCTGGATTTGTGTGGGAACCCAGAACATCCCTCTGGCTGTCCAGGATGGCCAGGACCCTGCCAGGGGGCTCAGAGACCCTGGCACAGAGCCCAGAACACCTGTGGGTTTGATTATGACCCGTGGAGAAAATTACCAACCTTAGATGAAGATCAGCAAGCCACAACAGTTTAGGTAGAATAATAGTGAAGTTATCATGGGGTGGAAAAGTAGATTTTGGGGTTTCTGGAATGGGGGTTCAGGGGACAAGATGGAGGGATCTGGGCATGTCCWGCCTTTCTCCTTCTTCTTCTTGGCCTCCATCTTCTGCTGTGATGTTGGCACTTTTGGATTGGTTTAGAGTAGAAGCTCACTGTCTAACACAGGTGATAGGTATTGGGAAGTAATTTTAAACATTGTATATGTAGTTTTTAATATAAAGACATAACACTGCCCTGGGGGCAGGCAGAGTGCCTGGACTGTCCTGCTGGATGGACCTCGGCAGGACAGGAGAAAGAATTTTATGGATAAGGAACAATAAACAACCTTGAGACTGAGAAATGAAGAGCTCTGAGTCCTTCTTCAAGTGCCTGGCTGGGAAAAGAGACTTTCCAACTTTYCTCGGGGTCACTCTGAGAAGCTAAAGATCCTGACAGATTTGGGATACTGCAGGCTTCTCTTTGAGCTTCCCTGTTAATAAGAACGTGCTGGGGGAAGAGGATGGCCCAGGGAGCCAGCCTGGAGCAGTGCTGTGTGTCTGTGTGTCTGTGTGTCTGTGTGTCTGTGTGAGTGAGGTGGGTGCGCTCCCTGCCAGACCAAAGCCAGGCTGCAGCTCCTGGCTGAGCACATCCAGCACCAGGCACCAACTGCATTCAACAATTCCACGGTCCTGGCTGCTCCTCCAGCAGTTTGTCTCTCTATCCCAGCCTGTTTCCAAGGTTCCTATCCCTGTAGCATCTCTAAGAAGATGCATCCAGCTGTTAAAAAATGCCTCTGCTCATGCTGTCATCCTGAGCTGCTGCAGGAGGCTCAGCCCTGCAGCCCCAGAYACCTCAGCACATCCTTAATTTAAACCTCAGACCCTTGTGCTGAATTGGGCAGAGAGTGCTCGGCCACTTGCAGGAGAAAAACCCCAAATCCATGGAAAATTACAAAATTACATTCCTGCCTCTATTTATTGGTTTTCCATGCCATATGGAAATTTATGTAAATACACAAATGAGAAAGAAGCCCTGGAGCTCTGGTGAGTTTGCCAGTGAGCCACCAGTGCTCCAAATRCTGGCCATTGTTGATGCTTTAGGAGATCAGAGAGAGAGAAATGAATCCTGGCTCCAAGAGTTGTCCAGAGACRTGGTTTCTTTTCTTTTTTTTCCAACATGATACCTACTGTTCTCCTGAAAAGCCATCCCAGCCTCCCCCAGCTGCTCCAGTGAGCCATGGCTGTCCAGCCCATCCCTGCCAGCCTCAGAGAACCAGGCTGCYCATGTGCCTTTGGGTGCAGGGCAGGTTTTTTGGCAGGCAAATTCTGTTTACCAAATTCTGCATGTGAGCTGTGTGAATTGGTAGAGAAGCAGCTCATGGCAATGTTAAAAAAGGATGTGCCCATTCCAGCCCACTGATGAGGGGTTGAGGCTCCTTCRCTCCCCACAGGAACAAGGCTTGATCCCACATGGGCTTCTCAAATGATTCCAATGCTTTTCTGGATGTAAATGGGCAGCAGGAGGCAGAAGGAGAAGCTTGCCAACCTTTTTTTTGGGGCTTTTTTTSAAATTTATGGGGTAATGAAAGCTTTTCCTTTTTGGGTCCTACACCTTGGGAAACAGGAAAAAACACCATGGGCTTCTCAAATGACTCCAGTGMTTTTCTGGATGCAAAGGTGGCAGCAGGATGCAGAAGGAGAAGCTTGCCAACCCTTATATATTGTAATTTTTTTTAGGGTATTTTTTGGTTTTTTTCAAGTTATGGGGTAATGAAAGCTGTTCCTTTTTGAATTCCACACCTTGGAAAACAGGAAAAAACACTATGAGCTAGGCAYCATCATCTGAGCTCAGCTGCACCAAAGGTTCATATCCAAAGTGTGAATTTTGAGTAGCTTTTTATACATAYACACACATTTACATGTCTATTAAAAATGTATGTCTGGCTATGTATGTGACTAATTTGTGTATATCAGTTTTAAAAAGTGGTTCACTTATAGAATCACATCTTCCTCTCATTTTCCTTGCTTTTTCTAAGACTCAGCAGTCTTTTTTTACAGGATGAGGCTTGTTTTTATTATTATTTCTTGACTCAGCTTGGGAGGAAAGCTGGGATCTGCAGAAAACAGGGAAAATCTGAGCAAAATCTTCCTAGTAAAAAACAAAATGCTGTTTCTATGAATTAAAGCTGGAGAAACACCTCTCAACTACACAATTTCCCTGCTTGCTATTAATTAAGTTCAAGTTCAAATATTTTTGGCATAAACATTAACATTTGTGCTTTGAACATGTATAATGCTTCATATGCGCTAGACGCTGCTACTGTTTCAAAAGATTTATGTCTTGAGCAAATGATGATTTGGGTAATTGCATTCTGTCCACCCAAATCCATCCTGCAGCTTCACTGGGGTGTGGAATCATGCCTTCCTCCCTGGCCTGCTGTAAGAGCCTGAATGAGAGATGTGGACTCCAGCAGCTCTTCAAAATGCAGTTTATTGTATACAAAATGCAGTTTATTTGTATACAAAATGCAGTGTATTGTTTCCAAGATGTTACAGCAGTTCAGGGTGGTGGGTGACAGAGCTGTGCCCACAGCTGTCAGCTCCAGCTGCAGGCAGGCCTGGAGTCCTGCATCCCTCATTCAGGCCCTTACTAATGGTGCCACACGTTGGGTGCCACTGTGAGAGCCTAAATGAGAGATGTGGGACTCCAGGCAGCTCTTCAAAATGCAGTTTATTGTATACAAAATGCAGTTTATTGTATCCAAGGTGTTCCAGCAGCCCAGGGTCGTGGGTGACAGAGCTGTGCCCACAGCTGTCAGCTCCAGCTGCAGGCAGGCCTGGAGACCCTTTGGTTTTGGTTACATTGCATTATAGACTTTTCTTTGCTGAGCGTCTTAATACAGCAGAACCAATCTATACCTTAACTATTATCTATAGCCTGTCATAACTACTGTAATTACCATATTCATGTTACTGTTCTCCAGTCACTACAAGTTAGTACATTACAGTTTAAGCTAGAAGTTGTTTTTCAGTTTTCTTGCAGTGGAAAATTCTGAGACCTTTTTTCTACTTGCAACTTTGCTGCCTTGTTTGCCTGTGCTATCTTTCTGCTTGGTAAAAACATCTTCTTGTTTGGGGTGGGTTTATCCTTTGCTCTAAGCCATAAAACCCCTTCTAACTGACACACCCTTTGCCTCCTTGGTTATTCAGTAAAACTGGCTCAGCAATTCTTTTCCTCTATTTCATGAAGAAATAGATGCTTTCATTTCTATTCCTTCTTCAGATTCTACATCCAAAAATCTTTCTGCTAAGCACACATATCTGTGAGACCTTCTTGTCAAACTTTCATCCTCCCCAACAGCCTGCCCCGCTCTGTGGTGCTGCCATGTGTGATTAAACATCTTCTGCCTGCTCCCTATGGGACAGGGGATGTGTTTCAGTGGTGGCTCAGGGCTGCTGAGGTGACAGAGCTCTGCCCACAGCAGGGAAAGGCAGGAGTGTTGAGGCTGCAGTGAATGGAGTAGTTGGAAATGGATTTGCTTTTCCATCATGCTCACAGTTCCACCTTGGGCTGGGCAAGGAGTCCATAAGGAGCTCCAGATTTTGTGTGTCCAATGTTTGGCTCCTCACCTGTTGCAATAGGACACAAAATAAAATGAAGTGGATGCTGGAACTCCAAGGTAGGAAGAAGGGCAGTTTATTTCCTGACTCCAAGATTTATAGACTTTCAAAAGTGACAGTGGATTGGAGGATGACAGTGCCACCTCTCCAATGACAGTGGACAAACCAACAGTCCATCAAATTTCTCCTCCTCCAGAGAAGAATAATAATTATGTCAATAATAATTATTGACATAAAAGTGTGTGAGAAACTTCATTTCAAGAATGTAAACATAGAAGTCTTAGAAGAATTTAGACGAACAGGGTGACACTGACCAGCCTCTGCTGTGCCTGGACTGGAGACCAAACACACTCTCAGGCTGGTGGATGCTCCCTGGGAAGATGAGGGGAGTCCCACCATGCTGGTGGCTTCCCATGATGGGTTGAACAGATGCTGATATTAGCAGGGGACTCAGACTCATGGCATTTCTCTTCAAGCTGCCCATCCCTGCCCGTTACACTTTGCAGTTTTGGCAGAGAAAGCCAAGCTGGCCATGGTGTGCTGGCCCAGATCTGAGCTGTGCTGTGGCCAAGCCCTCCCTGTGTTTCACTGGTGAGCTCTGTGACTGTGGGTGCATGGAAATCCATCACCCCTGGRGGTGCACAGGGAAATGAGAACAGGGCCTTGAGGCAGGGGATGGAACGGTTCTGAAATGTGGGCYACATCAAGCTCTGGAGCTCAATTCTTTGGTGGAATTCCTTTGGTGGAAACAGCCCTGAACACTTAAAAWTTTTTGAGTTGAGCATGTAAAGTCACTTTTCACTTGCTTTAGGCTTCTCTTAGCTCTGCAGTGGGCATTGGCTCAGACACAGACAAAGCAAAGAAYGCCACAGCTCTGTCTGAAGGGTCCCCTGAAGTGCCTGCAAAAACTGGTGCATTTGGAGTGGAAAATAAGATAGAAAAGCTTCCACCGTGACAGATTTCCTTCCCTGGCGTAATTTCACTTGTGGTATGAATGGAAACAGCAAGTTCCCACTTCAGTCAACAGCTCTTGGGRGGGATCTGATGCTCAGCAAATGCTGAGGCTCCTTCAGCTCCTCCAGGGTCTCAGCAGAAACACTGGGTGTTGTTCAGTGCTGTGAGCCCCCAGCTCTCCCACACAGGGAGGGGGAAGGAAGGAGCACAGTGATGTGTTTGCCTTTTAGCTCTGAGTAGGCCAGGAGCAGGTAAATGGAATTTCAATTTTTTTTTTTTTTCCCATTTTTACCACAGTCACTTGGGTCCTGAGCTGCAGCTGTAAGAGGAGAGACATGATCCCACTGATAAAAGCAGGAGAATCAGCCTTCAAGGGCTCTCCAGTGGGCTGGGACTAACATGAGTCATCAGTCATGGTGGTGCTGGGAGTATTAACACACTTTTGGCTAACATTTGCCAGCACGAATGCAAAGCAGAATGCATCTGACAAACCCAGAGTCATCCAGCCTCCTGTGTTCCAGGGAGTTACCAGAACGTGCTTCTGCTGGGGCACATTTTGTGTTCATCCTCACAGTGTGTGCAGCCCAGGTTGTCCTGTGCACAGCTGGTTCTCCAGGCAGGACTTCTTTTGCAGAGCTTGTTGCATCACAGTTTGTTTTTTCTGTAAAACTAATGAGGTCTCCAAGAATTCTTATTTTTTATTTAGTTAATGCAGATATAATGATTTCTTCCCACTTTTTTTTTTTTTTTTTTTCAAAAGTGTGCATTCTGGAAGGCTTCAGATGATTGGCTATTTATATAAGACTTCACTCATGGGTATTTTTGGATCATTTTTCATCTTTTTCAGCTTGGTGTGTCTGTCACTTCCAATGAGTCTATGGATGCAATGGCCACAGAGCATTCACCAGGGGGCTGGGCAGTRCAGATGTGAAAGGGCTGATGTGTCCAGATGTGCAGGATTTGCTGACCTCTGCTGTGGAGGTCATCTGTGTGTTTGGAATTCTGTTGTTGTTACTCCAAGCAGTGAGTGAGCAGACAAAAAAAAAAGTCCACAAGCTCAGCCCAGATCAAGTTCTCAGGTGGAAAAATAAAATACCTTTTACCATTCTCAAATAAACAATACATGTTGCCCAGAGAAATTGTGGATTTTCCATTCCTAGAAGTGTTCATGGCCAGATGGATCTCTGAGCAATCTGGTCTGGCAGAAAGTGTCCCTGCTCATGGTGGAGGGGTTGGGACCAGCTGATCTTTAGGTCCCTTCCAAACCAAACCACTGTGGGATTCTGGGATTCTCTGGAATGAGCCTGTCTTGGGGTGCAGATTATGTCACCCCACTGTATTGGGGGATGCTGTTGAACACCTATGGAATCAGGAAGAACTAAAATAAATGTGGGCAACAGAAACACTGAGAAGCTTCCTCTGCTGAGAGCTGGCTTCTCAGTCCTTGGGAATTACTGTTTTTCCTGGTAAGTTCAGCAGTTTTTGAGGGTAGGAAACGTGACCTCGCTGTACTCACAGAAATTTGCTATTTTACACATTACTGCCAGCATGGATCTTAATCAACCAGAAAAACTCAAAATGACAAACAAACAAGAGACAGCTTTGCTATCTGAGGTTCATTAGCTCCTAGTGACCTTTCAAATCCGCAAGAAACCAAAGAGAAATGTTCAGAAAACGGGAGGGCTTTCAAGGCATTTTGCCAGTAATTTCCGCTTATTCCCCAGCTCCTACTCAATAATGAATGGCATTTCTTGATTGTTTTCCCAAGATTTGCTTTTATCTGAGCAAATGTGGACTGGAACTTTGACCCACGCCATACAAGGATGGGAGGCAGAGTCTCCCTAGAGGATTGGCACACACGTTGTGTCTTGCAAAGTTATTTGGAAGCTGACTTTCAAAGGCATTGTTGTCTCCATCTGGGAGGCTGCAGGTGTGAGCAAAGGGCAGTCTGGCTCGTGCTTGGCACAAGCACACACCAGGGAGCCACCAGCACTCTGTGCTGCAGAGGTTACGTGTGGGTTCATGAGGAGGCAGCACGGACCTGGGCTCTGGAATGCATCCAGCACTGGGAAAAGAAGGAAAGATAAGAGCTGAATGATGATGCGTTCTTTGGGGTGTCCGGGGGCCATGTGAACAGATAGCAGAGCAGAGAGCATCATTTCATGGATACAGGCCAGTTTCAGGGCTGTCTCTTATACACATCTAGATGTGTATAAGAGACAGGGAGAGCATCATTTCATGGATACAGGCCAGTTTCAGGGTGCTCCTCCATGGCAGGCTCCCAGGGCCAGCTCCTCAGCAGGGGTGAACAGACCCCAGGTTTGGTCTGCTGGAGTTTTCCCCTCTGCACCTCTCAGCAGAGCAGAGAGCATCCTTTCATGGATACAGGCCACTTTCAGGGTGCTYCTCCATGGGGTGTCYCAGGGCCAGCTCCTCAGCAGGGGTGAACAGACYCCAGGTCTGGTCTGCCTGAGTTYACCCCTCTGCACCTGTGGTGGCAGTTTGCTTTCCTGGGGGATTTTGAACTGGTTCTTGCCAAGCAGAGGCAGCCCATGAATTCCTTCATGGAATCAAAGACTTATAGAATGGTTTGRGTTGGAAGGGATCTTAAGTATAATCTCATTCTGATGTCACTGCTATGGGCAGGGRCRCCTYCCACTRTCCCAGGTGGCTCCAAGCCCCATCCARCCTGGCCCTRGGCACTTCCAGGGATCCAGGGGCAGCCACAGCTTCTCTGGGCACCCTGTGCCAGGSCCT
>NDFG01000017.1:3819871-3953852 GCA_002167245.1 Sporophila hypoxantha
CCCTCACAGGGAAGATTATTTTCCTAATATCCAATCTAAACCTACCCTCTGTCAGTTTGAAGCCATSCCCCCTTGTCCTGTCACCCCAGACCCTTGTAAATAGTCTCTCTCCACGTTTCTTGCAGGCTYCCTTTGGGTCCTAGAGGSCCACAATTACATCACTCCAAAACTTCTTTTTTCCTGGCTGAACAATCCCAAATCTCTCAGCCTTTCATGAGGCACAGAATCTGTCCCCTCACCAGTCCTTCATCTTGAGACCTTGTCACCTTGTCCAAGYAGAGCAATGACAAGAGCACCATTGCTGGGGTGGTAAGAAGAGGACTGTTTTAACTATAAATAAAACCACTTGAGGCCATGTTGTACCTTCTCAGAAAGTGCTGCTCTGCTGGGACCACAGCTGAAGAACGACTGAGTGTAGATGGAGAACAGAGAGAGGCAGACAAAGCGTCAGCAGGAGATGAAATGTTCAGAGTAGGCAGAATAAGGGGGCCCTGAGGGCATCTCTGGAAGATGTTTTCTGTGTTTTACTGACTTGTTTTGATGGGGGRAAAAAAAGGATTTTTCAAAGAAGAGACGTAAGATGTCACACATGTATTTACAAGACTGCAGTCCATCCTGACAACCTCTATGAACTCCGTGCATCCAGGAAAGAAGTTGAAGAACTTCTGAAAAGAGATGAAAACTAAGAGATGAAAACACAGGCTAGAGGATGGAAACTCCCTTTCCTCCTGCCARAAGAGAGCTTGTGCTGGCACCTTGTCCTTTCAGCCTGAATACAGCCCCCACTGAGATCACTGGGAGTTACTGAGATGCAGCAGGACTGGGATCCAGTTTCAGCCAGGCCACTGGCAGTGTGGAGGAGCAGGAATGAGGAGTGATGAAGCCAGAGAAGGTCTGTGTCACACAGGAGCAGCTGGGCAGGATAATTTGCCATCTGTGCTGAGCGGTTTCACCCCAGTGCTGCCGGTCACACCAGAGACACCTCTTATTTATTGTGGGGAGGGGAGGCAGGGGAGGGRGAGAAACCATCTGTGGTCCATTGCCCATAGGCAAGCCTCACCATGGGCTCCTGGGCTTCCATTTTTACCAATCCTTTTAAATCCTTCACAACAGCCACATGCCATGTTCCAATGGGACCCTACTACAGCCAACCCTTCACTTATCATTGAATGGATTTTTTACCTCATCAAATGACAATATTGAGTAATATTTCATGTTGCTCTACATGAAATATTTGCACAGTTCATTATTAAGACACGACAGAGATTACAAACATTGCCAGGTTGTGATTTTGAACAAATTTGTGTAGCTGTAACTACTGTCTAGCAGGATGTGGCCTTGCAGGGTCACACCCAGAGGGGGCTGAGCTGGAAAGCAGCTGGCATTTATCTGGCACCTGTGGGAGTGTGCACCAGGGATGCTGAGAGCAGCTGTGGAAGCACATGGCTCAGGCTGTGAGGGGACAGCAGGGACAGGCTGGTGGTCTCAGGGATTGGAAAGGACAGGGGGCACTGGCTGGGCTTTGTTTGTACAGCCAGAGCACCAGGGTTCTCAACCTGGGGGTCTCCCAGCCTGCCTGCCCTGCTGCTACAGGGATTGGGATGTGCAGTGGTTTTGGTTTTCCACCTGTGGAAAGTGGGAGCAGGTAGCTCTGGGTCTAAAACCAGAGGGTAAAAGTTGTCTGAAAGGTGTGTAGGGGCTGGAGAGGAAAACACACTTTAAAGTCACCTGTAAATTCATATGGGAGTTTTTAAAATTAATTYTTTATTATTTTTTATTTTTAATTTTAYTAATKTTAATTTTATTTTATTTTAAATTAATTAATCTGTTTAAAATAATTTTTAAAATTTAATTAATTTTAAAATTATTATTTTTATTRTTTTTATTTTTTAATTTTTTTTTYAATTTCTTTAATTTCCAGGTCCACTGTTCAGTGCATCTCCCAGTTCCCCTCCCAGCCTGGMAGACTGGTGAGCAGAGGCTCTTCTGAGCAGAGGTTAATGCACTGCAGTGCTGTGGGCAGCATCCTTGCAGGATGAGCCCCCTTTGTCTCCCAGAATTCTGACAGCGCTGCAGCCCTATAAGAAACCAAGGGGAAAACAAAGAAATGTTGATAGGCTTCTCTGGACTTGGGCTGTTAATTCAAATCTGGCTGAAGGCCATTAGTGTTCTCACACTATTACCTTCTAATGGCTTCTTGCTCTTGGCTCAGCTCTTGCTTGGCAAGTCACAGCTGTGAGCTTTGCTAGCTGTAGGCTCCCAGTTAGCCTCTTGCTGGGAATCTCACTCAAGATTATGACTTGTGTCCATGTTAGGAAAATAGCCCGTGTGCAGCAGCTGCTGTCAGGCCCTGCTCCTTCCAGCACTCCCTCAACAGGTGTGAGGAGCTGTTTTCCTGCCTCCATGGGTGGATCAGCTGTTCCAACAGAAGGTGCGCTTGTAATCCATCCCCCCTCGCTGTGCTGCAGGGTCACACAGAGCTGCTGCTGAACCCCAGGCAGGTTTTGCTGAGGGAGCTGCAGCTTTTATCTCAGGCTCTGGGCACTCCAGTCCATTGGAGCTCCATGCAGAGCTGCAGCTTTGCCTCTGGATTTCATCCCTGAGCCTGTGCTCTCCCCTCAGGAGCTGCTGAGGGAGCTGGCAGGACACAGCTATGTGAGATATCTGCTGCAAAGTGTGACTCCTTCCCATGGTGCAGGAGTAGAAGACTTCACACTCTCTAGTCCGTGATTTTTCCATCCTCATCCATCAAGACTGGATTAAAAAAAAAAGAAAGGAAAAAAAGAAAAAATATATATACACACATATATATATACATACATATATATACATACATATATATACATACATATATATACATACATATATATATATACATACATATATACACACACACACACACACACATATATATATATATATACACACACACACACACATATATATATATATATACACACATACATATATATATATTTGTACTCCAGGAAAACTGCAGGAAAATCCCATGGTTTCTTTCACCAGAGGTCAAACCAGGTCATCTCTTTGGCCTTGGAATCTACATTTCCAAGAGAAGAACACATCAAAGAGCTGTGTAGGGCAGTATAGGCCTTACCATTTCCAGGGCCAGATCCCAGAGAATCAATAATCTCCAGTGTTTACCCAGCTTCTCCTCTGGGATTCAGGAAGAGCTGTTGGACAGGTGGATTAAGAATCAGCCCTGCTGTCTCTTTTCCATGCTTGTTCTGAGGATGACACAGGAGACTTCAACGTGCAGGTCCAGCTGACTGGTGTGAAATTAATTCAAAATTCAAAAAGTAAATTGGGGGAAAAGAAAAAAAAAAGCCTCTAAGAGTTCCATGGAAAATCAATTACCCAGCACATGAAGGTGATGATGAGAACACTGCTCCACAAAATAAGCAAAATTCCCTGCAATTCTAATCTCTTCTTCCTGCAATTTCCCTCCCATCCCTTGTGATGCTTTAAGAGATGGATGGCTTTCTTTCTCTAGTTTTAGATATGCTTATTGGGGCTGGAGGGTGGAGAGACCAAGAGAGAAAAGACTGTTCCAAAAAATGTAATTAAGGTAATATTACGATGTGAATTACATATTACATTTTGTTTAGAGCTATTATTGGCTGGAATGGCTCTGAAATTGAATTGTGCTGCAGATTCCTCGCTGATTTTACCCACACTCAYTCAGGGGCAGGGATTGCATTAGACCTGGGGAAGAGGAAAGTGTGGATGGAGGAGGGGATCCAGCTGGAAAGGAGGGTGTCGCAGACACCCTTCTATGAAAAATCCTTTCCTTAGGATTTTTCCTCCTGAGAAGCTGAGAGGCCTCAGGAACAAAATGTAAACAATGGTTATCTGCTGCTGTGGAATGCAACAGGTGCATCTGTGATTGGTCTCATGAGGTTGTTTCTAATTAATGGCCAATCACAGCCCAACTGGCTCAGACAGAGAGTCTGAGACACAAACCTTTGTTATCATTCTTTGCTATTCTATTCTTAGCTAGCCTTCTGATGAAATCCTTTCTTCTATTCTTTTAGTATAGTTTTAATGTTGATATATATCATAAAATAATAAATCAAGCCTTCTGAAACATGGAKTCAGATCCTYRTCTCCTCCCTCATCCTCAGAYCCCTGTGAACAYGGTCACAGGAGGGCTCTGCAAGTCATTTTTTCCCATGCAGAATATTTTGATAAATACAAAAAGAACCACGCTAAAAATGACTCTACACCCATCAAGCCAAACTGAGCTGAGGTGTTCACCCTGAACTGGTATTTGGGGTCAGTGAGGATGTGTCACTGTCCTTGCTCAGATCTCTGCCCAAGTGCTCACCTGTGCTGGAGGGGCTCAAGAGGTATTTGCTCACCMCAGACTGGCTGAGGAAGGCAGAGGTGCTGTACAGCCACTAAAAGCTCTGACCTTCCCCTGCTTTCACTCAGGGCTGCTCTGAGATGGGTTTAAATGAGCAAACAGCTCATCAATCTCATCTCTGCTCCCTCCCACGCCCTGAGGGCCTTCTGGAGCCAGGGATGGGCCAAGGGGTGACAGCATCCCCACCCAAGGGGTGCATGAGAAGGGGAGTGTGAGAAATTCACTGCATGGGCAGCAGGACAGAAGATCCCAGGTTCCCTGTGGTGCAGCTGATTGTGGCCTCTCCAGTGTCTGATAAAGCTCCTATCTCTTTCCTCCACTTGGGCACCTATTTCTTATGCAACCTGTAGGAATGTGATAGCTTTGCATTAGCTCCTCTTAAATTGGTTGACACTGGCATTCAGGTTCAGAAATTATGAGGAAGGSAGGGATGAGAGAGAGAGAGAAACACCCTGCCAGCACAGCCACAGTAATTCAGAAAATGAAAAAATTATGAGATGCTGCTGTGCAAGAAAGAGCCACAGCTGAGGGGTGGGGAAAGGCAGGTGAGAGGACATCGAGCTGTTGTGTGTTAGCATTGGTGTCCTCATGCTGCAATTCTTTGTTCCAGCATTCAGGTTTTTGTGTATTTGCTCCATTTTGCACTGAGGCATTGCCCTCTCCCATGCTGCCCTCTCAGTTGCTCTGCTTTGGTGTCTCAGTTTTGAGAGATGAGGATGCTGCTCCTGGTGGGAGAAGTTTGCTGGGTGATCTGATGTGCTGGTGTGGCTTTGGCAGCTGACAGATGTGTCCTGGGAGGGCTGTGCCAAGGAGAGGCTTTAGATGAGCTGCAAAGGCTGAGAGGGGAACTATTTCTTACCTGCTCCTTCCTTGAACCATCTCCCATCTGAATAAAGTGGGGGAATTAGGAGGGGATTATCCACCAGCAGGAGAGGTGTAATTCATTTCTGCCACTGTCCATGTGTCAGGTTTGATTTTAATTTCAGATAATGTCAAAGCCAGATTAAAGCCCTATCTTCCAGGTAGGAAAAGAGGCCCATCCTTCCCCCCTGAGTTCCCTGAGCTGCCAGGACAGGGACTGCCATCCCTCCATCCCTCCCTTCATGCACTCCTGGGTCAGGGCATGCCATGAAGGCTCCTGCATGGGAGGTTGGACTCCTTTCTCCATCTCCTCCCAGATCCTGTCCCTGGACACCAGAGCCCCCTGACCCTCCAGAAATGATGCTGGTGTGGTGTCAAGGTGCTTTATCTAGGGATAGGGAAAGGGATCTGGGAGGCAGAGATGTAGTGCCAGCCGTGGACACTGGGAAAATGAGGTTCCAGTGCAGAAGAGTGTGAGAAAAGCAATGAGAGCTGAGGAATGACTGGGTCAACCACTAAGGAAAAAAGTGAAAATGGCATTTTTAGAGCTCCTTGTTGTGCCTGGCTGTTCCCCAGTGTCCTTCCAGAGGTGCCTGCAGAGCAAGAAAGGGTTCTTGCTTTCAGAGGTTTATTCCTGGCTGTGCCAGAGACACACMGAGATTAGGAACATTTAGAATGGCATCATCAGATGAAAAAGACCCCTAAATTAGACACCTCTCTCTGCACTTGACAGCTAATGAGAAGCAGTGTGCACGGAGGGTGTTTTGCCTTTCTGGGAAGTCATTCTTTGGTGGTTTAATGTTATTCCTCCCTCAGCCTCTCCCTTGTGCACGCTGGGTCAGAGTCAGCTCTGCTGAGCTCCAGGAGCCTGCTCCAGCTCCTGCTCCTGCTGCCTGTGGCTCTCCAGGTTTGCAGGTTTGGGTCCTGCAAAAATGGACCCTTTTGGCTGGGGTAAGGATGTTTTTAACTGCTTTGAGATCGTTGTCTGGAAGGAGTGGACGTGGCTGCTTGTACCTTCTTCCCTGAGTGAACGCAGACACGCAATTCCTGCTTCTGCTCATGCAACATTTAAAGCCAAGTGCTTCTGACAAACAGGAGGGAAGATAGACTTTATTAAAAATAAAAATAAAATCTCTTGAGATCTGATCAGGCACTGATAACTCTTCCTGGGCTTTGCTAGTATTTTGTTCTGTTTCTYGGTTATCACAGGTGGCAGCAGTGAAGAAATGCTGCTCTGATATTGATGTAACAATCCYGTGTGTGCAGGTGGAGGGGTGGTTTTGATGTTTATCAAGGCAATTAATGTGCTATTGCACTCTTTTTATTACAACTGTATTGAATCCAAGACAGAGTCAATCCAAACAACCAACTGGGCCTTCCCACTGAAAAAAAAAATTAAAAATATTAATATTTTGAAATATTATTAAAAATTGTGAATATAAAGGAATGGCCCTGATGCTTAATGTGCTTCTTCATCCTTTGTTTGCTCTCTCCATCATTCCCCAGCTGAAATTCAGCAGCTGTTCCCATCTGTGCCACGTGTACCAGCACAGCCCCAGCCTGGAGCAGGACACTGCCCTGGGGGAAGGTAATCATAACCTCATCTTGGTTTTACAAAATTCAGGTTTTAGAAAATGCAAATAATTTTTATTTTGCTGCATTCTACCAYGCCTGCAGTGAGCTGTGACCCCAAAAGTGTGTCCTTGGGAAAAGGCCACTTTGCTTTTCCAAAACACCAATTTGCACTGTGGTCTCCATGTCACCTTTTGGCAACAACAACAATCCATGGAGCAACTCCCATGTCCCACACAGTCACATGGGGGGTCAGAAA
This sequence comes from Sporophila hypoxantha, assembly GCA_002167245.1. Taxonomy (NCBI): domain Eukaryota; kingdom Metazoa; phylum Chordata; class Aves; order Passeriformes; family Thraupidae; genus Sporophila; species Sporophila hypoxantha. The sequence continues at coordinate 3,826,948 of NDFG01000017.1, forward strand.
GCAAAGAGAGTGATGTGAATAAAATCAAATTTGGTTCATCTGGCCCAGCTAGTGTGAGATTTGCATGCCTCACTGCAGRATCCCAAAGAAACCTGAATCCAGCTCAATTTTTTTCCTAATAATTCATCATATTTTGCCCACCAGTACCAGCAAAACCATGTGWGTCTGCCTAACTCTGCCTTGCCTGGCTGTTGCATTTCCCAGAGCAATGGGAGCAGGGAACACCATGGATGGAGGATGTGGCTTGGTGGATTGTTCCTGAAGAAGATAAATTTTATGCCTCAGAGCTCTGCATAAATCCAAGATTTGGAGGATTACCAGGTGCTGGAGAGACCTAAAGCCTAGGTTTGGAAACAGCTGGTGGTGGCTGTTTGGATGCTTCTCTGTGCTGTTGAGAAGCTGGGTGTGCTTCAGTGTGGTATTTGCTGGGTCCCCAGGATGAAGGGAGGAATTGAGAATCTGACTCCATGTTCTTAGAAGGTTAATTTATTATTATATGTATTTATATTATATTAACGAATACTATATCAAAACKATACTAAAGAAAAAGAAAGGATACAGACAGAAGGCTTAACAAGAATGATAATGAAAAATTTGTGACTGACTCYTCAGAGTCYGAYACAGMTGRYKGTGATTGGTCATTAAGTAAAAACAACTCACATGAAACCAATCAAACAATGACCAGTTGGTAAACAATCTCCAGACCACATTCCAAAGCAGCAAAACAGGGAGAAGCAATCACATAATTATTGTTTCYATTCTTTTCTGAGGCTTCTCAGCTTCCCAGGAGAAGAAATCCTGGCAAAGGGATTTTTCAGAAAATRTAACAGTGACACTCCAGGCTGGCAYTTCCTATCTTGCCATTGTGGTGAGAGCTCCAGGATCCCCCTAAATCTCAACAAGGCCTTTGGTCCCATGCTGAGRGTGCAGGCAGTAAATGAATTGACACCACCACACACCCAGTGCCACTGGACTCTGTTTTGGGGCACATCCCTCCAAACTGGGGTCTGCTGGGTGAAATGCCCTGCAATGGCTCAGCCACAGCTGGTGTGTCGGGATCTCTTGGTGGTCAGAGTGACCCCGAGAAAAGTTCGAAAGTCTCTTTTCCCAGCCTGGCGCTTTAAGAAGGAGTCAGGGCTCTTCATTTCTCGGTCTCAAGGTTGTTTATTTTATCTTATCTACAAAATTTTCTCCCTGCCAGACAGAGGTCTGTCCAGCACGGCAGCCACAATGCTCTCCAGCCCTCCCACAAGGTTGCGTCGTCTTTTGTACTACAAATTATGTATATCATGTTTACCTTTACTTTCCAATACCCATCACCCATGTTAGACAGTGCACCTCTATCCTAAACCAATCCCCAGGTGCCAACATCACAGCAGAAGATGGAGAACAAGAAGAAGAAAGAAGAAGGACGAGACACGCCCTGTTCCCTCCATCTTGTCCCCATTACCCTAATACTAAAAATCTTAAATCTACATTTTCACCTTGTGCACACCTTATAAAAACACCCTTTGAACCCATGTGATCTTCCAGCCTTCATACCAAACTTGGCAATTCACTTGCAGGATCAAAGTCCAACCACCAAGTGTTCCGGGCATCATGCCAAGGTCTCTGAGCCCCCCGAGGGGGTCTCGGCTCTCGACGTGGTCTCGGGATACTCCTCACATCCGGAGTGATGTGCAGAGTTCCCACACTGGTGAAATGTCTGGGATGCACAGCTTGGTCAGTGAGAAGGGCCTGATGCTAACTGAGTTAGTCCAGGGATGAGCAAAAACCTGTCACGAGCCAACAGATCTGATTGGTGTTTGAAAAAATCCCTGGTGTGCCACAAATCTGTCAGCTCTCRGGGAGACAAAACAAAACTCAATAATCCTCCTGGTCAGATTTAAACCCAGGCTTGTCTCTCAYACAAAACCCTCCTGTCTCACAGCCACGGGGGATGGGGGAAACTGAGGCACAGCCAATCCCCAGCCTCCACCCTGTCAGAATCCAGGACATCCCTCTGGCTGCCCTGGATGGCTTGAGCCCCTACCAGGGGCTYAGAGACCYTGGCACAGAGCCCAGGACCCCTGTGCCTCTGATTTTGACCCATGGAAAAAATTACCAATATTATATGAGGAATTACAAGCYGCAAAAGTTTTAGTARAATGATAGTTAGTTTGTCACAGGGTGAAAAGTAGAATTTTGGGGTTTTAGAATGGGAAYGTGGGGTCCCAAGATGGAGGAATTTGGGTGTGCCTTGTCCTTCTTTCTCCTTCTTCCTAGCCTCCATCCTCTGGGTGATGGTGACACTTTTGGATTGGTTTAGAGTAGAGACAAACTGTCTAACATAGGTGATAGGTATTGGTAAATTATTGGAAACAATATAATGTATATATAATGTATAATGAATATATAAATAAATATATAAATAATATAATAAATAATATAAATGAATAATATAATATGATATATAAATAATATACATAAATAAATAGAAATAATATAATGTATATATAATGTATAATATAATATAAATAATATAACTTTATTGTAAATAATAATGTACACATAGTTATTAGTATAAAAATATAACACCACCCTGAAGGCGGGCAGTGTGCCACTGACTAACCTGCTGGACAGACCTCAGCAGGCCAAGGAAAGAATTTTAAAGATAACAGAAAATAAACAAACTTGAAAACCAGAATAGAAGAATCCTGACTCCTTCTTCAGTCGCTGGGCTGGGAAAAGAGACTCTGTAACACATCTTGGGGTCATCCTGACCATAAAGACCCCCGAGAGCACCCCTGCCCTCCTGTGTTATTATCTGGCAGGGCTGAGAGAGCAGAGGCACACAGAGGAGCGCTGGGAAATGTTCCTATTGATCGGAAATGAATAATTATCACCCGCTCCCCGTTCCAGGGCCTCGCGGTGAGCGGAAGAGCGGAAGCACTAAGCAGGATTAATAACTACTTTTCATTACTTTTAATGCAAACTATTGATTTTAAAGTGTTGTAGGGTATGACAGTTTATTACAATAAGACAATAAACCAGACTATATGAAATAATTGAGAATAATCTCTTCCCTTTTCCTGCACGACACAAGGACATTATGTTCCGTGCATGTGGAGACATTTATGGCAAACTCTATCCAGCAATGGCAGCTTAAGCACTCTATAAAACAGCACTTTGGAGCTGGAGTATTATAAATAATAGGCAATAAAACTGGTAAATGGGGCTTTAATTTGATTCCATTATGTCACGGAATGACAGGAAGGAGGGGGCAGAGCAGGGAGGGGAGGYGATGCCGAGCTCTGTTTGGGAGCCCTGTGGTGGAACAGAGCACAGCAGTGCAAGAGGGCCAGGTCGTGCCAAACCCCAGCCCAGCCGTGGGCTCGATCCTGCCAGGTGACATCCAGAGAGGCCCTGCAGGGCTCCTGGCTGCAGCCAGCACTGGGGTGGCGTGAGAGTCTGTCCAAAATATCCTTCATTTTTGCCTCACGATTGTCATGGAGAGAGACCACTGAAAAATTAAAAACTGCTGTTTGCTGGACCAGTGTGGGGGGGGAAATCATGTGCCTGATTCCTAGCTCACTGTTTCCCCAGGTGTTGTTTGTTACTCACCACACTGAACTCGAAGGGGCACCCTGCCCTTTTTGCACAATGGTCCTGGACTCCTCCCCACCTCCCGGCCTGGCTGGTTTGAGCTTTGGGGTGGTCCCTCCTCCAAGAGAAGACCCCTCTCACCTGTCCTCAACCATCGTGACCGACAAGCAGAGATGTAGGCCTCTTCATCAAGGAACTGAGACATGAAATCCCTCTGTGAGAAGGCYCCCTCTCACCTTCTTCCAGAGACTGGGACTAAAACCCCCCCAACTTGGGGGAGGTGAGCAGTGAGGGGAGGAAAGCTGCCCAAAGCAAGCACAGGTGCAGACACTGGGCCATGAAAACAATGGCTCTCGCCTGCTGCCTGGCTCGACTTTGTGTACCCCTGACCAAACACCATTCTTCCCCCCTGAAGACCTTTGTTTGGGTAGCGAAATTCATTGCCCCCTTCCCCCCACAAAAAACAGTATAACTGGGGTACAGATGAACTGTGCCTCTGAGATCTCCCCGGATGTGGCCTGGTGCATTCTGTCAGCTGGATCCCGAAGGATAACACAGCACCATGTTTGGTAGCTATAACCCACCCCTCCTCTTCGTCCCTCTTTTCCTTATTTTCTCCTTTTTTCCCCAGTTCCCCTCACCAACGCATTTCTGTCGTGGTTATTTCAATAAAATTGCACTTGTTGATTGTTACAGCAAATCCCCTGTGCCGTGTTGGCTCTTTGCACCCTGAGATCACCCCTAGGAACCATCACGTCATCCGTTCACCAGGCTGGATCGTGGCAGGTGGCAGCAGGGACACTGCTGACACTGCTGTCACAGGGCTGAAGGAGCTGGTCAGGTCCCCACTGAGCCAGGTACCAAATATCTGGGGTACTATCCCCAAACCTCCACAGGTCTCTGACTGCAGGTGCTCCCATTTCTGCACCTCCTGCCCCAAACTGGCCAGTGCTGCCCTTCCCAGCCCAGCTCTGGTGAGCACAGTGACCCTGGGCAGGTTCCTGCACAGCTTTTACTGCTCTCAGCACAAACCCTCCTCAGGAAGAGCTGCTGCCTGCCCAGGACTGGGGCACACCTGATCATCAGCCTCAAGCCAAGCATGCCCCAGAGGGTGCTCAGCTGAAATGACCACCAGGAAGAGGTGGATTTTATTCCTCATCACTCCAGAAAATCCTGTGCAAGGGAGGGGTCTCTGCAAATCCCCCAGAGAAACCACTGAGCGTCGTCACTGCTTCCCAGCAGGAATGCCCTGGCACAGAGGGTGGTATTTGGGGTGGGATGAGGGTGTAGGGACCATAACAGAGCACACAGCCCTGGCTCAGGGCTCCTGGCTCCCTCTGGAGTGCTCAGACTGGGCCATTACCCACTGATGGCTTTGCAGGGCCAGCCACTTGWGAAACGAGCTGGGACTCCCAGCCCAGTGCTTTCCACTGGAAAGCTGTTCCTGCTAATTGGGCAGCTCCTCCTCGAGGCTGGAGAGTGATGAATGTATAAATGCACCCCAGAGATCGAGGGCCAAAGGTGGAGAAGGGCCTGAGGAAGGCCTGGACATGTTTCAATGCCCTGTTGCATGGTTGCCTCCAGCCCATCAGGTCATGTGTGGAGCTCTTGTGCTGCCCATCCTCACCCCTCACACTGCCCAAAAACACCTCAGAAAAAGGACTCAAAGGCTCTGGTACAGAAAAGCACCTGGGCAGGGGCTGACCTTGATGCACAGTTGGGTCTTTTCCAYRCCCTCAGGTCCTTATGGACCSAGAAGGATCTGAAAGGTGAGYGAGGAGGCAGTTCATCATATCCCTGTGCCTGGAGTGTGAAATGAGGCTGGTCAGGACMTACGTGGACCTTCCATGGCCTGGTGGGATCRTTCTAAATTGCTGTGCACTGGCCCAGTTAATGTGGAATTGGAAAGGACTGGAGAGCAGTGAGCAGCCAGCACTTGGAGACCACAGGTGCCATGGTCACATCTGGCCCCAGCTCACTCCTGCAGAACCCCTGGGGGCTGCCACCTGCATTTGGAGCCCTGAAGAGCCTCCAGCAGGACAGTGCTGCCCTGGAGATGTGCTGTACCTGCTCCCCTCCTTCCCACCCACCCTGTCCCCCTCCCAGCCGTGCCTGCAGTGGCCCCAGCTCCCCAAACACATCATTACTGCTGTGAGCATTTCTGCACAGACAGAAGTGAGGCAGTGCTACTTCTGCACTTTGTTTTCAGTTCCAAAGCCCCCAGCTCTTCCCAGATCCTTCTGCAGAGAATCTTGGTGTCCCTTGGGCTTTTCCAGCCTCTTCCCTAAGCATATAATCAGGGCTGTTTTAAGAGAGGGGATTACACACACAGCAGAGCTGAGAAGCCCTACTGAAGGTATTTGGAGCTGCTCTATACCCAAAACAAGCAGCACAAGGGGAAGCACTGAACTAAGTTTGCTGTGGATGCAAGAAGGAGGTTTAGGATGTGGATTTTAATGGGTTTTTCTTTTGCTCCCTGAATTCTGAYTGCATCAGRATGTGCATGTYCCATCCCATGGCACTGAACACYGCTGATATTATGGAATCATGGAATATTGGCTGGCTGCACACTGGGTAAAAAAATCAGATTTTTAAAAACAGGATCATTAAGGTTGGAAAAGATKATTAAGATCATCAAGTCCAKCTGTAGACAAGAGCACCCAGGACTGGCAGCTTGGCATGGAAGAGGGTAGGGAGCAACAGSACTGGGAGAGAAGGAGCTGCTGGCTGGGACTGGTCATAGGAAAGGCTTTGCAGTGAGTGAGAGATGGATGGGCTTTTCTTTTGCTCCCTGAATTCTGACTGCATCAGGATGTGCATGTCCCGTCCTGTGGAACTGAATGCTGCTGATATGATGGAATCATGGAATATTGGCTGGTTGCACACTGGGTAAAAAAAAATCAGATTTTTATGGAAAACAGGATCATTAAGGCTGGAGAAGATGGTTAAGATCATCAAGTCCAGCTATAAACAAGTGTACCCAGGACTGGCAGCTTGGCATGGAGGAGACAGACCACAAAGAGGGCAGGGAGCAAAAGCAGTGGAGAGAAGGAGCTGCTGGCTGGGACTGGCCATAGGAAAGGCTTTGCAGTGAGTGAGAGAAGGCTGGAGATGGGAAGGAGACCTGCCAGAGCAGAGGGCACAGCTCATTCCTGATGCAGGTCCAGGGAAAYGACACCCAGCATTAATTGGGGTCTGCAGGAAAGGGGAGAAGGCAGGAGAAGGGGTGGGGGGGAGCAAGSTGGCTTGGGGGAGAGGTGGAACTGGGGTAGGGGGACAGGAACATGATGGTCTGTGTGGGGTGACACCTGCCTCCACTGGGAAACCTCCTGCAGGAGGCTCTGGTGAGGATGGGCAGCTGATGCTGCTCCTGCTGGGGGTGAGGATGCCATGGCAACCAGCAGCATCCCAGGAGGAAGAGGAGGAAGGGGAGGAAGAGCAGGCCAGGCTGTCCCACCACGGGGTTTGAGCAGGGGGAGTTTGTCCCAGGAGAGAAAAGAGCAGCATGAAGCCCCTGGCACTGTGGGTGTGTGGTGCCCACTGCCCCTGAGCATGGAGCAGGCCTGGTCCTGCTCTCCTCCTYGACCAACCACCCCAGTTCAGTTTCCATTGCACCTCAACATCTCAATGTGACTCCAAACCATGAACTTTCCTGCTCCAGAGGGGCACCCATGGAAAAAAAAAATACCATTTGGAGACATCCTTGTACWGGGAGAGCTGGTGAGGAGGAAACACCCTGCTCTGGGTTATTCCACTTTACTTTCATTCTTCTGGGCCCCAAGAAAGGGCTGCAGAGGGGATGCAGATTTCTTCACAGCCTTTTGTCTGAGTAGTAAATCTGCCAGCTAAATTGTTTCAGGAAATAAAGGGTGATATGCTCTGAATGCACAAACTCCTGCACACATGCACACACAGATGCAACCACTCCTTCCAGTGCTTGGGGAAATTGGTTTCATTTCCTAATGGAATATCTGTACTTAGGTCCAGAACTGGCTTTCCACATTTTTTCCTAGTGCAGCCCTGTCATMCACCTGCAGGAATTAAGCAGTCGCCTGTAATTACATGGCTAATAAGGGGAATTGATTAATGAGATGGGGTCAGGTAGCTGCTGTGTGGGGCAGGAGGGGCTGAGCATGACCCCAGCACAGGACAAAGCCCYGGGGAGGGACCCAAGWGGAGCTATGCAAAATGGAAGGTGAGACAAGGAGAGAGAGGGCTTTGCCAGGAGGCTCAGCCAGACTCTCTATCTGAGAAATCAAGCTGTGAAAGCAGTGAGAAGCAGGTGTGAATGGTTTTCTGCCTGCCTCAGGATGGGGTTGGGATGGAAAGCTGGGGTGATGCAGAGGAAGAGATATTTCTGCATTTAATGTCTCTCCCTGCGCTGGCTCCAGGCCACCCTGGCTGAACACTCACAGTTTGTGCTGAAGTGCTGGAGAACTGAAAGGGCCTGAGGCTGTGCTGGCTGGTCCCCGGCATCTTGCATTTCAAATGCCTTCAAAATGTGGATTTGATGCTTCCCCTTTTATTTATTACATTCAAAGCAGTTTTGCCAGGGGCGTAGCTCTAGAGAACAGGCACCTTACTTTGCTGAGCATCCCAGGAGCTGCACACGTGGCAGGGCAGGACCCCACCAGCATCCAGCTGTGCCAAAATTTGGGYGCAGAGAGGGGCTGGGGAAGGCTGGACTGGGCTGGGAGGAAGAGTGAGCCAGGCTGGCTGAGGAGCAGGAGGAAGCAGGGAGTGTGATTCCCTTGCTGTGCTCCCCTCCTGCCAGCCGGGCAGTTTTTATCAACACGAGGCAGCTGTAAATGGTGGCAGGGACCTGGGAGCTGAGAGTGCAGCTCAGCTGAGTGTGTTATTGGATTATCAGCTGATTAGAGCTGTTAAGAGCCCACTCTTGAATAATCAACATGGTGCTTTTTGGCTGCTGGGTACCAGTGGGAGGGGAAGGGAGGCAGTGCAGAGCCTGCTGGTGTTGATGCATGAAAGATCCCTCGTGTTGCCACCAGCAGGTTCTGCTCCTTGGGGAGCTGGGATGCCTCACCTGCCCCAGACCCCACCTGTGCAAGCTCCACTGGGGCTCCTCCTCCACAGGGGCTCCTCTTCTCCTGGAACAGGTTTCAATCCATAGGGGCAGGATCTGGAAAGCTGTGGGAACCCAGGACATCCCTCTGGCTGTCCAGGATGGCCAGGACCCCTGCCAGGGGGCTCAGAGACCCTGGCACAGAGCCCAAAACACCTGTGGGTTTGATTATGACCCCTGGAGCAAATTACCAACCTTAGATGAAGACCAGCAAGCCACAACAGTTTAGGTAGAATAATAGTGAAGTTATCACGGGGTGGAAAAGTAGATTTTGGGGTTTCTGGAATGGGGGTTCAGGGGTAAGATGGAGGGAACTGGGCGTGCCCAGCCTTTCTCCTTCTTCTTCTTGGCCTCCATCTTCTGCTGTGATGGTGGCACTTTTGGATTGGTTTAGAGTAGAAGCTCACTGTCTAACATAGGTGATAGGTATTGGGAAGTAATTGTAAACATTGTACATGTAGTTTTTGGTATAAAGACATAACACTGCCCTGGGGGCAGGCAGAGTGCCTGGAACTGTCCTGCTGGAGGGACCTCGGCAGGGCAGGAGAAAGAATTTTATAGATAAGACGCAATAAACAACCTTGAGACTGAGAAATGAAGAACTCTGACTCCTTCTTCAAGCGCTGGGCTGGGAAAAGAGACTTTTAACAATCTCGGGGTCGCAGCGACTCAGAAAGGCCCCAAGGGAGAGCCTTGACCATGGGGGGAGATGCCCCTGCAGCCTGGGGCTGTGCTGGTACCTGTGATGTGCTTGGTCAACCCAGAGCATGGTGGAGACTTGGCTGCGAGCTTGTGGTCCTGCAGAAGGGGGGTTCCAGGTGTTGTGGTGGAAGAGAACCCTGGACTGGCTGAGATAATGGGGATGTGGGTGCCCATTGCACAAGGGGCTCACTGGCCAGGGCAAGGGGCAGGGAGGCTTTTCCAGGGCTATAATGGAGGTCAGAAGCTTAGAGGGAGCTTGCAGTGATGCACTGGAGTGGACTGCTGTTGAGACAAGGCCAGACAGAGGCCCAGGGATGGAGCTGTGTTAGCAGAGATTATGTTGGGAGCATTTTAAATGAAGACAACACAATGTTCCCTTTCCTCAGCCTCTCCTTTGTACTGACTACAGCAGCATTTGGGCTACAGACAGAGCAACAGCAATGTGCCTGCTGGCCCTTCTTTCTCTTTCTTTTCCCCTTCTTTCTACTTTTAAAGGTTGCTTTGGCCTGCTGCTGAGCCACAGTTTCCCCTGGAGAAGCYTCCTATAGCCCCCCTGCAGCAGGAGTCATCTTGCTCTCCTTTGATGTGGATTTTCTGCTCCCTGGAGTCCTTCTGGTGGTCTTTGGCTTGGATACCACAATCCAACMGTAACTTTGTGAGCCACGTTCTTCCTGTCAGTCACAATSTTCCTGTCCCCAGTAAAATCAATGGCCTGACACTGGCGTGAGGGGAGAATTTGATATTACAAGGAATAATAAATCACAAGCATATTGACTGTACCCTGATATTCATAGGTCCTGAGTTATAAAGACAGAATATCCCTCTCTCCAGACCCTCCTCTGCTCTTTGTGCCTCTAAGCTCTTGGGCATGATTCTCATGGGATGTATTCCCTGAGTTCACAGAGCAGTGGAAGMAAACAAGTTCCAGGCTGGAAGGAACARGTCTCAAGTTCATGCACAAAAGGGTTTGAAGAAGAAAGACTTTAACAAGAGTGTGGGATAAAGGAGAAGAAAAGACGCCATGCATTAGATAACATGATTTATAAATGCACAGTGCAATTCAGGGAAGAGAGCATGTCCTAATTAAAACTTGCAACCTGCCAAAGAAAGCTCAGACTGAAGACTTCTGCCTCCAGGTTTCTTAGTAATTAGTAATTCTGTAATTACACAATGGTTTGAGGTTGRAAGGGACCTGAAAGATCATCTCTTTCCACCCTGTGCCCTGGGCAGGGACACCTTGCACTGTCCCAGGTTTCTCCAAGCCCCATCCAACCTGGCCTTGGACACTTCCAGGGATGGGATTATTGTTCCAAATAGCCTGATCCTTTTAYYCTTTTTTTCAGTGGTGCCCAGTGTCAGGACAAGGACTAATGGACATTAAATACAATACAAGAAGTTCCACTTCAGCCTGAGGARGAATTCTCTTCMATGGAGGGTGGCAGAGCTCTGGAACAGCTGCCCAGGGAGGTCATGGAGTCTCCTGCTCTGGAGACATTCCAAACTCACCTGGACTCGTTCCTGTGTCACCTGCTCYAGGGTTGSACTGGGTGATGTAACCCACATGGTTCTGTGATTCTGCACAGAAGGATGACTGAAAGTGTCCCTCAGCTGAGCCTCACCCAGTCTCCATTTCACCCTCCAAGGTCCTTGAGCAGGCACTCCTCTGGGTCACAGTCAGACCCCTCCCCACGTCTGCACTGCACAGAGCCCAGGGAGGCAAAGCAGGATCTGGCTGTGCTGCTCAGGAGCACGGACCCTTTCCATTATACAATAATTAAATTGCCTGTAATTATGTTCTTGACAGTGAAATGCAGGCAGTAAATGATCCTAACATTCCACGCTCCTTCCCTCTTCCCAGGACTCCCCCCAGCTGCCCCTCCCCTCTAAATGCTGAATTATTTTACAGTTGATAGTTCCTTAGATTTGCCGACCTTTAAAAACTGAACACTACATGCCTGTTGAATTTTAATCAATTTATTTTTTTCAACTGGAAATGTCAGACTTCTGTACAGAATTACTTGGTGCTGGCTGATGTGACAAAGACTCAAAAGTTCAGCATCTGAAGCCGCGGAGGAGCAGCGCCTTGCGTGCATTAGCACAGATAATTTGCAGGATGTGAAAATGAGAGCAGGAGTGAGGGAGCATATATTTTTCATTAGCTTTGGTTTCGAGGGTTCAGGAACCTGCATTTATTTCATCCAGCGAACTCTGGCCTCATTAAATGCAGACAGTGCCTGGTAATGACTGGAAGTAAGAAGCTGCCAAGGCCACTAAAGGGCAGGAGGTAAATCGAGGTCACCAGTGGAGCGTGGAGGGAGCCTTGGTGGGAGAACTCTGCTGTGCCCACTCAGGGGTACCCAGTGTTATGAGTAGAAAAGTTGTCCATTTTTTTYTAAGGTTGCAGAGTTAACAAGTTAAACCAATTGCTGCTAAGTYGGAGTTTTAACTATGTGTTGTTAATAATTTCATGTTGTAATYACCCGTTGTTAATAGTTTTTCTTTCATATCCTGTTGTTGATGGTTAGAAATCCCTCTTTGTCGAGTATCACCCTGCTGCTTCCTGGAAAATGGCACCCAGGACTGTGAGGAGGAGGTGACTGTAGGAGCATCAGGGGGTAGGATGGTCGGGATGGAGGGAGATGAGAGATCTCTGCAGCCGGGTCTGGAACTTGTGGTTTATTGCAAAGGGCCTGGGTGCAGGGCCCTGCTGGGAGCTGCCAGCCACAGCTCAGAGCAGGCCCCAGAGAAGAGAGGGGAGAGAGTAAAAGGGGCAAGAGAGTGAAGTTCCCATTACAATACCATAAATCTTCTTCTGTGTTGAATATTCTGATTCTCACTAACCAATCTAGTACAAGATACAAATCCTATAGCATTTMCATACAGCCTATAAGAATCATTACATTGCTGTGTTACATTTTAAACCCTACAAACTCCTCTTTGGGCCCCTTCTGCCAAGCTAGTAGGGTCTACTCTGACCCTTAGACCTGTCTGCAGGCAGAGAGTCTTGTTTCATCAAAAGGGGATTACCTTCAGCTGGCCACACCATTGTTTTCCAGTTGTTCAGTAACTAAAGTATCTCAAAACTTGCTTTTATTTCAATCTCGCTTATAGATTCTATATTCTCAAAATCTTTTTCCAGACAATCATATTTATGAGGCTTTCCTGTTTCATCTTCCCCAACAGGTGACATCAGGGWAGGCATGCAAATGTGGAAACACCTCACCAAATCTAACAGGAAAAACCCCTACAACAACGAGCCACCACGGAATTAAGAGATCTAAGTGATGCCAGAGGTGAGGAACTGAATTCAGTGTCTGCTAAGATCCTTTTTACCTTTCACCCTAACCTAAAGGATGTCAGCTAGAAAGAGGATCTCGAATGTCAACCTGAAAAATGGGAATCTCCTGGTGCTCTCGTGAGGATGGAACCCCCAGCTCTGCCCACAGACCAGTGGACAAAGCTGCACTCCTCCTCCTCCTCCTCTGTGCCACTCCCGGGAGCAGCGGCAGCGTGAGCGCAACCTGTCGGTTCTCCCCACCCGAGCTGATCGCTTTTAATAAAGGCACAAAAAGGAGAAAGATCTCCTGCTGGTGTTTATTTCACCCAGCGTGGCACAGGAGTTGCCCAAACCATTTCCCAGCCCCCACTGGCCCAGTTCATTAGAGCTCCTTGTGCCACACGCTGCTCTCTGGCCCTGACCACCCTGGGCTGTGACCTGAAGAGCCCAGCTAAGGCTTCACCTGCTGTGCCAGCCTTTCCCTGCTGAAGGACATTAACCCTCTCGTTAGCACTTCCCTAAAGGACATTGACCCTCTCATCAGCCCTTCCTGGGAGCATTGCACATTCCCCAGCTGGAGCAGAGCCCACCTGCAAARCAGGGAAGAGCTCAATGGTAAACACAGTCCTGCAGCCTGAGTGCTGCTACTGGGGAACCACTGAGTGTGCACCAGTCTTCTGGTCTCTACTGGGCTTTGCTGGTTTTCATACTGACTTTGGCATCACGTTTGTGAGCTGCAGCAATGCTGGGGGTTCTCTGCCTCCTTGCTGAGCAGMATTTCTCTCCCATCACTGGCTAGGACACTCCACATCAGTCCTGTTCTGCGTCACCTGCTTCCCCACTATCAGTCATTCAGGCATACGTTATCACCTTCTGTTTTCCTTCTGTCAGCAGTCACTGGTGTTTCCCTTCAGTGCTCCAATCCTGGGCCATGACAGCCCCAGAAACATGTTTCTGTCCTATTAAAATTTAATTCCTCCTTTGGAATAGAGACTTCTCATCACACACAACYGGATGGATAAATGTTTGCTAAGGTGACAAGGATTGAGTATATTTAATCTTCCTTCCTTCTCTTTAAAAAACTCTGCCCGTCGTTGCCTCTTGGCACAGGTACATTAAAATCAATAATGAACCTTACAAACTGATCTGTGATAAAATATGGTCTATCCTCCTCCACTGAACTGTAATAAGCAGCTTTTTCAAACCCATGCACGTACTTGTGTGMAGCAAAAGTGATGGGATGGCTGTGTGTTGGTTCAAGGAAAGTTCCAGGAGACTCTAAGGATTGAGGTGCCTCAAACTCAAGTGTCCTTCCAGGGGCACAAACCAGCTGTAGTTAGAATTGGAAACTGCCTGACCTAAAGGGTATTCCTTTGTTCCTGATCTTAGACCTTCTCTGAAGCTTTGCTCTGTGAGGTGGGGGCCCAGGAACCTTTGGTCTGACACAGCACCACAGATCCTTTATTATGACCTCATTTCCCTGAAATGGATTTTAATTGGAAAACACTCATGGGTGGACACCAGCTCTTTTTAATGGGGGCTGAACCAGCTTGGATGAGTTCATAACTGGACAAGTCTAATGGACAAGGATGCAGAAATGAGTTGAGATGGGACACAGGACAAAGAATGGCTGAGGTGTGATTGACACCAGCCTTGCTCTGAAGCAGGTGGAGGCAGACCTGAACCTACATTTATCTAGCCTTAGATGACTCTGCTCATCACAAAKACACTGACTCATCTGAGGGAACCTGTTCTTTGTGCTTCCCCTCTCGGTTCAGCCGAGATCTTTGAGATCTTCTTTTTGACCTGAAGAAGACAAAAAATCTCTTTGGATTTGGAGTTCTGTAAGAAAAGGAACCGTCCCTAATGTGTAGCTTTTCTTTATTTAGCTTAGAGGTCCTGCTTCTCAAATCTTCCTGCATGAAAAGCCCTCAGAGAAGACAGARCCTATGGAAAGCAGCCCAGCCCAGGCTTACTAACTATTCATCAGCCTTCCCTTTAAAGGAGGCAAATGTTATTATTCCCTTTGCCAAAAGGGAGTGTGAACACATCTGCTCCTCCACCCACCCTCTTGGCACCCCCTCCCAGTGCAAACTCCCACAGCTCACCCTCTGCCACAGCTCCACAGCCACGGCAGAACCTGTGTTTCAGCGAGGTGCTGCTCCTCATCTTCAGCCCTCTCAGTGGCTGGGATGGGCCCCTTCCCTGCCCTTTGTTTCAGGTTAAGCAAATGTCAGGCTCATTTGCAGGTTCCTCACCCCCCTGGCTGTGYTGCAGACATTCGTGGTCCTCTCCCAGCCGCAGGACTCTTGACATTTACATCCCAGSCAGGCAGGATGTAATTGTGGTTCCCTCGGATTTCGCTAATCACCGGTTACGTCCAGCTTCAGAAACAGGCTCAGGTGGCCAAAGTTTATTTTCCTCATTTCCTCTCTCACATTCTCGCATCCCCATTTACCTCTCATCTGCCTGCGGTCATTTGATGAAATACAAATTAAAATTAAAAGCTGCAKATTTTGTGGAGGAGATCAGAACTGCCTGAATTTCCTTCTCCTCCTTTCATGATCATCCTTCCCAACTCTCCCCACCCATTCTGAACCCAGTGGGGAAGATGCTAAAACCTACTGGGAGAGATGGTGATGAGGAAGGTCTGAGTTTGGGACCTGCCCTGCTCATCTGGGAGACCCTGGGACGTGCTGGGTGTCAGGGCTGAGGTAAAGAGGAATGTCCTGGGAATGTCTTTACTGAGTAAAGAGGAATGTGCTCTTTACTCAGTAAAGAAAGCAGGTTCTGCCCATTGCATTTCTCTATCCAAACCATAAAAAGGACCTGGCATTTCTCCCTGCTGGAGAATCTCCTGTAAATGGGGCTGTTTGACAAGGGGATGGATTTGGTGGCACCTGGAAGTCCTGTTCGCCCCCAGCTTGCTGGGATTCTGCAAGGCTGACATTTAAGGATCAGATCAARGCTGAAACAGTGACATCTGCGGGGCTCTACTAATCACAAACTTCTTTCAGATTTGAAAATGAGWTTTGACCAGGGCTATCGATCCCCCTCTTTGTTTTGCTTTGCTGGTGTGTGTGCATATGTGTGTGTTTGCAATTTGAACCTGAAAGGCAGAAAGGCACCACTCCCTCCTCTTCCCGACTCCTGTGCACCTCCCCTTGGAAGCCCCACTAAGGGACTTCATTAAGAAAAAGCAAACTGCAGCAGTCAGGAAGTGCAAGGGGAGGAGAAATCAGAAGAACTGATGAGGACAGCAAGTGTTTGAAAGCTGAAGGAGAGGAGGAGCTGAGGCAGATGTTGCCAGCTGTTGCTGAGTGCGTGGGTGTCACATCAGCCCACCCCTGCAGAGGAGAACAAGCCCACAAATTAAATCTTTGTGCTGTGACCCTGCTGCTGCTGTCCTGTCCTGTTTTAGCTGACACCTCTCCCCAGGCCCCTGGCTGTCCATAATCCTCACCCACCACTCACTCCTGGCTGCTCCATTCCCTGCTCTGCCCCTCACTGCTGTGTCCAGTGGCTGCCAGCCAGCTGGGAACAACTGGGGAAAGACATCTTTATTCATAGGACTGAAGCCCTCTAAAATCATGAAATCAATCCAGTCTCTGTTTTGTGTATAAAAAGAAGGGAAAAAAATCTACTTGTTTTATAGGCTCTCTCTTTTCCCTCTTTTAAATTTGCTTGTTTTCCTGGAATGACACGTTGTTCTATCATCAGAAAGGGATTGCTGACATATATTTTTTCTTCTCCATATTACACTSTTCCCTGTGTAAGTTGTCTTTTACCAGCCTCCAGAAGGTTTTCTCTGAGCTGTCAGGATATTCTGAAGCTCCCCCATGCAGAAGCAACTTACACCTCACACCCAAGCCTTGCCTGTCATGGAAAAAAAYCACATGAATCCTTCTGATGCCTTCCTTCCTCTCCTTCTCCCATTTGACCAAAGAATATCAGTAAAATATAAAAATATTATTATATTATTAAAATATAATAATAGATTTATATTTTCTCCCATTTTCTCCATTTTCTCCCATTTGACCAAAGAATATCAAATAAAATATAAAAATATTACTATATTAGTAAAATATTCTATTAGGAGTATATTATTCTATTATATGTATTATTGTTATTCTATTATTCGATTAGGAAAATGCAGAATATTATTTTTTAAAAGGAAAGAGTTATATAGGCAGAATTGAAAGGCCAGATGTCCATCTAACCTTAAATCTACCCTGTATTTAATCTCATTATTCCATCTTTATTCTTTCAATTACTGAATATTTTCTCCCTAGGACTTTCACCTTATCCTGTATCTAACACTTGAAATTTTTTTTTCCACTGAAAAGTGGACTGACAGCAGAGGAGACTGTATGGTGGGACAGCTGTTTCATTTTGTGCAGGCAGTGATCTTTTCTCTTTTGATCTGTGCTGGCTCCTCTGTGACCCCTTGGCTCCAACTTTTATTCCTGCTCCTGCTTCCAAAAGTCAGCAGAAGAAAATGAAAACCCCACAGCCCCTGTAGTTCCAAAGGTGTGACCCTCCCTCCCTCCCTCCCCAAACCCCCCAGCAGCCCTTCCACCACATGCAAATTTTTACAGCCTATCAATAAAAGGATCTCGAGGCCAAATGGAAATTGAGCAGCTGTTTAAATTGCTTGAGGGGAAAGAAAGCCATTCAAAGAGAGTTATTATTATTATTTTAAACATTCAAATGAATGACCCAATCGATTTCAGGCCTCTTTGTTCTGTGAGCCCTCGCCAGGAATCCCTGAGAGCTCCAGCTGCAGGACTGGCAGCTCTGCCTTGGATTATTCAGAGCATGGAAGCTCTGAATAAGCCCCATTTCTCACCCCCCATGTCCCTCCAGCCCCTTTGGGGTTGTTATTTCCCCAGTCTCCTCTCCCTCCCAGGCCACAGGATTCTGAGGATTTTAGCAGACAAATGTATTTCCCTGAAAATCCCTCTGCACTGGGTACAARGGSAGGAGTGCTGGGAAATTTTCCCTCTCATCAGGGCAGAGTKCAGGGTGAGTCCTTATCACACTCATGGGGCTGTAAAAAACCTTTTGTGGGAAGGGGCAGAAACAAGCAGGTCACCAGAGGGGCTKCTCTTCAGCCCATGATGGCAGAGAAATCTGAGTGTGCCCGTTTCTGATATTGGCTTTGCCTAATGTGATTAATTGATGGATTTTCAGAGTGTGTGACCAACGCTGCACTGGACTCCAGTGCATTTCCACTTTGAAGACTCTAACTAGAGACCCACAGCTTAATTTTAGTGATCAATACCCTGACTGGAGCAAGGCTAAGCTGGCCACACACTTCTTTCAGAGCCACGTGTGCCATTCCTCATCTTTATTCTCCTTCTCAGTTCCTTGACCGCTGACCTCTCCAGCAGCAATCAGCCTCTCTGG
Organism: Sporophila hypoxantha; assembly: GCA_002167245.1. Classification (NCBI taxonomy): domain Eukaryota; kingdom Metazoa; phylum Chordata; class Aves; order Passeriformes; family Thraupidae; genus Sporophila; species Sporophila hypoxantha. The sequence goes on from NDFG01000017.1 coordinate 3,845,004, forward strand.
CCTSTCATTATCCTTGCTGCAATGATGAAATAATAGCTCTCTGCCTCCAGCCTGCCATCAGGATGGTCCTGAGTGAGATGGCCGGGTGTGCTCTCCAAAGGGACATCATCACTGCCTGCAGGAGCATCCCCAGCTTCACTGGTGCAGCTCTAATGTCCCTCCTCAGTGGCACTCCTGCACAGCCCTCAGGGACACAGCTGCCAGCAGMCAGGGTTCCAGAGCCATGGGACAGCACAGGTCCACTCCTTCACTCAGTACCCCACAGAAAAGTCACTCTGAATGGGTTTATTGAATGGGCTTACTGTGTTTATTTATTACTTTTTTTTTATGASGTGCTGGATCCTCATCAGGAGATTCTTTGGATTCATGCACTGCCCTTGGGAAAAGTACTTTTTGTCTCTGTGCATCTGTTTACCTGTGTTATCTTCTGTGTGTGTGTGTCTTATTAGTGCTGACTGCAAACTTCATTAAGACTGAGGTTGTCTCCTGAAAATATTTGCATAACACTCGGCTGGAAGAGACACCCACAACAACGAGTGACTGCACAGGCTGCAAGAACAGGGCACTGCAGGCATCACACCCTGCCCTCCCTCCTGAACAGGGCCTTGCTGCAGAGCTCAGCACCTGCAAGAACTTCACTTCCACCTAAAATGGCCTTATTTCCACCTGAAATGGCCTTATTTCCACCTGAAATGGCCTTATTTCCTCTCGGAATCTCTGCTGCTCACAGTGACCCCGAGATCTGTTGGAAAGTCTCTTTTCCCAGCCCGGCGGTCAAAGGAGGAGTCAGAGCTCTTCAGTTCTCATTCTCAAAGTTGTTTATTGTTTCTCATCTATAAAATTCTTTCTCCTGTCCAGCCGAGGTCTGCTCAGCAAGACAGTCAGAGGCACTCTGCCTCCCTGGGGTGGTGTTATCTTTCTATGCAATAAACTATGCATACAATATTTACAATTACTTTCTAATACTTATCACCTATGTTAGACAGTGAGCTTCTGCTCTAACCAATCCCAAAGTGCCACCATCACAGCAGAAGATGGAGGCCAAGAAGAAGAAGAAGGAGAAAGGCTGAGCACACCCAGATTCCTCCATATTGCCCCCTGAGCCCCCATGCTAAAGACCCCAAAAAATCTATTTTTCACCCTGTGATAAATTCACTATCATTCTACTTAAACTTTTGTGGCTTGTAATCCTTTATAGAAAGGTTGGTAATTGTTTTTTCCAAGGGCTAAATCAAACCCACAGGTGTTTTGGGCTCTGTGCCAGGGTCTCTGAGCCCCCTGACAGGGTCTCAAGTCCTGCAGGGCAGCCAGAGGAATTTCCTGGGTTCTCACAATTTCCACCTGAAATGACCTCGTTTCCACCTGAAATGACCTTGTTTCCGCCTGTTTCCAGACTCCACGAACCTGGCAGCCCCTGCAAAACTCAAACCAACTTCCCTGCTCATCCAGCTCTTGTTTGTTTGTTATTTTAATCTTCCTCCCAGTCCGCAGTGTGAAGAGAAAGGGCTGATTGACAGCTAAACTGTTTCAAATCAATAGAAAGAGCACTTGGAGATTAAAGCAATTTAAACAAGGTGTTTATGTGGAGCTAAAACTGCACTTGAAGGAAGCAAGAGCAGGAGCTGAAGGAAGTGGGTCAGGCACAGACACAGGGAACCTGCCTGAGCAGAGGTAAGATTACAGCAATAGGCTGGGATGGCTTTTCATCACAAAGAGATCRCTGCTTTCCATAAAGGAGGCCTAATCTCGAAATTGCTTTAGCTTTCCACTGATTGTTCCATCGATTTAGACATGCGGGCCCTGCCCCTCCTTCTATCCAGTGCTCTAATCTCTGGCACATCTCTGTGTTCGGGCTGGGATGCTCTGCTTGTGTCACCGGGCTGCGGAGCCATCCCTGAGCACCCGGAGCTGTCCCTGGTGCCCAGCTGGGTGTGCTGGGTGTGCTGGGTGTGCTGGGTGTGCTGGGTGTGCTGGGCAGAGGCAAAGCCCACAGGGCTGTCCCTCCTGCCTCTGCCTCATCAGGTACCTCAGGGGCAGCTTTGAAGGCGCTGCAAAGCTCCCATTACATTTTTTAATCAATGCAAAGGCCCTGTCCCCTTGCTAAATTGCTTGATCTCCTCCCCTCGCCAGGCTTTTTAGGTAATTGCTGTAGATGAGCACTACTGCCTAGCAAGGAGAGCTGAGCCAGGGCTATTGATCAATCCAAATGTGCTGTTGGCGTGGTTTAGAGGAGCTTTACTAACTCACCCCAGGGGCAGATTGGGTTTTTCATGCAAATCAAGCACTTTTCCTTGCCCTAATGAGGTGGTACCTGAACTCTGCTTTCCCTGACACCCACTGGGTGATGGCAGCAATTTGGGAAATGCCAACCTTTCTCCAGTGATCATAGGAAAAGGGACCAGACAGTTGGTTTGTATTTAATGTGCTTGATTTYTGGGCAGTGAAGTTGGAGGGGAGGGATCCCACGAGGGAGCAGCACCGTGTGAAGGTGATGGATCAGTTCTCCCACAGCCACTGAGGATGTGACCCTGTGTGGAAACAATCCTGCAGAAGATACACAGCAACCTGCTCCAGAGAGGTGGAACTGGAGAGAGAACAGGTGCTTGGGAAAGCTCTGTGTCAAGGACAGGAAAACCTGTAATTACAATGCTCAAATCTCACTAAATCTGCAGGTGTAGATCAGCAAAGCCCCCTGGCCTCCAACCCAAACACAAAGGATGACAGCATTTGGGGCCACCACAGAGGATAGGAAAGCCTCAAGCCAGTTTTAACCAGGCTGCCATGCAGCAATTCCCTGTTTCTGTCAGGTCCCAAGTCCCAAGCAGGGACATGAGAGCAGTGTGGGTGGGAAATGATTGTTTCTGTGTCCCCAGGAGCATGCAGGGGGATTCTGCCTCTCTGGCTTCACAAGAGCATCAGGTAGCAGCACCTCCTGCTTTGGTGGGGTAACTGTGTTTTGAAGGCCACCCCAGCACTGCTGTACCCTCCTTCCGAGTGTTTATGATTTTCTTGGTGACARGTGACCAGAATAACTCAGGTGGTGCCACAAGAGCTGTCACAGCTCTGTGCAGTTGCTGTGCCTGACAAGGCAAGGCCCATCTCACTGGGGGATGTGGTGTTTGCACTGAGGCTCTGGCACTTGGCTCCTGAGCTCCATGTCAAGACTTTSAGCTGCCCTGCCCTTGTTGGAACCCAGGRCATTCCTCTGGCTGCCCTGGAGGACTTGAGACCCTGGCAGGGGGCTCAGAGACCTTGGCACGGAGTCAAAAACACCTGTGCCTTCAATCTTAGCCCATAGAAAAAACTGCCAACTTTGTGTGAAGATGTACAAACCACAAGAGTTTAAGTAGAATGATAGTTAATTTGTCAGGAGGTGAAAAAGTAAAATTTTGGAGTTTTAGAATGAAGGTTCAAGAAGCAGGATAGAGAGAYTTGAGTGTGTCCTGTCCTTCCTCCTGTTTCTTCTTGTCCTTCATCTTCTGCTGTGGTGGTGGCACTTTTTGATTGGTTTAAAGCAGAGACAGACTGTCTAACATAARTGATAGGTATTGGAAAATTATTGTAAATAAAGTACACGTAGTTTTTAATTTAAAAAGATAACAGCACCCAAGGGCAGGGACTGTGCCACAACCTGACCTGCTGGACAGATCTCAGCAGGGCAGAGAGAGAATGTGATACATCAGAGAAAATAACAACCTTGAAAAGCAAAACCAATGCATCAGCTTCTTCTTTGGTCTCAAAGCTAAGAAAAAGAGACTTTCTAACACCTTGAGGACATCTCGACACCAGAGACCCCATCATGTAAGGGGACACATTAGAATGTAATCTTACCCCTCACCAAGTTGCAGCTGGGATCAATTATGAAAGATTAGGAACACCTGTAACTAACAAGAACAGATGGCATAAAAGGGTGGAGAGTAATAGGAGGAATTAGAAGGCTACTGAAAGGACTGAGAAGAGTTACTGGTCAGAGGAGCGCATCATGGGAAGCATTGGTAAAGTATGAACCCTTGAAGCTATGGAATCTTTGTATGTAATAGAATTGTTGTAACTTATAAGGCAACACCATCATGTCCTGTGCTCCAGGCAATGCTCTGGGCCACAGCCTGCCAAGCTCCTGCTCTTCCAGGAGTGTGGCTGAGTGCATTTATCTTGGTATGGCACCTCACCAGGGCCAGGCTGGAGCTACCTGCTCTGGTGGAAGGTGTCCCTGCCCATGGCAGGGGCTGGAATGAGATGATTTTTAAGGTCCTTTCCAACCAGTCTGGTTTGTGTTTCTATGCCTCAAGTAACTGCACAGGTTTGCAAGAGTTCATGCTCCTCCTGCCACAGACACAAAGAGCTTTAGTTCATGCTCCTCCTGCCACAGACACAAAGAGCTTCACTGTGCTGTGAGTGCCGTGGCTGATCTCTGAGTCAGGGATCACCATAATTATTTACCACAGCATCTCCTGGAATATGTTTTGCTGGAAGTCCTGCCTGGTGCCTGACCCATGCCTTTGAAATGCACAGCTTGTTCTGTAGGGAGGGGACAGTGGCCTGTGTGCAGGGGCAGGACTTCTGGAGATGATTCATTATAAGGAGCTTTATTTAACCAGAGGCAGGAGGAGTGAGCAGGGCATTGGTGGCTGTGCAGAGCCCAGAGTCACTCAGGTGTCAGAGCTCAGTGCATCCCTCTGGGTGTCCAGAGTTRCTGGGACCCCACCAGGGGGCTCAGAGACCCTGGCACACAGCCCAGAGCACCTGTGGGTTTGATTATGACCCRTGGAGCAAATTACCAGCTTTGTATGAGGACCTGAAAGCCACAGAAATTTAAGTAGTGTAATCATAAAATTATCACTAGGTGAAAAAGTAGATTTGGGGGTTTTTAGAATAGGGGTTTTGGGGACAAGATGGAGGGATCTGGGCGTGTCCAGCCTTTCTTCTTCTTCTTCTCTACCTCCATCTTCTGCTGTGATGTTGGCACTTTGGGATTGGTTTAGAGCAGAAGCTCACTGTCTAACATAGGTGATAGGTATTGGGAAGTAATTGTAAACATTGTACACGTAGTTTTTAATATAAAGACATAACACTGCCCTGGGGGCAGGCAGAGTGCCTGGAACTGTCCTGCTGGAGGGACCTCGGCAGGGCAGGAGAAAATTTTTATAGATAAGAAACAATAAACAACCTTGAGACCAAGAAATGAAGAGCTCTGACTCATTCATCGAACGTGTGGACCGAAACAGAGACTTTTCATGTGTCTTGGGGCTGCAATAAACTGCAACCCTCCGAGACCCAGGCACTGCCAGGGACTCACAAGCTGTGAAACACAGCCCTAGCACGGGCTGTCACTGCTGGAAGGTGTCCAGCTGAACCAGTGCCAGCTTGGGCTCCTGCCACGCAGGGTCCAGCTCCTCTCTGCTGTGCCGATGGAGCTGGGGGCTCTGGGTGGGCTCTGACACGGGCACCCTGTGACTGCAGATCCTCCCACACACAGCAGTGCTGGGAGCTGGCAGCAAATGCCACCCAAATCCACCCAGGAGAGGGGGAGATGCACTCCTGGAAAGCTGGCTCTGCCCCAAACACCTTGCTGCTCCTTTTCTGGCAGTTGTCAGCCAGGCAGGTTGCAGAGGGCAGGGGGACTTTTCATGGAAACAGCGGAAATTTGGGATTAGTTCAGCATCAGCAGATCTTCTGAAAAACCACCAGCCTCCTGTGGGCTATTCCCTTTGAAATGGGCTGGGAGCCTGCTGGAAATGGGGAGGGAAAAGCRTCACATTTGCAGCTTTTACCCCCTTCCCTGAGACGTGCATTGGAAATCCTGGGCCTGTGCCATCCCTCCCTGCCCGCCCCGAGCCAGAGCACATCCATTATGTGCCAGCTGACAGATTCAGCAGTGACAGATTAGCTGAGCTGGAGAAAGGCCATTTGGACCCTGGGATGCTGGCAGGAGAGCCCAACATCCGGGGGCAGGAGCACATGGAGCACAGAGGTGTGTGCTCCTCTGGGAGCCTCAGCGCAGCCAGAAAATCCACGGAAGCAAGAAGGGACACTCAAGCCATGGGGATGGATAAAGGATGTTTTACTACAGGTTTCCTGAGCTGGCTGCTCCTGCCTRAGGACTTTTGGGTGATTTGAAAGGTAATAGCCCACCTGGGCAATGCTCTCMAGCACATTTGCACTCGTGGCATCCATCCATGTTTCCACATGAGCACGGGCAGTGGCACAGCAGATTTTCAGCAGGAGGGGACTTGCCCTGGGAGCCCCTTCCCCACATCCCACCTGCTGGCAAAGGCATGGAGAAGCCATGGGGAGATGCAGGTGTGATTGCACAGGTTGGAAGCAATATCAGGGAGACGTGACAGCAAAGCAAGGTCAGCTCTGACACCTCTTTGTGCAGCATCAGAGGATGCTGTAGCATTGCCAGCCACTCATCTGTGCCAGTTTGCACCAGCTGAGCACTTGGGCCATGGGTTTYGTGTGCTCATGGCATATAAAATGTTTTACGTTTCACTGTGTTGCTTGTAAAGATGAAAAAGGATTGTACTGGAGCTAAGGATGGATGTCTTCAACAATCTGCTGAATAAATACTGTGCCTTATTTATGAGACTTTAATTCTCCCCCAAATTAGAACCTGACTAAAACATGAATCTATTCCCCAGTTCCTCACACAACACAGAAAACAATGCCTGTTTAAATGCAGATTAATTCAATTTTTGAATGTAAAGGCAGGTGGAAAATGCACTGAATTCCCACGTGCCTAATTCTTACGACTGTGACATTCTTAGGAATGTGGCGTTCTTAGGAATGTCTCCATTTGGCTGCTGGGGAGAAGGGGCAGCTCAGCACCTGATGGTGCAGAGGAACCATAAACCAAGGGAGATGGAGATACCCAGCAGAGTGTCCCAGTTGCTCACTGTGCCTGCCACACCCATGACATCTCTCCTGGATGCAATATGCCCTCTTGTCATCGCCTTCCTCACCTAAACATGAGGAGTTTTTGTGTAGACAGCAGGGGCAYGACACTGGGAATGAAATGCCATGGCTCTCCCTGGGAAAAAGCAAACTGTGACAGGAGCTCCAGATTTCCCAGCTCATCTCTCTCATGGATCTGTGAAAATCTAGAGGGTGGTTTCACTGAGGCGTTAGGCTGCTCCTGGTGCTCGCTGCCTCTATAGAAATAGAGCTCCCTCCTTGCTTTTAGGAAAGCCTTCTGTGGAACTGGTTCCCTGTGGGGACAGTGCCCAGCTCTCATTCAAACCAGGAGGCCCAGGCTGTGAGATGTCAATTAAAATCCTCTACAGGAAGAGGGATTTYTAGTTGGAGGCCACTGTCACAGACATCTTTTATGAAAAATCTTTTTTTTGGGATTTTTTCTCTTGAGAAGCTGAGAGGCCTCAGGAACAAAATGTAAACATTGATTATCTGCTGCTGTGGAATGCAACAGGTGCATCTGTGATTGGTCTCGTGTGGTTGTTTCTAATTAATGGCCAATCACAGTCAGCTGGCTCGGACTCTCTGAGAGTCAGTGGCTTTTATCATTCCTTTTCTATTCTTAGCTAGCCTTGTGATGAAATCCTTTCTTCAATTCTTTTAGTATAGTTTTAATATAATATATATAATAAAATAATAAATCAAGCCTTCTGAAACATGGAGCCAGATCCTCATCTCCTCCCTCATCCTCAGACCCCTGTGAACACGGTCACAGGCCACCAAACCATCACTGCCTTTCCCCTTTTCTGCTGCTGGCCAGTCCCACTGGGGCTAGAGCAGTGGGGAATTCTGTGTCTGCTGCATTCCAGGCTGCAGGCAGTGAGGATTTCCTCAACCCAGTAAAGCAGGAGGCCATGGGARCCTGCAAGGAAAGCCAGTGTTGTTCAGCAAAGTGCAGGAGTGGAGCTCCTGGCCGTGCCTCACTGCACCCCAGAGCAGCTGCACACATTCTGAGGGCTGCCAGCAGGCAATTCCGGGGGAAATGGCAATAACCCAGCCTGMTACGGCTCCCAGGCGTGGGAGAGGTGATGGAAGAAGATGGGGGAATTTCTTTCCTAAGGCTATTCTTCCTGTGCATTCTCGGGTTTGAGATTTCCATTCTCCCATTCACAGGTATAATGACATGCTCTTAATGGCTGTAAAATTACAGAGCTCTTTCTTAACTCCAGCTCCAGCACATCACTCTCTGACCTCCTGCAGCAGTGAATTACATGAACTGACTGCACAGTACATCAGCTCTGGTGGTGGTTTTTATTTTTTTCTTTTGACCTGTATTAAATTTGCCTAACCATTAATCTAATCGAATAAGATCACAGTTTCCATATTATGATTCCAAGGCAAGAAAAGCAATAAATTCCTTTTCACTAAGACTCTCATAATTCTGCAGTACTCCTGCCATTAACRTTCCTCCCCAGGCTAAATACCTCCTGAGAATTCCTGCCACATGGGGTGCCCATGGACAAACCCCATTTAGGTCTTCTGTTACTTTCTGTTTTGCTTCAATTTTTCAATCTCAATTAAACAATGACATCTTCCCCAGTGTGAAATGACCCAGAACACCCTGTGCTAGAGTCTAAGTATATCCAGGCTAGATTTGGCCAAACATTTCCTTCAACACCTGGGAACCATGGGCACAGGCTCTTTACCCCATGCAGAAAATTCAAATCCATTTTCTCAAATTCCTTCTGTTCTCTGACGTAGCAGAGCTGTCCTGTGACTGTCCCCTGATATCCTCACACCTGGAGAAATACTTGAAAGCCYCTTTGGTATCATAATTTTGATGATCTAATGGGATCCAATCASTCAATGCTTACTTTGAGTGGAATATGTTGCTGGACTAATTTTACAAGAGCCCAGTACTACCTTGGATGTTTCCCCACTTTGGAGTGTCAAACCMAGARCYCCCAAAATAYTCCAAAAAGCAGAAAGYGACCCCATCCTCTTCTTGGTGAATAACACATTGGAAAGATTATTCCTGCCATAGTATTAASCAATAATAGAATATTTCCTTTTGCTCATCCTCCTGCTCCTTGGATGCTCTGATCTTTGCTGATCTCAGACCTCCCCTATCCTGTCTGTTGATCTTTTACCCTCTGCCCTCTCTCCCTCAGTCAGCAAACCCCTCCTGCAGCACAATCAGCTCTCCTAAAAGCATATTTGAGCTGGGCAATCCGGTGCTGTCTCTACAATAACACTGCCCTGTGATTGCAGGGAATCTCAGAGCAATCTGAGCAGGCAGGAGAGTGTCATTAGCCACGTTTCACAGCTGGCAGGCACAGGGAAGGAAATGATTTATTTGAAGTCGTCCCTCAAGGCGGAGATGGAGGCAGGGAAGGAGCCCAGGAGTCCCGACTGGCAGAGCCATTAAGGAGTGTAAGTGGGAGCCCACCGAGTGCTTAAAAGTGTCTGCAGGTACAGGGAAGGCCAGGGCTGCTCTGGCAGGGCTGGAGAAGGAGAGCACATGTGGGGCCCAGCTGAAAGAAATGAAATCCTCCCCTGGGAGTTCCAGACTTAATTGGCTGCTTTAKGACCAAGTCAGCTAACAAAAATCTTGGGCTACGTCTCTTTGCTGCAGCTGGGAAGGTTGTGAAGTCCAAACCAAGTCCTATAAACACTGCTTGAGTCTCCTATTTCTGCTTTGTCCTTAGCAAAATGTGTTCCTTCCTCCATGAGATTAGGGTTTTTTTCCTTTATTATTTTCCTTTTTTTTTTTTTTTAATGGACTCACCTCACTGGCATTCATAAAGGAAACAACCAAGAAAAGATTTGCAGGGGCTCTGAGGCTTCTTTGTGGATAATGCAAATGTTTTCCCAACACCCTTCCTGCATACACCTTCCAAAGCAGCTCGAGGTCTCCAAGAGACACCTTTACACCAGGCAGGCTCTGAAAAGCTCCAGCAAGAAACCTGCTGACCCTACAAAATATGACACATGCCCATGGATTTCTTTTCTCTACCCTTATCTCCCATTTGCTTTTCAGGACTGGCATCACTTCGTTTATAAATTTCCTTTCTCTCCTTCAGYCTCTTTTTTCCTCCCTCTSCCCTCCTCTCCTGGGCTGAGCCACAGCCCCACTCTGTTTTTTGGCAAGGGCAGCTGTACAAATGGAATATGGGGAGTCATGGAATTTGAGTTATTATTTAGYGACTCATTACAGCCCTTGGAGACCTGGGTTGAATCCTGGGGTCCATCCCTGAGCAGAGCATCTACTCCAGTCCAGGAGGAGGCTGTGGGGACCAGAATGTCCTACACAGGTGACAAAAACCTGGGTAAAATCCAGAAAAACAGCAGGCAGGATGCAAAGATCTCCTTGGAGCTGGTTGCTCTGACAAATATGTGCCAAATCTGTGCCTTTCTTAGAGCCTGGTGGCCTTATAATTGCATGAGGTGGTGGCAAAAAGGGATGAGGAGGAGGGGAGAGCCTGGTGATGGAGAGGCAGCAGAGAGGCAGCAGAATGTCCCTGCACGGCACAGGAAGGATCCACACAGAGAGTAAGAAAAGCAGATATCCACCATGCAACACCCTTGGGGTGAGTGCACACTCCCAGCACAGTGATCAGGGCTGCCACCAGCCTGGGACATGACCCTGTGCCACCCTCCCTCCCATTGTCTCAGCTCCAGGTGGGCTGTRCCCTGCTGCTGGACACCCCTCTGCTGCTGGGAGCAGCTCCCAGGCTAAAAACCCTCCTAAATGCAGATCTCTGACATGCCCCTGTTCTTCTTTCCCTATCCTATTTTCAGGGCTGCAAGGAACGAATCAAGCCTATTCCCCAATGCAGCGTCTTGGTTTAGGGCAAATTTGGGAGAAAACTTCTAAAGGGGTTTCCTCTAGAAAGCAGATTCAAGCAGCCCCTCCTGCCGCTGGTTCGGGAAAAGATTTCCTTGGAGAAAAGTGGGAAAAAAGCTGTTTATTTAACAGGTAAAGCATTCACCAGCACAAAAAACCAAACCAAACCAAACCAAACAAAAAAAAAAACCAACAACAACAACAACAAAAAAACCCAAAAAAAACAAAAAAAAAAACAAAACAAAAACAAAAACAAAACAAAAAAAACAAAACAAAACAAAACAAAAAAACAAACAAAAAAAAAAACACCAAAACCAAACCCCCCCAAAAAAAAAAAAAAAAAAAAAATTAAAAAATAATTAACAATAAAACCTCTGGATGTTCTGAAGAGATGACAAACTCAGAAAGTCCCCTTGATGGGCTGTAGCTTGGCTCACTCAGTCTCTTATCAGTCTCCTATCAGTTCTCTTATCAGTCTCTTATCAGTCCCTCTGGCTCTGGAAATGCTGCAGCCCCAGCCCAGCCYGGTGGGCCACAGGTGTGAGCTCCTGGTGCTGTTCTGGTGTGCAGTCCAGAGCAGGTTTAAATAGGTCTAAAGAAAAAGAAAAAACACAGTGCAGGCAAATTCTCTGCCTCAGCTAGCTAAAACTAACTAAAAGCAAAGGAGAGCTCTGTCCTGCTGTCTGTCTGTCTGCAGAGAACACAGTCCAGGAGCCAGAATGTGGAGGAGTGAGAGCAGTGTCTGAAAACAAACTGAGCTCCTTCTTCCCCTTCCTCACTCTCAGAACCAATCTGAAAGGTGCAAAACTCATTTCTGGCCTAAACAGATGAGTGGGGATATAAGCATCATAAAGTCACCCCAGGACATGCAGAAATAAAACCTGCAGAGTTTGGTAGTGGAARGGGCAGAGCAGGGCCCTGCCTCCCACAGTTTGTTTGTCTCAAAGTGCCTTGAGTGCTTTAGACTTTCACTGTTGTCAAAGGTGGCAGACAGGGCAGTGCTGTTATTCTGCCAAGGGAGAGAAATAAAAAAATAAAAATAAAAATAAAAATAAAAATAAAAATAAAAAAAAATAACAACCATGTGCCATCAGCGTGACTCACAGTCACGGGAGACAGTACAGGATAAAGGAGGACCTGGGACCTCATCTGCTGCCACCCTGTGTGAATCCAGAGGGTTTTGTAACATCTTAAATATCAAATACAGCCTCAGGTAGTCTGATGAAGTCTGATTCTTGCCTGTCAAGCACTCAGGTATCAAGAGACCAAGTCCTTTCTCTGCACAGGTTTGGGCTGTATTTTGGAAATGGTTAAACTGTCAGTGTTACATTTTTTTCCCCCCCAAAGGTCCCTAATCCAAATGCTTAACACCTCAAGAAATGATACTCTGAGAATCTGCTGCATCAGGCAACACAGATACCCTCAGCAGTGAGTTATTTGCTCTTCTTYTGCAGGCAGGGGAGAGAAACTGATACCTCTGGGGTGCAATCTATCCTGTGCTGGTGTCCARGGCAGGTGAAATGAATCATGCCCTTGAGATGCCTCGTACAGCCATGGGCTGGAAAAGGCAGCCAGACAAACAGCACTGTGGACATCCAGAGTGAGGAGAGGAGACTTGCTGGCCTCTTTGTGAGAGACACTCCAAAATTATTTTGAAAGGAAGGAGTCGAACCCCCATATGTTGGTTTCAAGCCAACCACATAGACCACTTTCTCATAMAGAGATGTTAGTAAAACAATTACATAGCCTTGTCAAGACTAAATTGCAGGTGAAAACYCAGCACATCTCTRCCTAAATATGGCCAACCACTCACAACTTAACTTCCAAGAYASTTCCTCACCTRTCATAGAAGARCTGATAGGATTCCACAACCACACCCTAATGGTTGCACTAGCAAATAATTATTTGGGATTATTTGGGTGCTTTACACACCTTTGGACCTTTGTGCCACTCCCCTCTCCTTTAGCTGCTGCTAAAGAGCACAGAGCACCAGGTCTCCTTTTTGGGGGGAGCCTCAAAGGGGGCCAGGTTTGGGCTGCAGGTGTCATCCACCCCACCCTCCCAGGGACCTTGACAAGGACACTTACCTAGGAACCATGACAAGGACACTTGGGTAGGGACCTTCACAAGGACACTTGGATAGGGACCTCGATAAGGACACTTGTCTAGGGACCATGACAGGGACACTTGGATAGGGACCTTGATAAGGACACTTGGGTAGGGACTTTGATAAGGACACTTGGATAGGGACCATGACAAGGACACTTGGATAGGGACCTTCACAAGGACACTTGGGTAGGGACCTTGATAAGGACACTTAGATAGGAACCTTGCCAAGGACACTTGGGTAGGGACCTTCACAAGGACACTTGGATAGGGACCATGACAAGGACACTTGGTTAGGGACCATTACAAGGACACTTGGTTAGGGACCTTGATAAGGACACTTGTCTAGGGACCTTCACAAGGACACTTGGATAGGGAGCATGACAAGGACACTTGGATAGGGACCTTGCCAAGGACACTTGGGTAGGGACCTTCACAAGGACACTTGGATAGGAACCTTGCCAAGGACACTTGGGTAGGGACCTTGATAAGGACACTTGGATAGGGACCATGACAAGGACACTTGGATAGGGACCTTCACAAGGACACTTGGATAGGGACCTTGATAAGGACACTTGGATAGGAACCTTGCCAAGGACACTTGGATAGGGACCTTGCCAAGGACACTTGGCTGCTGTTGCAGTGGCCTCATGATGGAGCCAGAGCCCCGGAGAGCGGGGGGATCCCACCTGCCAGGGATGGGGCAGGAGCATCCATGCAGCTCTCTGTAATYCCTCTAATGGCTTTCTTTGGCTTGATAGATATTGAGGGAAGCTTGTTGCCGGGGCAATTTCCATGGAGAGATAATAAGAGATCATTTTCAAGTGAGCAMAACTTTAATGGCACATTCTGGTAATGAGGCAGCAAGGAGAGTAATGACCRGAGACCTGGGAGTGCGAGCACATTGTGAGAGGGGGGAGAGCTCTCAGTTCACTGCTCAAGGCAGACTTTGGAGGCCTGATCTGTGTCCCCTCCAGCTCAGCCTGGTGTGCTGCTCACTGCAGAGAGAGGAGAATTAAGATCCAAGCGTTGATAATGGGGCCGGGTGGCTCCATGGAGATGCCCCAGTGAATTCACTGTGTGTGAAAAACGCCAATCACTTGTTTTTTTGAAATTTTAAAAGTTTAATAGTAATAAAGTGGTTATAAAAATAGTAATATAATTAGAGTAATAAAAATTTGAACAATTGAGATTAGGACAATATGAGACAATAAGAACAAAGAGTTATGGACAGTCCGGGTACCTATTCTGGGCAAAATAATCCTGAAAAAGGACTCACGTTAAGAGATGATTAACCCTTAAAAGCAACAGCCTGTTGCATATTCATGCATATTCATACACCTTATACATGATGCATAAATTCTATTCAAACACAGGATTCTGTCTGGTCAGTGTCAACTTCTCCCTCTGAATCCTGATGGCGTCTTCAGGGCTGAGTGAGGCAGGAAGAAGTTCGTTTCTTCTGATAATGGAGCAATAAATTCTCTTTTCTGAAAGATTTAGGTGTCCTGTGGCTGCTGTCTCACTGCAAGTCCTCTCTTAAAAAAAGTATCTTACATAGCATCGTTTCTATTTTGCCATTTTGTTATAACCTAAAATTATATTTAACATACAACTTAAGAAAATTAATACAGCATAACTTTCTAACATAACACATATAATATTAATTTTAATATTTGGGAAAAGCCAATCATAAAATACACATTTTTCACACTGGGGAAGTAGGAAGGCTACATAGGACTCAGGCACCAAATACTCCAGTCTTTTCCTTTAGCCGAAGACAAATTGAATGAAAAAGTCAAAAGAGAGCTGGGTACTCCTGTGCACAATCGTGTGCTTTCACTCTGAAAACAATAGGAAATGTTTTAGCCTGTGTATGTTAAGACACTGTGTTCCTGGAGAAGGGAGGGAAAGGGCTGTAACAGAGGGTGAAGGTCCTGTGTGGTTTGGGCTCTGTGTTCTGATAGACACCTGCAGGAATCCTTAGGAAGCAGGTCTGAAATTCAGGGATGGTGGTAGAAGCAGAGAATGTGAAGGCGGAGATCAAGGGTGCATGGATAGGGAAAGACAATGATAAAGGAAGATTAAAAAAAAAAACAAACATGATTCCATTAGGTTTTAGATCCAAGGAGGATCTATGCCTACTCCTTTGGTGAATTCTGTGAGTGTAAATATGGAACTCAGCAGCAAGTATAAACATTAAAGCCACTTCTGAATTAGGAGAGCAAAATGTCCCGTTTGCAGATCACTGCAAAGTCACAGATTACAAAAAACCATGGAGAACCTGTGTGGGCCCAAAGCCACCTAAGGTCCAGGACTGTGGACTCTAGTCAGCTCTGAATGTCTAAACTGAGGAAAACTTGCCCAGGAATTAAAGCACAGAAGAGGCTGTGGGTTTCCTGCCTCCTCCTGGAGGTATGAAGCGTTTCATGCCTCTCCATTCTTTGAATTCATCTCTGCAGCTTGGCTTGGTAGGGATTTTAAGGAAGGCTCTCAGTCAGCAGCTTCTTAAGGGCAGCCAAAGGCAGTTGCTGTTTACCTCCTCTCAAAAGAAGGAAGGTGAAGGGTCTGCTTTGCTCCAGCCTCGTTAACAGTTGTTTCATTAATCACAGCTTTCCCTTCAAAACCAGAGACAATCTGTCCAATTAACATTAAAGCTCTGGCAGTCGCTTGTGATGCTTGTGACGGTGGGGAACTTTGCAAGCAGCACTTTGACAACCATCACTGGAAGTTTCACATTTTTTTAAAGCTGCTCACAAACAAACCAGCCCAGTCTCACCTCGTTAATCCCCTCTGCTCCCTGCTTGCACAGAGCCAGCCTCCTSCCCATTCAGTTTTACAGTGAATCCCAGCAGAGCTCGGGTCCCACGGTGCTTCTCTGGGATTATGTAGGCGTTCCTTTGTGTTACACCCYGACACTGGACTGCACCTCTGAAGCCAGAGATATGAGAATCATGGTATTAAAGCACGGGTCCAGCAGAAAAGATCATTAATAATGTCTTGTCTCCAAAAGCCACATGATCAGAGAACTGCAGAAGTAGCAATGTACAGAGAAAAAGTTGCACAGTTAACTCCAAGCCTCTTAGTCTAACCTTGACTGGAGATTTCAAAGTGAATTTTGAAGGGAAGAACAATTAAACACGCAGAGATAAAGGGGAAATGAGATAAGATGCAACATGGGTTTACRAAATGTAGATTGTGTCAGACGAACATGATAGCTTTGTTTTGATAAGATACCTGATTTTCCAGACAAAGGAAATGCTGCTGATCTCCTTTATCTAGGCTTCAGTCAGGTATCTGATAGGTGCCATGTGGGAAATTATTAGTGAAGCTGAAGGAAAGGAGGATTAGTAAACTGTAAGGTGAGKTGCAATTCTCTGGAGGGAATTTGCCAAAAGACTTTCTCACAGAACAGTTTGGGAACTGATCTTTTCTTCTTGTGGATGATCTTGGCAATGAAAGCAAGATCCTGAGGCTAMAATCGCCCAGGACGCAGAAGTGGAAGTTTTGACAATGCAGAGAAGAATGAGAGTACAAGTCTGAAAGAACTCAGTGACCTTGAGAATCAGAATAATTGAAATGAGAGGGCAAAGAGAAAGTTTGAGATGACAGGTCAGGAATGTGAGCACTTGTGATAGTCTGAGATATAATATAGGARATGATGAGCAGCAAATGGTCGAGGACTGTGTGGTCTGAGTGACTGCAGCCTGACTGAGATGTCAGGCAAAGCAAGGCAAATGCTATCCTTGGATGTATCAGGWGGGATATTTCAGTAAATATAGACAAAAAATGGAGTCACTGACCATGTCTGGCTTCTTAAGGTCAGGGTGGATAAGCTCAACCTTGCTTGAAWGCAGAGGAGGGCTGGAAGAYGGAAACCAGAACATTTGCAGGRGGTCAGAAGAGTCAGGAACAGCATGTTTAATTTGGTAAAAGACAGGYTGACATGGGAGAAGCTCCAGAGAGGTAAAATGGCTCCATGAGCTGTTGGGATRCAGCTCCTGAAGCAGCTGTGGCATGCACACAGTGAGATCATGTCAGGGGAGGAGGTTCCCTGCATGCAGTGGAAAATGCAAGGACAGAAGGGAAAGTTTTGAGGTCTGAGCTTTTCCTTTCACACCTGCAATGACAAGGAGCACCCCTGCTAGCCAGAATGTCCTTGACATTCCCGTTATCCCAGGCAGGGCTCTTTCCCCCGAGTTTTTCCCAGTCCTCTGAGCAGCTTTCTCATTCCTGATGCTCCCGAGAATCCCTCCAGGCTCCTGACAGAGACTCAGAACATCTGCGTGGGAAACTGAAGAGATGATTGCAGCACACATAAGAAAATCTCAAGTCTAATGYAGCCAGAACAGGTGAGAAAAACAGGAAAACCAGGTCAGGAGAGGAGTTAGCCGGTGTGAGAACACAAACTGTCTGTCCAGGCTCCTGGTGATCTGCCTGTTATCCTGTGCTATCCTCTTTCACTGCTCCCTGTTAGCATTTCCTGCACATTCTTCCTACTTTACATCAACACAGGACAATCCCCTCTGTATTTTGCTGTCTAAAGCTGCCTAAAGCTGCARACTGGCATTTGGAACCCAGCGTGCTGATAACATTTGAGCAGTGCATGTTTTCYCCTCCTGCCTGTTGCTTCTGTATTAGAGTCATTTTAACTCGAACAAGCTCTTTTCTTTGGCTTTCTATTTGCCTCATTTTCGGGCCTTTTGTGAAACTGGGACAAGTGCTTCCTGATGAACTGACTATGGATTTGCAGAGCTCGCTGGGAAGGCTATTTACCGGGTGGGTATGAACTGGGCTTAAATCTAAAGGGACTGCTAATGCCTCGTCTGGCACAGGGCTATCACACGTGTCACAGCTTTGATTATKGCTTCCTGCCATGCTGGGAGGTCAATGTGAGACGAAATAAGATTGGGAAACAGTCAGATTTGAGCAATCAAGGTGATACATCCCTGGATGGGGCTGGGAGGGAGAGAGGGGAAGGCTTTGGCGAGCCTGCAGGTTTTCCTTCTCAGCTTTGGGCCAGCAGCACATATGCTGTAATTTCATGTAGATGCTGGTGTCCTGGGGAGAAAGCTGCTTAAGGGAAATTCTTGCAAAGTTTTTCCCTCCTGCTGGGATGATTACATTAACAGGTGCCAGGCACGGGGAGCCTGGAGGGCCCTGAGGGAGGAAGAGGCAGGAGCWGAGGTTTAGAGACTCTCACTGAGTGACTTGTTGCCTATTCAATAATGCAACTCAAGAACTGCATCATGCCTTGGACATGGGTCTGTCTGTCTGTCTGCCCCACCTCTTTGACACGATGCCCTGCAGTCCTTTTGGTGTACCTGCTCCCCTGTGTGGTGGGAACTCTGCTAAATCCTAATTGTCACWGTTCTGTTCTCTGTCTGCAGCTCCCAGCTTCTGTAACCCAAGTTCTTTTCATGCACAGCACTGGCAGAGAGGCTGCTGGGCAGGACTGGGATTGGGGTCTCAGCTTTGGAGGGGYTGGGGACAGGCACTGAGGGCAGCAAGGGGCACCTTCACTCCCACACTGTGTTCTCATGCTGGGCCAGTTGTCCCAGCTGGYRGCAATTCTGTGCCCACAGARTGGTTTGCACACTCYCCTGCATCCAYCCTTGCCATATCTCCTAAAAACAACATAATCTGTATTTTTCAGAGCACGAAACTCAGGCACAGGCAGTGAAAGTGGCCCAAAGGCAGTGTTTACAAACATAAAAAGTACTCTGGAGATTTTAGCAGTTGGTGCTTGAATCAACATTAAATGAATCCAATTCCCAKGTGACAGGAGCATCCTTCCCCTATTGTATTTGCAGGGTGCCCTGATGAAGGCAGGAATGATGAATCTGACTCCATGTTCTCAGAAGGCTCATTTATTATTTTATGATACTATATTATATTAAAGAATGCTATACTAAACTAAAGAATACAGAAGGGATACTTACAGAAGGCTAAAAAGATAATAATGAAAACTCCTGACTCTATCCAGAGTCCTGACACAGCTTGGCCCTGATTGGCCCAAGAGTGAAAACAACTCCCAGCAGAATGCAATGGAACAATCACCTGTGGGTAAACAATCTCCAAACACATTCCACATGAGCACAACACAGGAGAAGCAAATGAGATAAGAATTGTTTTCCTTTTCTCTGAGGCCTCTCAGCTTCCCAGGAGAAAAGCCCTGGTAAAGGATTTTTTCAGAGAATGTGAATGTCACACTTCCCCCACTCACACAGAGGTGCCCTAGCCCAGCCACAGGTATGTGCCTGGTGCCTTYTGTGCCACCCACTCCTGCCCCTGCCTTGTCCTCGCCCCAGCTCTCCCCCGGGCAGGTCTGGGTGGGGAGCACAGCTCTGCTCCTGCCCAATTCCCTTTCAGATGCTCATGCAGAGTGCCAGGCTATCTCTCCCTGCCTGTGTGGAGCTRCCAGAGCAGGAAGCCCTGCTCCCTTTCCTGTGTTGGCAGATGGGTGGTGAAACTCTGAGTGTCAGTATTTGTCCCCTCCAGCAGAGGCCAATGCCCAGCACTCCAGAGCCATGGCACCACGGCCTTTTCAAAGCTGGGACAGATGGCAGTGGCTCTGCAGGGAAAGGCCAGGGCAGGAGGGCAGCTGGCACCTCTCCAGGAGTCTGCTCCCGTGGCAGGATGTACAAGGCTCCACACACAGACATGTCCATGGACAGCTCCTCAGTGGCTCAGAGCTGCTTTGCAGCCAGAGCCTGCAGTGGGGCTGTGCTGTTTGAGGCACTGCTCAGCCCTCCATGCTGAGCCCTCTGCTTCTGCCTGAGCATCAGTCAGAGTGCCCTGGCAGCCCAAAGGGACACCCCTGTCCTGGGGGACACCAGACTGGGTGAAGGAGGGAATGGTCCCACTCTGCTCTGGGCTGGGGTGGCTTCACCTCGAGTGCTGGGGGCAGTTTTGGGCACACAAATTATACAATAAAGTGTAAAGCTGTGTAGAGAGTGTCCAAAGGAGGGGCACAGGGATGGGGAAGGTCTGAGGGGCTGTGAGGAGCAGTGAGGCTCTGGGTTGTTCAGCTGGGAGCAGAGGGAGGGCAGAGCTCCCCGGGCTGCAGCTCCTCCCGAGGGGCAGCTCCATCTCTGCTCTGGGACAGGGCATGGAGCCAGGGCACGGCTGGGGCTGGGCCAGGCAGCTAAGGCTGAGCTCAGGGCAAGGTTCTTCCCCCAGAGGGTGTGGCTACTGCCAGGCTCCCAGGCAATGGGCACGGCCCCGAGGCTGCCAGAGCTCCAGGAGCCTTTGGCCAGCGCTGCCAGGGATGCCCAGGGTGGGGTTGTGGGGGGGCTGGSCAGGGACAGGGGTGGSACTGGAGAGTCCYTGTGGGTCCCTCCACCTCCTCCACGGTCTTTGAGAGCACTTAACTCATTTTATAATCACACTCCAAAGGTCTGGCTTTCCCCTCCGTGGTGCTGAGAGAGTCCCACACAGGAGCTGTAAGAGATGGWTCCATTTCTGACCTCTCCATCTGAGCCATCCAGGCTCATTGTCCCTGCTGACCTGACCCAAGGCTGTAGAGCAGAGGGGACAGCTTTACTGCCTGCTGCTAAATGCCCTGTGTGAGCCCACTGCTGGGGAGCATGAAAAGAGGTCAGAACTGAACTTGCAGGTGATACACAGTGCTGCCCCTCTCAAAAAGATGGCCTGCTAAAATATTTCCTCGATATGAAAGCAAAATCTAAATTATATTTGCTTTTCAGAGCCCATCTACATCTCACTCTSTGTCAGGGTAAGAATTATCTTTCCCCCTGTATCAGTATTACAAAAACAGATTGCAGGTGTATGGATCAGAAAAAAGCCCCAAATTATCTAGCCCGGGGTCCTAGCAGCTGTATTTCCCATGTGATTTTTGAATGTCTTGGTTTCAGGGCAAAACAGGAAGGTCTTTGCTGTCTGTGGGAACTCAGTGAAATCCTGGTTCCTACCCCACAGATTTAGAGATGCTCAGATGCACAACAGAATTGGGACCCAGATACAGAGCTGTTCCAGAGCAAGGAGAATGCACAAAGCTCTCTAGAGAACCCACCTGGRTAAAATTACCTTCCTGGCCAAATGAGATGAAGCTTGGAGTATGTTTAATTTGTCTGTTACATTCTTGTTAATAACAATATCTAATTAAAGCATCTTGTGACATCTTAATGGGCAGGAAAGGCAAAAATCAAGGAGGCTTTGTTGAATTTTTCCTTCAACTCCAGCTCTCCAGGTTTGAATAAATCCATCACTGGAGACAGTGCCTTGTTTGTCTGATTGTCTCTTCAGCACAGCCATGTAAGTTTTGCTTTATTGTCTAGAAACTATCCTTAAATTAAAACTCACCATTCTTACCAAGATGATTGCTTGAAGGGGAGATTAACCTTTATGATGTGATGATGGAAGTTGTTGCTCATTTCAAGAGCCTCTGAAGATTGCTGGGAGCTGGAAGGGAAGGAAACTGGACTGGGATTTGGCACCACAGATGAGAGGTCTTGTCTTTGATCGAGCTCCTCATGCTGAYTTCATGCCAGGATTATTATTTAGGTGGTAATAATAACAACAACAACAAYAATAATKATAATAATAAATTAATTTATTTTATTYATTTATAATTAYTTCATTTATTTAAGAGCCTAAGTATAATTTGTATTATTTGTATGTATGTACAGCAACTCACACAATAAGATCCCTATCTCTGYCTGGGAGCTTTATGTGGTCCTAAATAAGAGCAGGGTGATTTATCAACAGCAGAGTGGTGAGTTTAGTTTGTCACATGCTGAGCATTCCCTCTCCTTCTACTGCTGGCTTGGAGAAGAGAGAACCACGTTGTCCACAGCCTCTTGCAGCTAAAAAGCCCTTGGGATTATTGTTCCTATTATCTTTTAATAAGGAGGACATGAAGGCTGTGCCTATCAATATTACAAGCCCTGACCCCTCAGACTGTGCCACCACTAAAGCCCAAAGGATAACCTGGATTGCAGCTGGAGCTGAGCCCTCAGGGAGGGGAGCAGAGCTCCAGCACAGCTCAACCCCAGCAAACCCAAACCCTCCCAAAGGTTACACAAGCCCAGCAAGGACAGGAGTGTAGCCCTGACTAAACAGCTCTGTGTGAAATGACACAAAGTTGTTTTCAAGCTCTTCTGTGTGTGATTGATCTCCTGTAACAGGACATGTGCAATTAGCCAGCAGCTCTGCTATTAATAACCATCCCCGAGCATGTCGATGAAATGAATTGGTGTCTCTGTGGATTACTGCCTTTCTCCATCTGACACTTCTCTAGATGAGTGATACAGAACAAAAAGGGAGTTTTAAGAGTATATAATTGAGTGTGTATKAGGGTTTATGAAGAGATTCCTACAATAACTGTCATGTTCTACCTGATGGAGTAGCTGTTATGTGAACATGCCAAAGAACCACTTTCCTTGCTGTGATCTTTGTTCTCGCTTGCTTTGCCTGCATTATCTGAAAATCTCCTTCAGCTGATGCCACTGAATGCAGCCTGAGTAATGACTYGAGTGTAAAATAAGGACAGGAATAAAGAATGAGGTGAACACTTACTGTCAGAGGCCTCAAACTGGGCACCAAAGTGAAAGGAGGCCCACGGTTTCAGAGGCAGGCAGCGTGTGCTGCTTCCACCAGTGACAGATCCTCTGGAAACCAGGACACCTTGATTTATATCCTGGTGGAAACTGAAGATCCTGGCACCACTGCACTGCTCCAATGGGGACAGCTGCATCAGCAGAGGAAGCACAGGGAAGAGAATGGAGGGCTGAAGTGATTTGCTTTGTGTGGCACAACCAGGGAAGCAGCTCTGGGTGTCCCAGATCCTCAGCTGGAGAGTCCTGGCAGGGTTGTGCTGCTGCCAATGTGAGGAAAAGTGATTCCTCAGAAATGAAAACTTACCTATGGTCTTAAACATGGCTTTGTGGAGGATCCAGCAAGGTGGAAACTGAACCTTTGTGTGCCAGTKAGGGGCCTTTGCTGAGGGTGTGCTGGAGCTCTGTGACCCCAGGACAGAGCTGCCATCCTGCTGTGACACCCAATGGCAGCAAAAGCTGTGGGGTCTCTGGGACCACCCCATGCCAGGGGGAGAAGGGAGAGATTTGCTTTCCCACTCTTTGAGGCCTTGCTGTGTGTCACTGACCTCACCAGAGATATYTGCTGCTCTCACCTGCATGCCAACAAAATATCCTGGCTCTGAGGAGTGGGAATCCTGATGGGATTTGGTGGTGTTAGCCTGCTGTCATTACATTTACATCCAGCAACACAGAGAAAGCTCCCTTKGCATCCCAGCTTTCCCATCACCAGCCCAGACATTTTTCCATTATTGCTCTGGATTCTTCCATCCTATTTTCTTTCTCTTCCTTACCTCCTTTTCCCCCTCCATTTTTCAGTTTGGTTTGTCACACRCACACAAGGAATCACACACTCAATCCTCTCAGAGCCTGGGGCCTGCCAGCAGATGTGGAATGCAGTGGGGCTGAGGGATGCCCTGTCACCTCCTGCCCCTCCACGTCCCCCCTGCCCTAATCCCCTCTGATCTATTGCACAGGACAGGTAACCTCAGACAGAAAGATGGATGCCACAATTACATTCCCCTTTTCAGCAGCTCTTTCCCCTTGCCTCTTCCTGATGGAAATCGTGGGCAAGAAAAATCTATTATTACTCTCCAAATCATATCAAATATTTATCAGGGTAATTCTCTAGTTATCACCAGCGATTGCAAGGCTCAGTCACGTACTAAATCGTGTTAGTGTCATCCCTGGGAACGTGGCTCGTCTGTCTCCTCAGCCCAGAGCTGCACAAACCAGGCTGCCCCAGGGGACCCTGGCTTGTGGAAAAGCTGTGGGGAAGGAGGAGTGGAGGTGATCAGAGGTGGGTATTGTCAGAATCCAGAACATCCCTCTGGCTGTCCAGAACAGGGTCTCAGAGACCCTGGCACAGAGCCCAAAACACTTGTGGGTTTGATTATGACCCATGGAGCAAATTACCAACTGATGAAGATCAGCAAGCCACAGCAGTTTAAGTAGAATATTAGTGAAGTTATCACAGGGTGGAAAAGTAGATTTTGGGGTTTCTGGAATGGGGGTTCAGGGGGCAAGATGGAGGGAACTGGGCGTGTCCAGCCTTTGTCCTTCTTCTTCTTGGCCTCCATCTTCTGCTGTGATGGTGGCACTTTTGGATTGGTTTAGAGTAGAAGCTCACTGTCTAACATAGCTGATAGGTATTGGAAAGTAATTGTAAACTTTTTATATGTAAATTTTAGTATAAAGACATAACACCACCCCAGGGGCAGGCAGAGTGCCTGGAACTGTCCTGCTGGATGGACCTCGGCAGGGCAGGAGAAAAACTTTTATAGATAAGACACAATAAACAACCTTGAGACTGAGAAATGAAGAGCTCTGACTCCTTCTTCAAGCACCAGGCTGGAAAAAGAGACTTTTAATATTTCTTGGGGTCACTCTGACCAGCGAGAGATCCTGAGAGGGTATGAGCTTCCCATATCCCCCAGAGCTTCCCATGTCCCCAGAGCTCCCCATACCCCAAAATCACCCCAGGGCACGAGGTGAGCTCAGCTCAGGACAGGGCCAAGGGCAGGGCAGGAAGGTTGGGTGTGGAAGGGGAGGGCACACATCTGATGGTGATGTTCAGATGGGCTCATTCCTAACCAGAAGCTGAAACAGGCACAAAAAGTGAGGTGTGTTCCTGGCCAGGATTTATCCAGGGCTGTGTGGGAAGTCAGTGGCAGAGACCAGAACACAGCTCAAGGTCTCTGGCTCTGACATGAGTGCTCCTTTTGCAGCTCTGTGGCTGGCTGGAAGCAGCACTGCCTGTAAGTCAGGGCAACCTTGATAATTCCAGGGAGCCTCCCCTTCCACCCCCTGTGTGCAGGGCTAGCAAATGCAGCCACTCGAGCTGGGCTTTTGTTGTCGTGGTTCTTGGCACCAATATGTTTCCAGATTGTACCTATTTTTAAACTCTTTATTGGGTCAGATCTGGACAGCTTGGAGACTTCAGCTCTTCCCTCTCTCTACCCCTTGTGCACACAACTTCTTGCTGCAAAGGGAAGAAATGAGCAGCAAATTCCCTCTGCCAGAACCAATCAATCTGGCACCTGTCATCAGCATCACAGCAGCTATAAAATATTTAATTTCTTAATGATGAATTGGCAGATTGTTTAAAAAAGACAACAAGGAAACAAAGAAAAGGAAACAGACACTCACAATCTGCAGTCACACTCTTTGCCAGGCTGAGCCTTTGGAGCTGATAGCAGGAATGTGTTTTTCCATCCCAGCTACCTGACAGTGCTGTCTGTTCATAAAACCCTGCTGGTTATTGTGGGGATTTTCAGTCACTGGACCCTTGATTTCCCATCCTCGTGTCCCACCACTGATTCTTGAGCAAATTCAGCCTTCAGAGGGTTTTTTTTTCCAGAAAACAGGCAAACAACTCAATGGCACAGATTTTACCTCCTGCAGTGCTGTACACTGGAATAAGTAAGGAAATATAATGATCAGGCTAGGTCAGAGCACAGGTACATCCAGCCAGGTATTCCAGTTTCAGCAGTGATCCACAGTTCATGTTGGGAAATGTCTAGGAATAATTCAGTCATAAAGTGATATTTCTCTTATAGCCTCCAGCAATCTGCAGCTCAGGGGGATTTTTGTGGTTTCTAGCTCCAACTGGAATTTTCTTCTGTGAGCTTGCCTAGTCATCTTTTAAAGTWATGCAAACTTTGGGCATTCACAAAAAAAATCTTCACTCAAATAGTCCCATAGTTCCCCTGTGTGAAGCTGAATATCTTATTTGGTTTTCAGCCTATCTCCTACTAATTTAACTCGATGTTCCCAGTTCCTGCATTAAAGAGACAGTGAAAAATCATTCTCTCTTCACCTCCCATCCCTTGAACATGTTTGGCTCACAAAACAGGGAGAGGCAGAGAGAGGCCTGGGTTAATGGAGAGCAGGATTGGGAATTTGCAGAATCCTTTTGATTCCAGAGGATGTCAGCTTGTGTGTGCCTGTGGATTCCTTCTGCCTCCGGTTCCTACAGCTGTGAGCTTGGAGGGGAGCCAGAGTCCTCACCTGTATCATGGATTTTTTGGAAATGCATAAGGTAATTCTGGTGAGAGTCACCTCAAGGAATCCTGTAAATACAGGCAAACCAAACTGAATCCTGAATATTGCAAATATTGTGATATTTGGTGGGATATATTTTGTTTTATTAACTTCTAAGTCCTGTTATTKGGACCTTTTAATAACAGCAGAGCCATAACTTCTCACTAACCAAACTAAATTAAACCAAACACAAACTAACTAAACCAAATACAAACTTTCATCCATCACAGAAAAAAAACCTGGAAACCACCTTTAACAGCTTGTGAAAGCCTCCTGAGCCCCGGGGGAAATGAAGAGGAAGGAACATTTGTCACTTAGCACCATTTATTATTTTTGAGCCGGTCTCATGACGGGGAGCGCTGACGCTGCTCGCTGGCGTGACCAAACCTACACTGTTCCTCTGGGCTGGAGCTTGGCAGCCGTGGGTGTTTGGCTGGCAGCTCTCAGGCACAGCCTTCCTGCTTCCTCCTCTGCCTCTCCCAGCAGCRTGTGGGGAGCCAGGGCTGCAGCAGAGCTGCTGCTGGGGTGGCAGCGTGCAGGGCGTGCCAGGGCTGGAATAAACACGGGCAGGAGATCTTTCTCTGTAGGAGAGTCGGGGGTAGGATGGTGGGGATGGATGCAGATGAGAGATCTCTGCAGCCAGGTCTGGAACTTGGGGTTTATTGCAAAGGGCCTGGGTGCAGGGCCCTGCTGGGAGCTGCCAGCCACAGCTCAGAGCAGGCCYGAGAGAGGGAGAGAGAGAGAAAGAGAGTGGTAAAGAGGATGAGAGAGTGAGGCTCCCGTTACAATACAATGAATCTTCTTCTGGTCATGGAACTTGGGGTTTATTGCAAAGGGCCTGGGTGCAGGGCCCTGCTGGGAGCTGCCAGCCACAGCTCAGAGCAGGCCCCAGAGAAGAGAGGGGGAGAGAGGATGAGAGGCTGAGAGAGTAAGAGGGGAAGAGAGCAAAAGCATAAGAGAGTAAAAGGGGTAAGAGAGCAAAGTTCCCATTACAATACAATAAATCTTCTTCTGTGTTGAATATTCTGATTCTCACCAACCAATCCAGTACAAGATACAAATCCTATAGCATTTACATACAGCCTATAAGAATCATTACATTACCATCCTGTGTTACATTTTAAACCCTACAAACTCCTCTTTGGGCCCCTTCTGCCAAGCTGGCAGGGTCTGCTCTGACCCTTGGGCCTGTCTGCAGGCAGAGGGTGTTGTTCCATCAAAAGGGGATTACCTTCAGCTGGCTACACCATTGTTTTCCAGTTGTTCAGTAACTGAGGTATCTCAAAGCTTGCTTTCATTTCAATCTCACTTATAGTTTCCATATTCTCAAAATCTTTTGCCAGACAATCATATTTATAAGGCTTTCCTGTTTGATCTTCCCCACCATTTCTCCTTTTTGATGCCTTTACTATAAGTGATCAGCTTGGGTGGGAAGAAACGACGCTGCTCCCAGGAGTGGCACAGAGGAGGAGGAAGAGTGCAGCTTGCGGCCACTGGTCTGTGGACAGARCTGAGAATTCCATCCTCATGACAGCATCAGGAGATTCCCTTGTTTTGCAGTTTAACATTTGAGGTCCTCTGCCTAGCTAACATCCTTAGGTTAAGGTGAGGGGTAAAAAGGGTCTTAGCAGATACTAGATTCTGTTCCTTATGTCTAGACATCACTTTGATTCGTTCATTTCATGTTAGCTCATTGTTTTTAGGGGTTTTTGGCTAGGTTTGGTGAAGGGGCTTCTCCCGTTGCATGCTGGTTCTGAGGTCATTTGCATGCCAACTCCGAGGTCTCCTCCTGGGTGCCGCTCGACAAAACGGGGAGTTCTTAACCATCAACGACAGGTAGTTAACGAAAATGACAGGTGATTACAATAACAAGCAGTTAGAACTCCACCCTGGCAGCAACCTGAGAACTCTGCAACCTTTAAAAAAATTGGGCAGCTTTTCTACTCATAACAAGGGTCATGCAGCATCTCAGCTCAATCCACCAGGAGATACCTGGCAGAGCCCTCCAGCTCTGTGTGCTCTGGTGATTTGGTTTAGCTCTCCTGTGTAAATATGCAAACCAAAAGCTGCTGCTTGTACAGAAAGGGCTTGGCCTGCTTTCCAGAGGGGTTAATGGAATTTGGGAGCAAAGTGACCCCTCTCTGCTGCTGTGGGTTTGCTCCAGGGCAGAGCAGGTTTCCCCCAGCCCCTGTGCAGATTCTCGGCCCCAGAAGGATGTTTGCATTGTGCTTTGGCACAGGGATAAAATGAAATCAAAGGACAGCTCTTWGGTGTCAGGCAGCTCTTTCCTCTGTTCCCTCTGTCTTCTGCAGCTGGTGTTTAAAGAGAAGTTTGCTCCCCTGATCCTGCCTAATGTCTCTTTGGAAGTTCTGCATGGAAAACATCCTGCTTATCTCTAATCAAAGCTGGGTTTTCTCTGCCTCTGGGCCAAAACATTGCAACAGGCTTGGCCCTAGTGGGAGTAGTGGATGCTGAGCTGTGGAGCTGCCTGCTGCCTTGCCAGGCATGGGAAGAACCTGAAAATCCACCTCACCCYTCCTGTGCCACCAGCTGCAGGTTTTTGGGGTGTGGAAGGGGAGATTTGACAGCAGCAATCCAGCAGCTCTGAGCTGAAGCACAGGGAGTCTGGAGAGGCATCACTTTCCCATCTATTAAAATAGATCCCACTGCCAGCAAAATAAAAAAAAAAAACAAAACTGGGAAGTGTGACTCAAAGTGGGGGAAGGAAAAGGGATGGGGCTGATCAGCAGCTAGACACCCACATCAGGACAGCATCTCAGCAGCACCAGTGCCATCCCACTGTTGTCAGCGTGGTTGAACACGTGCTGGAGCAGAGAAGGGACTGAGGGAATGYTGCTGTGGGAAGCTTTTGGCTCAGTGAAGGCACATGGGGGGCTGTTAGTGGGTTGGGCAGCGCCAGAGTCCTCTCAGGCCCTTCTCAGAAAGCTTTAGCAAAGAGCATGAGCTTAAAGAGATTCTCTCTTGCTACCCAAAATCAGCCCTGGCCACTGCTCTGAGGGTGTCCCTCTGCCCTTGACTCCTTGCCAGCCATGCCTGGCTRGAAACCTTCCTCCAGATGGAGCAGGCTGGGAAAGGTGTGGGAATGCAAAGAGGAAGGAAATGTGAATGTATCAGCACCCCTAACTGTATGTTTTTTGCTGTCAGTTATACTGCTATAAAATGAATAAAATATTGAGTAAAAAATGAGTAAAATATTGTGATTCCTCTCTAATACTTTTTCATCCACTTATGCTGGAATACATTTTCTCTGAATCGAAATTCTTGTCAGAATGTGATTGGGGCAGATCCTTTAGTTTATTATTTGATTGCAAAGAACCGACTTTCAAATATCTTTTTTTTCTTTTTTCATTAAAAAGTGATAACAGAAGGTGGTGAGCCACAGCCACGTGTTGCAGTGAAGGCAGAGCTGGGGTGTAAGAGGGAAAMGGGAATATTTTGGGTGATGAGGTGGGGGCATCGCCAAGACTAATTATAACACTTTCAGCCTAAATAGTTTGGCTCCTTGTTAGCTGGATTCAAAAGGTCAGATTTTCTGAGAAAGACTTTGAATGAGGAAKGGGTTTGGCTTAGTTTCTTAGGGGAACATTGTCCCTGTCAGCCYACTTGCTCTGGGTCTGTTTGGTGTGGCCATTTGCCCCTCTGCCCGCTCCTTCCCACAAAACCTGGCTGGGGATGAAGCAGCAGAGCCTGGAAAAGCAGCTTCTCCTTAAAACAACCCCCTTGCTTTGGTTGGTCAGTGTTATCTGCTCCTGGGATTTCATCCCCCAGCCCAGGCAGTGTGCTCTGAATGGTTGGGGTTTTCTTGCATGAGCTCATTTTGCCCCTGCAATGGCTCATTTTGTCCTTGCAGAATTTCCTAGGGCTTGGTTATGCTCCAGGGCTTGCTTGCATCCTTGCTGCCTGTCTGAGGTTCAGGGGGAAGGCAGGCTGGAGCTGCAGGAGGGCAGGAGGGATTGACAAAGCTCTGGGCTGCAAAGATGGCATCAGAGCACTTGGAGAAAACAGGAGGATGGAAGGAGGCTTTCACTGGGAATTGTGCCTTGGAGGGGACTTGGRGAACAGGAAGAGGCAACAAGCCCAGCCATGGCACCACATTATAAAAGAGACATTAAGCCATTGGAGAGCATCCAAAAGAGGSACACGAGGATGGGRAAGGGTCTGGAGGGGAATCCATGTGAGGAGTGAATGATTTGACTTTGTTTGTTCAGCCTGGAGAAGTGGAGACTGAAGGGAGAACTCTTTGTGGTCTTCAGCATCCTCAGGAGGGGCAGCAGATGGGCAGGCACTAATCTCTTCCCTCTTGGAATCAGTGACAGGAGCCAGGGAATGATTGAAGCTGTGCCAGATAAGAAATCAGGAGAAAGTCTTTCCCCCAGAGGGTGCTGGCACTGCCCAGGCTCCCCAGGCAATGGGCACGGCCCCGAGGCTGCCAGAGCTCCAGGAGAATTGGACAGCACTGCCAGGGATGCCCAGGGTGGGATTTTGGGGGGTCTGGGCAGGGACAGGGGCTGGACTCTGGTCCTGGTGGGTCCCTCCAGCTCAGGATATTCTGTTTCTATGATCCTATGATTCCATAATTCTGTGATTCTGTGACAGGAGTGGGGACCTGCCGAGGTTGGAGCAGCTTTTACTAAACAGCAAGAAGGTCCTGCTAGCAAATCCCCAGGATAAAGAATATTCCAGGTGAAATAAAAGGCAAAATCCCCATTTCCCCACTCCATGGCTCTTCTGCTGAGGGATCCTTATCGATTCCTCTGTGAGATCTCCACAGCCTTCTGTGTAGTGTGGGGCTGAAGGACACGGACTGGCTGCCACATTGGGTCACCCGGAGCTGCCCTGCCAGCTGTCCCCATGCCAGGGGTGGCCGCAGGGTGACCACAGCGGGTGCTCGGTGCCGGCAGCAGGYACAGGGAGGTTTTGCTGTCCCCGGCCGGCCCTGCAGGCTGTGGCAGCAGCTCAGCAATGTGCAATGTGCGCCTAGAGCACTTGATGGCACTGCAGGAGCGCGCAACGCTGCGCTGCTCTCGCTGCCTCCGTGCAGGTGCAGCCKGCCAGGGATAACGCGTGCGGGGACACCGAGGGATGCCGCACCCGAAGTTCTGCTGCTCCCGAGCAGGGCAAAGCTTTCTGGAGCTGGGATGCCTCATGTTCTTGGGAGCAGAGGAGACACAGAGCTGCAGAGTGGCCCGACGGTGACATTGGGCCCCGATGCACAGTGCCTTCTTCCCTGCTGCTCCACACACCCAAACCTCCCTGCCACAGCTCCAGCCGTCCCCTGGCTCCTGTCACTGACTCCAAGAGGGAAAAGATCACTGCCTGCCCATCTGCTGYCCCTCCTGAGGATGCTGAAGACCACAAAGAGTTCTCTCCCCTCTCTCCACTCCTCCAGGCTGARCAGTGCTGAGACTTTTCCCTCCTTCCCCAAAGGTCCGGCTGCTCCCAGCCTGGCAGCAGCACAGGTCGGTGCAGGGCTAACATGGGCAGCAGCAGCAGCGTGTCCCAAATCCCTCCAGCACTGAGGAAAGCTGTCCTGGGCTGGCTCAGCCCCCGTGGCCGCCAAATCTCCGCTGCTTTCACCTCCTGAGCTCCCCCAGGCACAGAGATGGGCTCCAAAGGCAATGGGCGGAATGAAGCCCCGGTGCGGGTTTTGCGTGRCAATAACACACTCGGCTGCCAGCTGGAAAAAGAGAGAGAAAGAGGAACTAGTTGGGGTTTTTTGTTTGGTTGGTTTTTTTTTTTTTTTTTTTTTTTTTTTTTTTGTGGGGTTCTTTTGGTGTTTTTTTTTTTTTTTTTGTTTGTTTGTTGTTTTTTGTGGGTTTTTGTTTTTGTTTTTTTTTTTCTATTTTTTTTCTGGTTTTGTCTGGGTGGTTTTTTGTTTGTTTGTTTGTTTTTGTTTTGGTTTTTGTTTTGTTTTTTTAATATAAAGCAAGAGGAATTTGTTACTTTGCTTGTTCCTGAAGGTGCAGATCCTCCAGCCAAAACCCAGACAGCACCATAGGGATGAAGAGAAAAAGCTGTAACAGCATTTCCATACAGAACAGGCTTTTTCCTGAAATAATCCCCGCAGGAGAGGAAGCTTTGTTAAAATATCTGGAAGTGACAATCCTGGTATTTATCTGGTCTTATCTACAAAGATTTTGAGATGTATAAACACAGCGAGTTGTGCCCAAAGTGTTGTCAGATAGAAAGCAGTGTGATCCCCTTCATGGGGATTGTCTGGAATTGTCTGCTGGGCACAAGGTGGAATGGCTCTGCTTTTTCTCATCCTTGTCCCCACAGGAAAAAAGTTTTCACTAAGACTTTTTCATWAGCAAGAAGAAATATATCCAGGAGAAAATAGAAGCAGGAGAGGAGAGGAGAGGGAAAAAATCCTCTTCCAAGAGAGAAGGACAGAGGGGGTTTCATTCCTGTCCCTCTCGCTGGATGGAGCACTCTATACTTGATATCTCCCTGTTGTAAACGCAGCTGATTGATTTTCTTTCTGTTTCTTCTTTTGCACTTGTTTATTTTAATAAAGATAGATTTATTTTATTTGGAAGCCTGAAGCAAAATGTTCCTGTGTCTCCACCCACCCTTCTGGCACCGAGCACTGATGGTTATTTCAGTGGTTATAATTTGATTTCTGCCTCTCCTGCTGGGCTGATGTGAGAGAAACAATATTTAGAAAAGCCGATTTGTAATTTTTTTTTTTCCTGGAGTAAGGGAGACAGAGGCTGGGAGTGGTATGAAAAGAGGGAAACAGAATCAGCCAGAATGCTCTCATATTTTCTAGGCATTTTATCTCCAAGTTTGGAATCTCTGCTGGACAAAAGGGACAGGGTAGCTCAACTCATGCATTGCTCTCTGAAGGATGGAGGGTGATGCATCTTTTGGGGGTTTCTTGGTGTTATTCTTGGTCTATTGCAGGGACTCCCCCTTTGCCAATGAATCCAGGTTTGTAGCCTGAGCTATGATAATTTCCATTTTGCAAGTGGGGAAATTGAGGCACAGAGGAGTAAATCAGTAGYAAATCAGTAGTAAATCAGTAGCAAATCAGTCCTTTTTCCTTCAGATCACCTATCACCAAGAGCAGTATCAGGAACAGGACTGATTTCCAAATCCAGGACGTTGTCAACACACACAAACCACCCCTTCAGCACTGCCATCTCTCAATTAAACTCAGACAAAATGAGATTTTTCACCATTGCTTAGCAGCCAGACCTTGAGCAGCAGGTTTTCCAAATAATTCAGCTACTCCCCAGCTCTTGATATTTCTTAGAGAMAAAAATCCTGCATTTCACTAAGAGGAATTTTTTTGGCAGCAAAAAAAATCTGACCCTTCATTTCAAGACACAGAATAAAAACCTGTCTGTTACTTTTTTCCTACTTTTTAAAGGATCAGCCTCCCTCTTTTTCCCTTTGTCTTTAATTTTTCTGGCTTCTAGAAAAAGAGCTAGAGAGTGCCTCTGTGCATAGCTGAAGATAATAACTTAGCTAAAGATTTTTTTTTTCTCTTTTAAAATATATATCAAGATTGCCTGCTGCACAGTTTACATTTCCTGCTGTGGAGACAAATACTTTAATTAAAGTGGGAGAAAAGAACCCCATGCAAAAAAAGAAAAAGCCTCTGTGAAAAGAATCCTAAGAGGCTTGAAATGGGCAAATGAAGCCCTTTGGCAGCCAGGCTGCATTTACATATATGCAAATATAAATATTTGGGACTGATTTGCTCAAGGCAAGGAGGTGTTGGTGAAAGCCAGGCTTTGAGAAAGACTTTTTTTGAGAAAAAGTCTCAAACTGCTTGACCTSCACTTCCTCCAGCCTCTGCTCCAGTCCTGGACTGATGGAATGGTTTTAGATGATCATGTCTTGAGAATAAAAAGAAAACAGAAAATAAAAATAAAAATAAAAAAAACATATATATAATTTTTTATTTACTAAAATAAGAAGGAAACAAAATTTTCTAAATGCTTTGGCCTTTTCTCTTTCATCCACTTAAGCACAAAACATTAAATTAATTCCTGGTGGTTGCTGTATTTGATTATGGGAGTCCTTGTACCTGCTCCCCCTCCCTGGGCTTCAGTTTGTCCTGTCATGAGCCCTGTCCTGAAATGAATGAAAAAATGGAATTAGAAAGAGCAAAGAGCCAGAACACCTCAGTGTGCCAGGCTGGCCCTAGCTGCAGGGACAGGGCAGAGGGATGGGGAGCTGCAARTACAAAATTACTGCTCACACCTGAAATTATTCCCCCAATGTGGAGTTACAGGCTGCAATATTCACATCTGGTGTTTTTCCACTGCAAATTTTGGCAATGCAGGAAAAAGGGGAAGCCCTGTTTACAAGGGAGAGCACAATGTGAGTCTGCAAGCCTGGTCTGGAGGAAAAAAAAGCCAAGAGAAGCCTTTTCTTGCATTTTTAATCCAAAGGAGCAGCCTGTGAAGGGCACCCCCGTGCCTGCAGTAGGTCTGCAGCCAGCAGAGATCAGCTTGTTCTCTCTAAGGTATTTCTGGGCAACACTCCCAATATCTTTCCCCTGTAGTACATCCATCCACACCCTGCCTCCCCAAGCACACCAGGGCTTCCCCTTTAAGGCCAACCACTGGGGGATCACTGCAGCTYCTCAGCCTGACCAGGGGAGCAGCAGCTGCCAGCCCTGAGTTCCAGAGGGCGTGCTGAGCAGTGGATTTGCTTGGATGGATTAATCAGACTTCCAAAGATCTTTTTCCAGGCCAGGGTATAGGTGGATTGAGAGCACCATGGTGTGCTTCCCCCTGCTAAGCTGGGATTTGTATCCAGCTCATTGAGGATAATTAAATGATCACCATCAGATGGGGAAGCTGAGCTCTCACTTTGTGCACCCTCCCTCTAAGAGAGCAGAATATTGCTCCTGCTTCCCCCAGCCTCATCCAGCAATTGTCTATTTGAGCTGTGGTGCTGCCCCTGTATAATTAAGGCTGTCAGTCACACTCAGACACCTAAACACTCCCAACTCCATGGCTTAGCAGGGCTGATCACAGGATTTTAGTGCTTGGCAGTCAAAGCAGCAATTGCAGGCTCCTTTCCTGTGCTGGTGGGGCTGTGAGGGGGAAAGAGCCCTGGGCAGCAGCTCTGTGCCTCCAGTGCTCCCAGCACCAAGGCCCTGTGCAGGTGCTGGGAGGAGCTGTGCTGATCCTGAGCGTCCTTTCTGCTCCAGAGCCTGGTTCTTGGGCTCAGGGTATAGGTGGGACCTGCCTGGCAGGAGTTTGGGTGCTTGTTTCTTGTCTCAGTTGGGCAGAGCACACAGAAAAACAGGGAGAGAAAGACCTGACCCACCCAGCTCCTCTACCCCTCACATATTTTATRTGGCTGGAGGACAGCAGGATGAAGCAGAGTCTRTGCCATGGAGATGCCTCAGATCACCTGGTGCTGATGGTCACTTCCAGAGTGCCTGGTGGCATCCCACAGCCTSTTCACTGCCTGGAGCAACAAATGAGCCTTACCTGAGGCCAAGGAGTTTCTAAAACTCAAGCTGTTCGAGGTCCTGAACAGCTTGACATAACTTTGGCAGCAGCTCTCCATCTGTTTCCACCTAAATTCCTCTGTGGAGGAACCCTTTATTTGCTTGGGAAGAGGCTGGCTGTTCAYGGAACTGAAGTGTCCAGGAGCTGGGACAAAGGACAAAATGGTCATGAGCTTAAAACCCTGCACTTCTGGACCTCAGTAAGGATCTCCTGAAGCCATCACTTGTCTCCGAGCTATCAGTGGACTCTCTGAGCCATCACTGACTCTCCTGAATTAATCACTGACTGTCCTGAGCTCCATCATGCTTCCTGACCATTCACTGATCACTCCTGAGCCATCACTGACTCTCCTGAGCCATCACTGACTCTCCTGAATATCACTGACTCTCCTGAGCTATCAGTGACTCTCCTGAGCCATCACTGACTCTCCTGAGCATCACTGACTCTTCCTGAATTATCACTGAACTCTCCTGAGCCATCACTGGCTCTCCTGACCCATCACTGACACTCCTGAGCCATCACTGACTCTCCTGAGCCATCACTGACTCTCCTGAATTTCTCACTGACATCTCCTGAGCTATCACTGACTCTCCTGAGCATCACTGACTCTCCTGACCTCAGTCACTGGCTCTCCTGACCATCACTGACTCTCCTGAGCCATCACAGATTCTCCTGAGCCATCACTGACTCTCCTGAGCCATCATTGACTCTCCTGAGCTATCAGTGACTTTTCCTGACCCATCACTGGCTCTCCTGAGCCATCACTGACTCTCTCCTGAACCTCACTGATCTCTGACCATCACTGGCTCTCCTGAGCCATCACTGAGCCCTCAGGCCACATCTACAGTCTTTAGGAAGGGCTGGGATGGAAGGAACTTGGTTTCTTTCACAGAAGCATCCTTTGTGTGGAGAAAGGCCTTCCTTGGAAGGTTTGTTACCCATGCCTTGTGTGTCTGGGGAATTTTGTTGAATGAATCTGTGCCTCAGTGGTTGCTGATGGGTGGAAGCAGCCTGGGGTTTGTGTGCAGATAAGCAGGGAAGGAAATAGGGTTAAATTCAGGAAAGTGTTGCCCACTGGCATCTGGATGCCCATTCCAAGTGAGCCAACAGGCCAGCAGAATGTGGGATGCAGACAGGGAGGAAAATGTCCCCTGAGGGGCAATCAGAAGATGCACTGTCCAGCTGATCTGTGCACAGTGGAGCTTTGTCATGGCTGTCACGAGCTCTGTCATGAAATGAATGAATAAATGAAATTAGAAATGGAACTGGAATCCAGCCCCTCTCTCCTCGTGTGGGCAAACAATGGGAGGATGAATAAGTGCTCCCCAAATGTGCACAGATGGAGGAATAACCAGATATAAAACCCTGCTTCAGGTTTGGAGACCTGCTTCTACCAGGAGAGAAAAGCTTTTCCTCCCCTGTCACAGCACTGCAGTGCAATTCTCAYTCCAGCCTGCCCCACCACCATTCTGCAATCAAATCCCTTTTCAGAGTTCCATTTCTGCCCGTGGTTCCATACCCCAGACAGCCTGAGAGGCYCTCTGCTGCTGAGCAGCTGTGCAGTGTGAGCCCTCTCACACGTGTTCCCGTGCTTTCTCTGCCTGGAGACCATCACTGCTAATTAGTTAGTGTAAAATGAGAGGAATTTCGTTTGGCATTCCTTAGAACTCTCTCTTCTCCCAGCTCTCTGGCCTGGGGCTGCCTGTTACACCCTCTGCTTCTGGAGCACAGCTTTGCCATCACTGCATGATGGAGGATTATTTCATTAATGGGTCTAATGATACTTTGTCTTTGGTGCTGACGATCTTTGTGGCAGTGCTGTGCAATCTTTAATTAACTTTGGGCCTGCCAGGCACTAYGAGGATGCTGAAAACCTGCAACAAATGCAGCAGAAGCTTGAAGGCCTGGAAAAATAACCTTGTGCAAGGTCACACAGTGACTCCTGGCTGGGTTCAGGTTTGATGCCAAATCTCCTGATGAAGCACAGCCGTAAAAATAAAAAAAAATTAAAAATGGTAAAAAATTTTTTACAATTTTTTTTTTAATTGTAAAAAATTTCCCTGCTAAAAAGTGTGAAGTGGGGTAATCCAKGTGAGGAATGTGAAGTGTTTGGGGGGCCAGGGAGGTGTTCAGGAGTGTGGGGGCTGCACTGCTCAGTCCCAGGGCTGTCAGGGCACTGTTTGAGTTTGCATTTGGCCGTGTTGGCTTTGCATGAACAGGAGGGGGCTGTGCAGCACTCRGGGCAGGGACAGGCATTCAATGTGTGGATTAAAAGTGAGTGTCACACCAGGGCTGCCAGCAGGGAATACAGGCACAGGGGGAAGAGGGAGATGCAGAGACCTTGTAAAGGCCCTGTTGTGGATGTGGATTTGTGAAAGCTGTGCTGATTTCTTACAGGATTTATTAAAAAGTATGGTGATTTCTTACAGAATTTGTTAAAAACTGTGGCGATTTATAGGATTTGTGAAAACTGTGCTGATTTCTTACAAAATTTGTTAAAACTGTGCTGATTTCTTACAGGATTTGTTAAAACTGTGCTGATTTCTTACAGGATTTGTTAAAACTGTGCTGATTTCTTACAGGATTTGTTAAAACTGTGCTGATTTCTTACAGGATTTGTTAAAACTGTGCTGATTTCTTACAGGATTTGTTAAAACTGTGCTGATTTCTTACAGGATTTGTTAAAACTGTGCTGATTTCTTACAGGATTTGTTAAAACTGTGCTGATTTCTTACAGGATTTGTTAAAAAGTGTGGTGATTTACAGGATTTGTTAAGAAGTGTGCTGATTTCTTACAGGATTTGTTAAAAACTGTGCTGATTTCTTACAGGATTTGTTAAAAACTGTGCTGATTTCTTACAGGATTTGTTAAAAACTCTGCTGATTTCTTCTATTCAAAGCTTTTGGACTCCTGGAGCTCTGTGTTTTACCAACCCAGAGGCTCTGTGTTCATGAGCCCTCATTTTCTGACCACCTTTCCATAAGATGCTCCTTGTTTGAGATTTGGAGGTGCTGTCCATGCACCTGTCCTGTTTTATTTACATATTTTTTTCATGAATTGAGTGTGGAAGAAGCTGCTGGTCCCAGCTGCAAGGCTGTTGCTGGCGTCAGTATTGTAAAAGCATGGGTCTGAAATCCTGAACAGATGCTGGCTCTTTCCCCTTCCCATTGATCTGCTACCAGGGGAATCATTGCTTTGGACTTAAACCCTCCATATGTGCCCAGAGGTCAATGCTGAAATTTTGGTTACCCTGGAAACCAGGACAAAACTGCTCCGAGCCATTATTGCAATATGGGTCACTCATGGTAAAAARAGAGATAGAAAATCCCTCCCCTTCCAGCTGAGGTGTTTTCCATAGGAGAACCTGCAGGTTTGAGCAGGTCACAGTTTGTCCTGKCTCCTGTGGGGTGGGAGATGAAGCCCTGAGGTTCAGAGCACTTTGCTGGCCCCTGGTTCCCACTGCTGGCTGCAGAGGTGGAGGGTGGGATGTGTCACAGTCCTTGGGCAATCCCCTCCTGTTTCACAAGCAGCCACCCTGTGCTCGTCAGTTCTTTGGGAAAAAAGCACCAAAATGAGGTGCTAAACCCATCCTTAGTCCCTGAGGAAGGGAGGGGGCATGGGTGCCATCCCTGCCATGGAATTTCAGAGTGTTTCCTAAACATATTGCAGTGAGGTAAAGTCATAGTCATCCCTTTGGAAAAGGGCCAGGTTGAGCACTCAGAGATTTCAGTGATTTGCTAATTGTTGGGAAACATGACTGTCTGCWGGAGGCAAGAAACGTTTTTTAAATTTTTCTGTTTGAGAACAAATGCACTTCTGGTTTCAAGGAAGTGACACAGTCTTATGGGAGAAGGAATTTGGGTGAGAACAGGTGAAAATTACCTTCATAYCTCCTCTGGGGTCTTCCCATGGCTTCATGCCCCTTCTGGTTTTATTTATCATTGTTTTCCTTGGTGTGGTGTTTGTGAGGGTCCCCAGGATGAGGTGAGAGATGAGAATTTGACTCCATGTTCTCAGAAGGCTGGTTTA
The DNA here is from genome assembly GCA_002167245.1 of Sporophila hypoxantha. Lineage (NCBI taxonomy): Eukaryota > Metazoa > Chordata > Aves > Passeriformes > Thraupidae > Sporophila > Sporophila hypoxantha. The sequence continues at coordinate 3,884,499 of NDFG01000017.1, forward strand.
TTATTTTATGACACAACATTATATTAAAAGAATGCTATACTAAAACTATACTAAAGAAAGAGAAAAAATACATCAGAAGGCTTCACAAGAAATATAATGAAAAACCCTTGACTCCTCAGAGCCTTGACACAGCTGGACCATGATTGGTCATTAAATCAAAACAATTCACATGGAACCAATCAAACATTCACCTGTTGGCAAGCAATGTCCAAGCCACATTCCAAAGCAGCAAACACAGGAGCAGCAATCAGATAATTATTGTTTTCATTCCYCTCTGAGGCCTCTCAGCCCCCCAGGAGAAAATCCTGGGCAAAGAGAATTCTTCAGAAAATATCMTGGTGACACCTTGGCATGCTGTCAGAGCATTCCATGTCAATCCAGCTTGTTTTCAGCATGGAGCCAACCTGCCAAGCCTTTGAGTGATGAAGATCTTCCACATTTAAGCAGCCACCTTAAAACATCACTTAGAGGTGCTGGCTCCTGTCCACCTTCCACCTCTGGAGCCACACCACCTCATCCTCTTCTGCTTTCTTCCAGCATGCAGCTCTGTTATATTTATGCTATGTTTCCCCTTCTTTACTTCCCTCGTTGCTGCTTTATTCCTGAACTGTCACCTTCCTGGGTTTAACTCAGATGTAACCCCTCCAAAATGCTGCTTCTGCAGCAGAAAGGACCAACAGTGAYGGATTTGCAAGCTGCTGTACCAGCACCTTGCTGCAGCCTCTTAGCTGGGTGTTCCCTGGGAAAAAAACTCTTCCTGTGCAAGCATTAGAGGCCAAACCCTAAAAGTGGGGTTGGTTTGCTTTAGATCAGGCTGTGTCTCTGACASCAGCTTCATGTGGGGTGTGGGAACATCAGTACTTATAGCTGCTGTGTCCATGGGAGGTGAAACTTCTGCTTTTCCTCACATTTCCTTCCTCCTTCTCCTTCACTGTGGTCAGGCACTTGCTGTGCCCTTTGTGTCACTCCTTTTCCTGGGTAACTTCCCTTCTGGTACCTCAGCCCTGCTTCCTGACAGCTTTCCATAGCACCCAGTCTCGTGATCTGCAAAGGCTTAATGCCCTTCCTAWGCTCCCCCTGCCTGTGGCTGCTTGGTTCCTCCTCTGTTGGAACAGAAGTGGTTTTGTCCTCGTTGGTGCAGGCAACTCAAATCCCAAGAAATGCTTAAAAAATCTCCCCAAAACATGCGAACTGAGCAGAACTAAGAGAAAAGGGGTGTTTGAATAAATTCTTCATCAGGAACACTGCTTCAGGTTTTACTCTGTGCACAAAGCAGTCTTTGCTTGTCACAGACATCTTTTATGAAAAATCCTTTCCTTAGGATTTTTCCTCCTGAGAAGATGAGAGGCCTCAGGAACAAAATGTAAACATTGATTATCTGCTGCTGTGGAATGCAACAGGTGGATCTGTGATTGGCCTGATGTGGTTGTTTCTAATTAATGGCCAATCACAGTCAGCTGGCTCAGACAGAGAGTCCAAGCCACAAACCTTTGTTATCATTCCTTCTTTTTCTATTCTTAGCTAGCCTGCTGAAATCCTTTCTTCTATTCTTTTAGTATAGTTTTAATATAATATATATGATAAAATAATAAATCAGCCTTCTGAAACATGGAGCCAGATCCTCATCTCTTCCCTCATCCTCAGACCCCTGTGAACACGGTCACACTTTGCTCTCCAAAAAGCACAGAATAATCACCCAGGTTTTGTAGATTCCAATATACAGCCCTCCAAGTGCAGGCAAACCTGCATCTGGATCTGCCTCACCCACTCTTTTGGAATTTATTGCTTTGCAAGTAATGGAATGGGCTCTCAGCAGTGCAGCCAATTAATATTCTGTGCTCCTCTCCTGGCAAATGCCATCAAAGTGTTCATGTCTGGGAGCTGATGTCTAAAGCATGCCATGAACTCGCCCCAGGGAGGGTTTGCATTCTCTCTGTGGGTGATGTGTACACAAGAACTTTGCTCACAGGAGCTGGCTCTGCACTTTCTGCTGCAGCCATTGCAACATTTTCCTGTCATCTCGTGTCAAGTCATGGCAGAGAAACCACAAACAYTGGGCTCAGAAGCCTTGACACGGTCAGTGTCCATGGCAGGGCTCTCAGAATTCACAGAAAGCAGGAATGCTGCACAGCTTTTTGCTCTTATGTTAYGGATTTCCCTCAAAGCAGGGATCTGTAATCTCTCCAGATCATCATTAGAGCTGTCCCTTGTTTCAGGCTTTCCCAGAGTGTCACAGCAGTGCTGTAGGGGTTTGATATTTAACCATGCTTCAGATCAACCTTTCTTGTGTCCAGTTTAAAAAGTCTGAGCTCTGCAGTGCTCCATGCCCTGCACACCTTTCATGTTTGACACTCTGAATAAATCCTTGCCCTACAGCAGACTCATTATGAGAAGTGGGGGAGAGGAGGTAGAATAAGCAGGATAAGTCAAAGCCACAGAAATACAAAACATATGTAAATCAGGCTATGAGACACCATAATAAGGATGTAATGGAGGTGGAAAGAAAAGGAAATAAATCCTATTGTTGCTTCAGTAGAAAAGCCTGTACCAGTCTGAAGTGGCCAATCTGAGGTGGCCAATCTGAGGTGGCCAACCCACCTTTCTCAGGGCTGTGGGAGGAATTTAAACTCCCTGTAAGCCCAGTGTTCCATGCCAAGGCACTGTGGACACCCTCACCTGTAGGAGCAACAGAGGGTCTCTTGCATGGTYGGGATGGATGGAGAYGAGAGATCTCTGCAGCCAGGTCTGGAACTTGGGGTTTATTGCAAAGGGCCTGGGTGCAGGGCCCTGCTGGGAGCTGCCAGCCACAGCTCAGAGCAGGCCCCAGAGAGTAAGAGTGAGAGCTAAGAGCTAAGAGAGTAAAAGGCAAGAGCTGAAAGCTAAGAAAGAAGAGGCTAAAAGAGACCGAAGTTCTCGTTACAATACAATAAATCTTCTTCTGTGTTGAATATTCTGATTCTCACTAACCAATCTAGTCCAAGATACAAATCCTATAGCATTTCCATACAGCCTGTAAGAATCATTACATTACCATCCTGTGTTACATTTTAAACCCTAAAAACTCCTCTTTGGGCCCCTTCTGCCAAGCTGGCAGGGTCTGCTCTGACCCTTGGGCCTGTCTGCAAGCAGAGGGTGTTGTTCCATCAAAAGGGGATCACSTTCAGCTGGCCWCACCATTGTTTTCCCRTTGTTCAGTAACTGAGGGATCTCAAAGCTTACTTTCATTTCAATCTCACTTATAGTTTCCATATTCTCAAAATCTTTTGCTAGGCAATCATATTGATAAAACTTCCTTGTTCCATCCCCCCCAGCACTCACCCCCATGGCTCAGTGAATCCCTGGCTCTGGCCAGCCCAGGGGTGACCATGGTTCATCCCAGGCAGAAGGACAAGGTGCTGCTGGGCTGTTTGGTGCCAGCCTGCCTCTCTCCAGGGCTCCAGGGAGCTCCACTGTCACTCACTGCCTGCCCATGAGTGCTTGGCAGGCCAGGCTGGATGCCTCCACCATCTGTGTGAAATCCTTCCAGCCATTTAGATTAAACAGTAAAATGCAGGGCTCCTAATGACCTGACATAATCCATATGGAGTAGCTGCCACAGATAGTGACTATCTTGACACTGATTAATCACTTCTCCTAGTAGTGTATTTGTCCCTGGTTACTTGACACAGTTCTTCCCTAATAGCTTTGGAATAGTTCTGGGGTGTTCATCTGATCTTGGCTTTGGGGAATAGCCCATCTGATGGCACACATTGCCCACCCCAGTGTGGGCTTGGCTGATTTTCATTGAACCAACTTGGATTCTGTTTTTTTCGTTGTTTTTCTGCCCCCTGTGTGCACCAGTGTCAGTCCTTCTCTGTGCTGGGAAACACCTCAGCCATGCTGAGCCCTGCTAGGTGCCACCRTTGGCAGAGGGCTGTGCTGTGCAGCATGAGCAGACTGTGACTGCACCTCCATGCCCTCCCTGGGTGCTCAGGGCACCACAAACAGCCTGCATTACAGCTGCTCCTTGCTCTGCAACTGCAGCTGGAGTCAGCCACTGCTCACACAGAGAGAAGGGGTGCTGGCATTGGCTCTGACACCCCAAACTGAGTGTGCAGTTTCTCAACCTGGGTGTTGTTCTCTTTTTCAAAGCTGTGAGATCTTCCAGGCTGATCTTCCATCAAGCTGAGTTGTGGTTTCCCCATCCCTGGAAGTGTCCAAGGCCAGGTTGGATGGAGCTCTGAGCAAGGCAAGGGCTGGAGTAAGATGAGCTTTAAAGTCCCTTCCAATCCAAACCAGTCTGTGATTCCATTATTAGACTCACTTTGAAGCCTTAAGTTTTAACTTTCATATTTTTTAGATTCTGTGCTGCCTCAGTGTGTGATTCTGACTTCATATAAAGTGTTAGCAGGTTCTCCTCACAGCTCAGTCACATAGAACAATCCTTTTCCAGCCTGATCACCAAGGACACCATTGCAGCTTCAGGCTCAAGGAATATCAACAACAGCAGGGAATTGAGGAGAGCAATCTGTGAGGATGGGACTGCACAACCTGGAGCTGTAATTGGACAATTAACCCCAATATGTAAATTCATAAAATTTAAGTTTATCAAAACTTATAAAAGTGTGAAAACTTGTGACCAGTTGTCCATCTTGTGTCCATCTTGGGCAGAGCCATGGCTAAAGCTCTTGCACTGCCCAAGGTGCATCCTTTGAARGCAGTTTAATAAATCCCTCATTATTCCTTCAACTCTGTCTAGCCTCTGTTCCAGGACAGCCTCTTTAGGCATCAGCTTCTCATGGGGAAGCATCACAAGTGAGAGTCGCAGGCATGCAGGCTCTCTAGGAGCTGTTCTGATGAAATCAGTGTCTCAGCTCCCTCCCCAGCCCTGGTGCAGGCTCTGTGTGCTCCAGCTCTGCCTCTGCCCTGTGCCTGCCAGCTCAGGCAGGGCTTACTGTGCCAGGCAGGGACTCCCCAGGTTCAGACAGCAATGTGGTTGTGGAATGTGCAGCAGAAAGATCTTAAAGATGTTTTCAGATTATTCTTTCCGCCATTTTTTCGTTGTAATTTATATAAATTGTTTTTTTCCCCAGCAGAATAGCTGGGAAAATTCAACTTGCTGTTAAATTTGTGCCACATTTCCTGTTGCTCTTCCTCTCCACTCAGACAACCTTTCAGACCTGCACAGGTGACTGGCTTGCTGAGTATAAGGACTGTCAGATGAACCCCAAGGATTGGTAACTGCCTGCACCCCTGAGCCTGGATCCCCCTGCAGAGTGGCCAATTCCAGCCCAATTCACCACAGGGGACTGCAAGGCTGACCCTGTGATAGGTAGGAAGGGACATGTGGCCAGCCCACCTGAGATCAATGCTGGCTCACCTGSTGCATCCTGAGCTGCTCAAGGACCTTTGGAACCTCCTGTGGTGCTCCCCARGCTCCACAAGTCCTGTGCTGTGAGAGTTCCAGCACCTCAGGAATGCTCCCCCCTCTTTGATCCATCAATGTCTCCCCTCTGATCCATAGCTCATAACCAAATAATTGTTAGAGATGGTTCTTTTATATAAAATAAGACCTGGTTTGTTTAATCTTGAAATAATTTGTGTCATGTTCCTCAGCCTGTGTTTGCAGACAGACCTGAGGAGCTGTTTGAGATGACTCCTGAAGCAAACAGAGCCTCTCTCCAGGGTGAGAGCTGTTCATCCCCATGTGGTACTGGGTAASTGTGACCTTGGAAGCACCCTAGGGACACACAGWCCTGTTCTTATGGCTCTCACCACGTGTTTTGTCCAAGAGTTTAGCTAACTTTGCTTTTTGGCTGGAGTTCACAAAAMATTTTCTTTTAAAATAAGATGTTTTGTCAGTCCAGCTACATTGCAGCTGTCTTATGCTCTGTGATACCTTGCTTGAGATCACAGAGGCTGCATATGCACTGTCTGCACTGTGCTGCTTATATTATAATAATGTTCAGGAGCACAAAGATGACTCAGGCATGTGTTTTTGGAAACACAGATTCTCTGTAACGCCTCCTTGCTGAGAGATCTTTAATGATCCCACCAGTAAATTGCCAGAGCAGTGAATCATGTTGCATTTTAGATGTTATTCTTGTCGCTTTAAGGGAYTCCAAACCATTCTTTTGGTGTTTGTGAGCAATCACACAGACATTATGGCTTTATCCACGTTGCTGTGTGCCAGCTGGGCAACACAAACTTAACCAGCACTGACCTTCTAAACTGGTGGCTGGGTTTGATCTGCTAACTTGCATGTTTTCTGCTAGTGCTCCATCCCTTGCAGTGTGTGTAGGACTTGTCCTTGAACAAGTGATGATGTGTGTTGTGAAAMTGTCCCCTGTGACAGCAGCAGTGCCTCCTTTGAACGCCCTTCAAGCTGCACTTCCCACTTGACCTCTGAGCGTGGCTGTGGGAGGGATTTTGTGATGCTCCCAAACTCTTCAGCATCTTCAGTAAGTCTCCATTGAAATGGTAATTTCTAGAGCGYACTTCAGGCTCATCTCAGCTTTAGATAAAAATTAAATGTGGATTGCCTCATCCTGCATATTGAATACTAAGGGATGCACTCATTTGTTCTCTCTGCAGACACACGATGCTCTGCCAATTTCCTTAATCCAGGCACAGAAGCAGCCAGCAATTGTTTCCATTCACTTTTGATTCCATCTATAAAAGGAAATACCTGCAATCACCAGAGGCTTTTCAGAGCAGGGATTTTGTAGAACTTGCCCAATTTCAACAAACTTTTTGTCTGCTGGCTTAATGGGCACTATCTGGCTGCACATCAGGGTGTCGGTTTTAGCTCCCATTGTGCTGCCATGTGTTTTTTATTGCAGAGATCATCAGTTATTTTAGGATTTCCCCATCTCTCCTAGGCTCTCTACTAACCTGTCAAAAAAGTCTAACCCCCACCTCTGAAATACTTTAAACTTTCCTTTATAAGTGGATTTCTCGCTGGGCTGATRTCGCATCTTATATTTAATATCAATTTTCACAGACTTTCATGAGTTGTCACACTTTATTCCATCTTCTTCTAGACCAATATTCCACCCTTGTCTCAAATTTTTGCCACTTCTCTGCCTATGTGGTGTTGATAATACCCAGCAACCCTATGGCTGGATGCCCAGTAACATTTCTTAGTTATCTCCAGGAAGACAGGAGGAGATACATGAATGCACGACCATTTATCAGACTGAATGAAGGCAGGAGCTTTATTAGAAGGCTCAGAGCTGACTTAAATTAATATTGCCCACTGTGAGCTTTTACAAAGCTTTTTTTTTAATTCCTGAAACAATAGTCTGCATTGGGAGTTCAGCATTGAGATATCCTTTAGGCGGGCATCAAACAGAGATTCAGGCATGACCAGGGCAGGGAGCAGCTCTAAGCYCAGCTCAGGGTGTTTGTGCCTCTCCTTTTTGCTGCTTTTGGGGAGAGGTAGAATTTCTGTGACCACAGTTCTGATCACTCTGTGAATCTCCTTGTGCCTGGCCATATTCCTGCAATAATTGCAATAAAAGTCCAACCAGATGGATAAAACCTGGATGTTTGTTCACAGGAGCTTGGCCAGAGATAAACCTGTGCTTACCTGGCTTAAGAAAACCTCTGCCTCAGCTGAGCTCTTCTCCAGTGCTTGCCAGGGTGAAGCTGGGAGCATGGCAGGAGTGCAGARGCAGAGAGTCACCCTCTCTAACCAGTGCATTTGAATTATGGGATGTGGAGCATGAAACTGGGCTCAGAATTGCACAAAATATTCTGTTGGCTTGGGTTTTTTTTTGCCATTTTGACCTGAACTAATCAGAGGCAATCAAGTCAAGTGGCGCTGATGAAACCCATATTCCTCTTTAATTTCTAGCCCAAATTATATCTGTCATTACTTCATTTTTTTTCTTGTTGGCCTTTTTTTTTAAAACAATTTCAAGAAGGATGTGTAGAAACAAGGCAGTGACCAAGTTTCACTTCCCTTCTTGTTCTCTGCAACCCTCAGAGATATGCAGTGAGAAGCAGGAGTGGTGCAACACAACCCCTGGCGCTGCAGGAGGTTTCTGTCTCCAGGTTTCTCTCTCCATGCTCCTTTCTCCTGCACTCCTGRCCTCCTGAAGATGCCCAGGAGAGGAGCCCTTCCTGTGGGGACACTCCTGGTGCTGCTGCAGCTGGCATTTGTCCCATCCCCACTGGCAGGCTGCCTCCTGGATCCCTGTTTGGAGGTATGTGAGCTCTGAGTGAGCACAAAATCCTTCTGCTTCTCTCCCTTTGCTTGGGAGATTTGTGCCTCAAGCCTCTTAGGAAAGCCCAGTTTTATTTTTTTTTTTTTTTCCCCAGGGTTTTTATCAAGGTGATTGAAGTATTTGAAGTAAATTCTAGTCTCAAAAACATCTGAGAACCAGAACCAGCAGCAAGAGCTTTTCCTTCTCRTTGGTTTTCTGTACCTCTGAGGGGGCTGCAGTGCAGTAATTGAAATGGATTATATTTCCCTTGGAAGGGATCTAAATTTTGTCTAATTTCTACAAAACACAGATTTTTGCCTGGTTTGTGCAGTAGAGTGATTTCACCAAGTACCTRACACGGACCAACTGCCTTTTGCAAAGTTTTGCTGGCAATTATTTGCTTGCAGAATAACTTTGGTTCAAGCTGCCTGGTTATGTGCAGGGGAAGAGAGCTGAGAGCTGTTCTTGGACGTGCAGTGCATCCATGAGGGTTTGTCCTGCTGGCTCTCTCAAAGGTTGCTGCTGGTTCATCTGTCACCTCAAAGAATGCTGTCCTGTAGTTTTGCCCCAGCTTTAATCAGCAAGAAATGCAGCTCTTCCTGGGGAGTAGGACTGGTTCTATTAGGAGAGAGAAAAATGTTTCRGGTATGTAAGATTATTTCCTAAAACTCAGGGCAGCTCCTTTAKAAATGAACTGCAAGGGGGGTGATTCTGCTCCTGCTTTCCTGACAGTGACATTTCCTGGCACTTCATGAAGAGCAGATGTTGACCATGATGGGATCTGCCTCTGTTGCAGATCACCCCWAACACAACTTTCAGATGCACTGGACTGAACATCTCTGGAGTTCCTGATGGAGTCCCAAACACCACCCTGAACCTGGACCTCAGTTTCAGCAATCTGAAATCACTGGGCTCAAATTATTTTGCATCAGTCCCTGAGCTGCAGTTTCTGGATCTTTCAAGGTAATGGGATTTATTATGTGGGTCCTGGTAAATTTTTCTTCACCAGCTGGGTAACAATGGTGCCTTATTTTGGGGTCTATTGGTCTTGGCTGTTTATTTTTTTTTTTCCTTGTGACTTTGTCCCTGTGTCTGTCATTTTGCACATCCCCGTGGTGAAGTGATGAGCAGTTTTTAGTCCAGTCCCTGAGTGCACACCTTCCACTCAGAGCTGGGTCTGTCAGTCTGATCTTGTAGGCTGGAATGTGAGAAGGAGGAGGAAGATGTTTCACTTGTCTGTGAACAAGAAAAATGTCAGACTTTTCACTGTTACAAAAACTCTGAAGTGGAACATCTTGGGTGAGCTGTTTTTCTAATCACAGTTAAAAAAAAATAACATGAAGGTACATTCATTTTCTGAAAGGCTGTTTTAAAATATCAACATATTCTCTTTTGCCTTCTCCTCACATATCTGGGGGAGGAGATGGGGGAGGCCTATTAGCAAATTTGAATTGATGTATAATTTCCATTGACTTCAGACAACAGTTTCTCTGGGTAAATTGTTTCACTGAGAAATGTCACTCAGCCCCGTCACAGCTCTGGCTCCAAATTGGCTGAGTGGCAGAGCACATGTGCTGTGAGGCACTGCCTGGATTATTAAACTAATTCTGCTGGGATTCACTGCAGAATGGATTTGGGTCTCAAATTCTGGATCTTCCCAMATCAAACACGCCTTAGGGGGCCACGCTCATTTTCCCCTCTTCCTTTTCTCCTCCAGAGCCAGCACAGCCTGGGCTCTGCTCCCTCTGAGCCATCACCAGACACCAACAGCTGGCAGGGCTGGGAGCTCTGCCACAGCTGCCCTGCTCTGGTGCCAGKGGGGCTGCCCAGGWGGGGCTGAGGTGGCAGTCATGGGGCTGGGGATGTGCAAGGTGTGAGGGAATGCTGGCTCTGGTTGCCTCTTCCGTCAGTGATGGTCAYCACAATGCCACTTTGGCCTAAACTGATGGCTAGCATTCTTCTTTGCTGCTGCCTGCACGAATTTTTGATCTCCACCAGGTCTCCAGGTCTCTTGCTTTYAATTTAAGATTGGAGAGGAGGAGGTGAGAGGAGGTCTCCTGCTGGAGGAGAGTTCCCTTTGCACATCCAGGGATGCTGGCTCTGCCCAGCACAGCAAACCCAAGCCAGCCCTYRGTATGAGGCTGAGCCTGAGGGTGKCACAGCAGCACTCAGAGAACAAGGRAGGGACAGTGTTTCATGCATTTATATTTCCTTTTCATGCCCAACAGGTGCCACATCCATACAATAGAAGATAACTCCTTTATGGATCTCCATACACTTTCCACCTTGGTTTTAACTGCCAACTCCCTCCAGCACCTGGGGAAAGCAGCTTTCTATGGCTTAACATCTCTGAAAAAACTGGTTCTGGTGGAAACCAACAGGACCTCTCTGTCTGAGCTGCCCATTGGCCACTTGCATACTCTGCAGGAGCTGAATTTAGGCCACAACAGCATTACTTCATTGAAGCTTCCCAAGTATTTCACCAACATGACCTCCCTCAGGCACCTGAGCTTCTCCTCTAACAGGATCACATCTATCTCCAGAGGAGACCTCGATGCCCTGAGGGAAGGGAACAGGCTCAACCTCACCCTGGTGCTTTCCTTGAACAAAATAAAATCCATAGAGCCGGGGGCCTTTGCAGGGATCCACCTCGCTGAGCTGGCTCTCAGGTCTGCTTTTGAGAGCTCCACGATGCAAACTTCCCTGCGAGGCCTGGCTGGTTTGCAGGTCAGCAGGCTCGTAGTTGGGGTGTTCAGTGACCATGGYGGACAGCAGGACTTTGAGAGGGGGCTCTTGGATGGACTGTGCCAGGTGCAGATGGAAGAGTTTGTCCTGAGATGTGTATAAGAGACAGCAGCAGGACTTTGAGAGGGGGCTCTTGGATGGACTGTGCCAGGTGCAGATGGAAGAGTTTGTCCTGATCTGCCTCAGGGACTTTGACCATGACACAGACACTCTCTTTGACTGCATAGGCAACGTCTCCACTGTTCGCTTGGTGGACCTGGGGCTTGAGCAGATATCACAGGTTCCTGTGGGGTCTAAAGTGAAGCAGCTGGAATGCAAGAAATGTGGTTTTGATGATGTGCCTGCCCTGAAGCTGTCGCTTTTCAAGGAGCTGAGAGTGCTTCGTATTACCAAGAACAGAAGTCTCAAAAACTTCAAGCAGAAGTTTGAGGGTCTCAGTAACCTGGAGGTCATAGATTTGAGTGAGAATAGACTCACCTTCAGCAGCTGCTGTTCCCCTCAGTTTCGAAATTGTCCAAATTTGAAACACTTGAACTTAAGCTTCAATTCTTATATCAGATTGACTGGAGAATTCACTAATGTGGAGAATTTGTTATATTTGGACCTTCAGCAYACACCCTTATTTGGTCCTGGCTCCTACCCTGTCTTTCTGTCCCTTCAGAGACTGATTTACCTTGATATCTCCCACACCAAAACCGAAGTTACATCCCAGTGTACATTTTGTGGCTTGAACTCTTTGCAAGTGCTCAAGATGGCAGGAAACTCCTTTGCAGACAATAAGCTGGCAAACAACTTCAAAAACCTAAGTCACCTCCACACCTTGGACATTTCAAGCTGCAAATTGGAACACGTGGATCAAAGTACTTTTGATGCCCTCTCTGAGCTAAAAGAGCTAAACATCAGCAACAATAAGCTCCTGACTTTTGATCCTGGAGTCTACCAGCCACTCCAAGCCCTCAGAGTCCTGGATTTCAGCAGAAACCAGCTGACTGTTCTGTTGGACTCAGCCAGGGAAATCCTGCCTGACAGCCTGCTCCTGTTGGATATCTCTCAGAACCTGTTTGATTGCTCCTGTGTGTACCTGGACTTCCTGATATGGATCAAGGAGAAGCAGGAGCTGCTGCAGAACGAGGAGCTGATGCTGTGCCACACTCCCTCGTACGTGGCCAACGTGAGCCTGSCAAGCTTTGATCTGTCCTCCTGCCACATCAATGCAGGCAAAGTTGCCTCTTCAGTGGTTGTGTTGCTCTGTGTAGTGGTGCTCCTCTTACTGGTTTACAGGTACTACTTCCAGCTCTACTACTCCGTGGTGCTGCTCAGTGGCTGCAAACACTACGCAGAAAGAGGCGACACCTACGACGCCTTTGTCATCCACTCCAGCAAAGACCAGGAATGGGTGACAAAGGAGCTGGTGGAACCCTTGGAAGGAGGAAGACCTCCCTTCCACCTGTGTCTGTACTACAGGGACTTCCTGCCAGGGGTGCCCATTGTCACCAATATCATCCAGGAGGGGTTTCTCAGCAGCAGGAATGTCATCGCWGTCATCTCCGCTGACTTCCTGGAAAGCAAGTGGTGCAGCTTTGAGTTTGACATTGCCCAGTCCTGGCAGCTGGTGGAGGGCAAGGCTGGGATCATCATGATCGTGCTGGAAGATGTGAACAAGGACCTGCTGAGGCAGAGGCTGGGGCTGTCTCGGTACCTGAGGAGGAACACCTACCTGGAGTGGAAAGACAACGAAATAAGCAAGCACATCTTCTGGAGGCAGCTGACAGGAGTGCTGATGGAAGGCAAAAATTGGAATCATGAGGAGGCAAAACTCATGTGAAGAGAAAGAAGGGTTCTTCCTGCCCTGTCTGCCACCCTGGACTGATGGATGGTGTTTAGAAGTTGGTTCTTCTTGTTGCTATAGGACATGAAAGAACACAAGCACACACCGCTGTTCTCAAGGTGAAGATAAAAGGGAAGTTTATTTTCTGACTCCAACATTTATAGTTTTCCAAGAGTGACAGTGGATTGGAGGGTGACAGTGCCAGCTCTCCAATGACACTGGACAAACCAACAGTCCATCAACTCTCTCCTCCTCCATAAAGGAATGAAAAACAATGAGTTATTTACGGAAAGTGTGTGAGAAAGTTCGCTACAAGAATGTCAACATCAGAAGGCTTAGAAAATCTTAAAAAACCAGTGTGACACTTCTGTTGCTGCTCAGAGTCAGAGGGAGTGGATGGAAGCACTGCCACATCACTACAGAAACTCCTGCCTTGCTGGTCACCTCCTCTCAAGGATGTTTGCAAGTTAAGGACTGGCAAGGGCCAGAAGAGCTGCCTGAGCTCTGTGTTTGGCCATGGCTGTCACCCACAGGTGGCCCAGCAGTACCTCAGGTTTGGTGGGTGCAGGAACAGACCAATACTCTTATGGTCATCTGGCTGCTTCTGAAACTGGATTTGGGTGCTGGGACCATTTACTCATAGGGACTTCACAGTCTGTTGCTTTGAGTGGACCCCAAAATCTCAAAGGCAGAGTAAAGACACAGGATTTTCAGCTCTAGAAACTTTGTGAAACAGAAACAAGGTTTGGATTCTGAAAGTCTTGTGCCTGCCTCCGTGGGCACCATGACTTGGGACAAACCCTCCAGGGAGCAATGGGGCATCCTACAGCCCAGCTGGCAGCTGCTCAGGGAACCTGAGTGCTTTTGTCATCAGSRAGGGAGGGTTCTGTGGTTGGGAAAYTTGCCCAACAYRTTTCTTTCAGTTTTCATTAGACCAAGGCCAAATATTGAAACCATCACCTGAAAATCGTACTTATATCCAGATTATATGGCATTTGAGAGGACATTTTGGAGTTGGCTTGGGGGGACAAGAAATGTGTAACATCTAAACTGAAATATTTCTTTTGTCCCACTGCTTCTCCTCATCCAGTGTTTGTGGATATGCTCTGGGACTGCCCTAAACAAGCAAAATTGAGCCTGAACGAAGTGTTTCAATGTTTACACCCAGCCAGTTGTAGATTAAGCTTTTTCACTCTCTGGACCAGCCTTAATTMACTGCTGGAAGGTGCTGCAAGAGCCTCCAGGGTTTGAAATGGGGYTCACATCTGCCTGTCTGTTTCCTCAGGGGTCAGCTCCCACCTGGAACAGCACTGGGTGGGGGAGTTTTGCTTTTGTTTCACTGAGAACGTGCCTGGCATTTTGCAGGAGAAGAGACAGAGGGGAAGAGTCTGGGTTAGCTGAACCCCAGCAATGTCCTGAATCAAGGGAAGGAAAGTCTGAATGCCATGGAATCCCAACACAGAGTGCACCATTGATGTGTGGGATATGGCATGGGACAGGAGTGTTGCTCTCTTTCTGCCAAAGGCTTTGGTTGGCTTGGGTAATTCATCACTGGTTTAATGAATTACTGAACTAGCACTGAATTACTCTGGTGTTAATCCTGCAAATCCTTCTGTGATCAGGGATGTTCTGCAGAGTTAAAACAGAAGCAACTGAGTGGTGAATCAGATCTGATGTTTACCCACTCCCTTCCCTAAGCACCAGACAGGGACATTTCCATGGGAGCAGGATCAGGGATCAACATCAGACATTGTTGGACAGAGAGGGAGAGCCAGTTCCAGGCCTTGTGCTGGCAAAAATTGAATCACAGCTCCCTCTCTCTGTGCTGTGTCAGACAAGACTACCAAAACCCCCCCCAGCCCTCCCTAAGCTTCCTTTGTGACCCAGGGGATGAAGATTTAATAAAACTAYGCTTGATGCTGCTTTCCTTTGCCCAAAGAGATTGTTCTGCGTCTGCTAAATCCTATTCCAGCAATTCCCAAATTGAAGTCCTCCTCACCTCTACTGGCATTGATGGGTCCTGCAGACCTTCCTCCTCAYCCTTCCACCCTCACCTTCCTCCTCYTCCTCCTCCAGGAGGCTGCTGGGGATGGTGGGGGACAGGGAACCTCGAGGTTCACTGCACTGAGGCCAAAGCAGAGCACAGTGGACAAAGCAAAGATGAGCCTGAATTTCAGCAGCTCCAAGTTAAATTGGGAAACAAAAGAGGAAAAATTAAACAGAGTGGGAGTTCCTGCTCCTGAATTGAGCAGCACTGAAGGTGCATTTCTCCTTCACTCTTTCTCTCTGTGGCTCCTCTGCAAACAATTCAGTGGATGTGTATTTCTGGCACAAAGCACAGAGTCCTATGATTCTTGATTGTAATTACAACAATGAGTTTCAGAAAGCCTGAGAGTGGTTCTGGGCATTTATAAAAAGGGATTTAGGACAGTATTGTTTAAAAAGTCAGTGTTTTTTTTGAATATCAAAGCAGTTTTAGGAGAGCTGGAGTGATGCTGAGCCGAGGCTCCCACCAGTACAATTTTAAAAGAAAGTGGTCACTTGCTTTTCTCTTCCTATTCAGAGTCTCCACAGCAGACATGAATACCTGAGTTGCCCCTGGCTTCCTTATTGTCCAAGAAAAAGCCACAAAACCCATCATAGCTTCAGCTGCCYCTCTGTGGTCCCTTCCAGCCTGGCCCCCTCTGTAATTCACAGCCCATGCAGTGCTGGGGTTTATGAGCCCAAGATGGACAAGACTGTGTGAAGGATTGTATTTTCACCATTTACCCAGCAGAGAAACTGTAGATCTTTTTTTGGAAGACTCCAAACAGCTTTCCCCAATACCATAATTGGGGGAATATTGTGATTCCCACAGAAAGACACATACTCATTTGCCTTAATTGTAAGAAGCAAATATCCAAAGGAAAACTCAACATTCTCATGTCTCCAAAGCTGCTGGATGCACTGTTTGGAGCTGCCCACTCTGCAGCAAGTGGCTGTGATAGGATTTACTCACTGGGTGCAAARATGAGCAGCCAAGCAAACACCCCTGCAGCTCTGCATTCATCTCTCATGTAAATATCTGAAAATATTCCAGTTATTAAAGCATCTCTTTTGCCCAGGTCATAAAAACAGATGGAGACAAAGCTCCAAAGGGCTGTTGCATCCAAGCTACTCCATTTGCAGTGGGGGCATGCCCTGATTTCACTCTGAGCTTCATTTAACCCATGCAAAATGCCAGGACAGCTGCAGCTCTGGACCTCCTTGCCTTGTGGAGGGTGCTCTGAGCAGAGCATGCCCTCATTAATGTGATTGCCTTGGTGCTCTGTGGGAATCCTGTTGCAACAGAATCCAAAATGCAAGGAATTCTCACAACTTTGGGCCTGTAAGCCAAAGCTTAGAATTGAACCCAGGATTTGATCTGAGACCTTGGAAAAGGCTTCCAAATTTAGGTGCTAGAAGGGAGAATGTGGATTTATGGTTTAAAGCAGAGACACGTTAAGCTAAGTAAAGGAAATTTTAGAGTTTTAGAGTTTAAGATATAAAAAAAATAAAAGTAGTTACTGAGGTAAACACAAAGTTTAGAATGCAGTGCTGGAGGTTTGTGTGCCATAACATGGTTGGCTAAGAAAGCTCACACTGTAGCATGAGTCCATAAGAMAAAATATTTAAGGATTGGGTCAAAACCAGAAATATCTTTGTTGGCAGTGCTTTTATTGGTCAATAAATCCTTAAAAAGGTCCTGTGACTAGGGGTCTTGTGACCTTCTGAGCCATGGGGTGAAGATGTGAGCTAAGCTCACCCTTCCTGCCCATGCAGAAGATGAGAAAAATAAATCGCATAATCAAAAACAATTCAGAGGTCCCATCTCTAACTCATTCACAACTCCTTCAGAAATCCCCACAGTGCTCCYCACGCTGCAGCAGCTGGAAAAGCTGGAAAGCAGAGCCATGTGCAGCATTCCCACCTGGATCTGGCTGCCTGCAGGAGCAGCACTGCAGGAATGCTCCCCTGGCCCCCCTGAGCAGAAACACAGATCTCCAGTGTCACTAAAAACCCAGCAGAACGAGGAAAAGCAGCTGCTTTCCCTGGGCCCACTGGTACTTGACAGGAAGAGGTTGAAACTTCTCAGGGAGAGCGTTTGTCCTCTGGGAAATGCTGTTTTGTATGTGGTTTCTGCAATTTAATGAGGTAGCATGGTGAATCTACGGAATGGGAATTGTCACAGCAGAGTTTCTGGTTTGCTGTTGCATGTAATTTTGGAACAGGTATTTTTTATGGAAACAGTGATTTTAAAAAATGGTTTGGAGGGGCTGAAAAAGGGCTTTCTAATAAAARTTAAATTGCTCCACAATGTCATTTTAAAAAATGTCTGCTTAGGCTTATGCTGTTGTTTTTCAGAGTACCTTTTCATTTWAAAATTTGTTTCTATTTACACAATCTGAGTAGCCTCCTAAAGCAACACCAAGATGTAAAAATRTTTTCCACACACACAAAATAAAAACCCTGGACTTCGTTTTGGGGGAATTTTGTTTTGTTTTGTGTAATTTTTGGGGTTTTTTTGTTTTTGGTTTTGTTTTTTTTTTGGTTTTTTTTGGTTTTTTTTGTTTTGTTTTGGTTTGGTTTGTTTTGGTTTGGTTTGTTTTTTGGGGTTTTTTTTGAGGTTTTTTTTTGTTTGTTTGTTTTTGGTAACATACTGGAAACTATGCTTGGCAAAATGGAAATTCCTCTTCTATGACAGTTTTTTACCGTGACCCTCTCAGAGTCAAATCTTCACCTGCCTGTGCCCCACGTGCAGTTCAGGCAGCAAAAACCACTGAGGAACGCCTGGAATGAATTTCTCTAAGTGCCTTTTGCAGAACGTCTTGAGTAGGTGCAGTGGATCRATAGGAGCTGCCTGAGAGCAGCTGAACAGGGGAGGAAAGAAGCAATTCCTTAATCAGTGGTTCCTTGCCATGCCCAGCTCAGGCTGGGAACAGGGACAAATGACAGCAAAGCACGATTTGCAGAGAGGAGCCCATCTGCCAGGAGCCCTCRCCTTGCTCAGCCTCAAGGTCACCCAGAGGGCACGGTCAATAATTCCCCATCCTGGACCTCCCTGTGCTGCTCTGAACACACACAGAAACATTGCACCACTGAGGGCAGCTCTGCTGAAACACCTGAATGTCACTGTGGTATTTTCTGAAAAAATCCTTCGCCAGAATTTCTTCTCTTGGGAAGCTGGGAAGCTTCAGCTTCTCCCTGTTTTGCTGTTTGGAATGTGATTTGGAGATTGTTTATCCAGCATGTGAATTGTTTTTATTAATGACCAATCACAGCCAGCTGTGTGACTCTGAGTCTGTCACAAGTTTTTATTATTCATTCTTGTTGACCTTCTGATGTCTCCTTTCTCTTTCTTTAGTATAGTTTTTTTGTATAGCATTCTTATAATATAATATATAAATAATATAATATAATAAAATAATATAATATAATATAATATATCACAGTAAAATATATCATAATATAATATAATATAAATATATCATAATATGATATAATATAAATATATCATAATATGATATAATATAAATATATCATATCATATCATAAAATAATAAATCACCCTCCTGAGAACATGGAGTCAAATTCTCATCTCTTACCCCGTCCTGGGGACCCTCACAAACACCACACCTGAAAAGCAAGAAAAAGGAAGAAAATGAAGAGGGAAGGTATAAGTGCAGGATCTCAGGGTGGGAAAGGGGCCACAGTTTAGCTGGGTGGGCCCCAGATGTTGGAGGTGGCTTGGTCCCAGGGTTTCCAGCACTACCCAAAGCAGCTACCTGTTGTGGTGTGCCTCTAAGTGCTACTGTTTTGCATATTGATAATCAGAGGGATGCAAATGAGCATTGCATAGGTACCAGCCATGTTTTGAAGGGGACAGATGGAGCCCTTGGGGTCCAGCAGGGACAGGTGACTGGCATGAAAGAACCTCAGCATCTCTGGAGGGCACAAGAGCCCAGCCCAGAGCTGCCTTGGTGCCTGCCAGCCTTCCCAAAATACAGAGGGAGTGACCTTTGGCCACACACCTTCTGTGTGACCAAACCCATGCCCAAGTCTACAAATCAAACAGCGGGGAGAGGATATTCAAATCCACACTTCCAAAATCCTTCCACCAGAGCTGTTCAGGATACATTTATTATTGGTGATGGGGAGATGCTCAGCTGAGGTACAGGGTCGCCCCATGGGACTGGGGCCCAGGGCCCTGCAGCCAGGGGATTTTCAGGGATAAACCTGCAGCTTCCCTGCCGGCAGCTCCTCAGTCCCTTATCGCGGCATCTTGAGTGCTACTGCGCAAATAACAATGGGTATTGTTAGGCAAAAGAGATTTAATTGCAGCCTACACTCCCTGAGAGGGTAAGATCGGCTTTTCTCCAGATCTAATCTTCATTCTTCATCTTTTCTTCTCTCCCTCTCATCYCTTCCCTCTCCTGGAAGTTTCTCTTTTCTGTCTTTCCCAGCCAGCAGCAARTGACCAACCTAAAACGCAAGAAAGAGGGAGGGGTGTCCTTGTCACTTCTTCTTTTTCTACATTTTTGAATAGCCCTTAAATCCTTTGGAGTGCTGTGTCCCACAAGAAAGGATTAGCAGTAATTCCCCTGCCATCTCCTGCTTCCAACGCTCTGACAATTCATTCTCCTGAGATCCCCTAAACTCACCGCTGAATTCATTAAGCAGAGGACACGGAGCAGGCCTGGGAGGAGTGACATCCCGTGTCCCCCCTCCCTACACCTGCTGCTCCAGCTGAGCACACCCACGGGCTCCTGGATCAGCACTTCTGCTCCTTAATGACCCAAACTAACCCCAAACTTGCCCGATGTGGGATGCCCTGAGTGCTTCAACTGCCCCCTGGAATTCCCTCTGGCTCCTGGATCAGTATTTCTGCTCCTTGACGATCCAAACTAACCCCAAACTTGCCCGATGTGGGATGCTCTGGGTGCTTCAACTGCCCCTTGGAATTCCCTCTGGCTCCTGGATCAGCACTTCTGCTCCTTAATGACTCAAACTAACCCCAAACTTGCCTGATGTGGGATGCCCTGAGTGCTTTAGGTCCCCCCTGGCATTCCCTCTGGCTCCTGGATCAGCACTTCTGCTCCTTGACGACCCAAACTAACCCCAAACTTGCCCGATGTGGGGATGTGGGATGCTCTGGGTGCTTCAGCTCCCCCCTGGAATTCCCTCTGGCTCCTGGATCAGCACTTCTGCTCCTTGACGACCCAAAACAACCCCAAACTTGCCTGATGTGGGATGCTCTGGGTGCTTCAGCTCCCCCCTGGAATTCCCTCTGGCTCCTGGATCAGAACTTCTGCTCCTTGATGACCCAAAGCAACCCCAAACTTGCCTGATGTGGGATGCTCTGGGTGCTTCAGCTGCCCCCTGGAATTCCCTCTGGCTCCTTGGATCAGCACTTCTGCTCCTTAATGACCCAAACTAACCCCAAACTTGCCCGATGTGGGATGCCCTGAGTGCTTCAGGTCCCCCCTGGAATTCCCTCTCCTCTCCAAGTCTCACCATGGATGTGGTGGGAGCCTGTGCCCTGTTCACCCTTCAATCCCTCTGTTTCTTTTCCCAGTTTGCTGGGAAGGGCTCTCTGCCACCCCTGCCTGGCTCTGGATGCTGCCAGGCCCCTYGGATGATGAATGCTGCCTGTTATCTGTGCCCTGCTTTGCTTTCCTGTTGCTGAAATGGGGTTCACAACCTGCACGCTGTGATTTACAGGAGTGCAGCACTAACAGACAGGCAGAGCCTRGATCAGAGCCTGTGAAAATGCACTTTCTGTTCCTCAACTCCATTTCCCTCAGCCTGGGATTTGGAAATCCTCCTCTACAGCTCTCCCCCAGGCCAGCAGACATCTGTCTGAAGCCAGAGCCCTCCATCCCCTTTCCTGTCACTGGTTCTATTTGTGGTCACTTAAGTTTTGCTTTTTTTAGGCGAAATAAGTGCCCCAGAGTAGCACAAAGAAAAAGAGCAGTATTTGGTCCCCAAGCCCCTCTTTGCAGTTCTGTTTAGCAGAAAAGCCTTCCCTGCCCAGATATTTCTTCCTGCCATCTCTTCTCTCATACTGTAAATATTAAAATAAGCTGTTAATAAGAAAACCCACAGGTTTCCCCCTCTCAGCTCCTCCTGARATTGTGGCCCACATCTTTCTGTCCTGCATGGAGTCAGCAACTCTCAGTTCCACACCTCTTGCCCCTCCAGCAGCCTGGATTTTGCTGGGTGCTGAGCAAAATCCCACTCCCTGCTCTGCTGTTCCCCACTTCTCAGTGCCCCAGTGAGGATTCAGGATTCACCCCTCAGCCCCAGACWGAAACTGAGCTGTGCTATTCAGAGCCCTGATGGGAATTACAGGGTGTCTGCCTGCCAAAAGGTGAGAAGCCACCCTCTGCTCTGGCTGGGGTGATGGCCACAGGGCTCCCCTGGGTGATGGGGAGGTGCTGTGGGCTCTGGAGGTGCCCTCCTGTCACCTCTGGGGCAGTGRCAGGGAGAGAAGGATGACAAAATGCTGGGACTGAAGCCTGAGCCAAATGTGTGAAGTTTCTTGCCCTCCTTGATAGCCATGTCTCCTGGAAAAAAAAAAAAAAAGAGAATGTTTTATAAAGAGCATCATGAAAGCAAAGTATATCATGATTTCAGARTGAGCAGACAGCAAGAGAGATAGGAGCATCCCCTTGGATTTGCCTGCCTGAGGTTATTTACCTCAGGAAGCTCCTGAATAAAAGATACAAAAAATACAGCAGAAAGTAGTATTATTTGCTCATTTCAAAGCATGATRGGAGGCAGAAAAACATTATAAGGGGTATCTTTGAGTCTTGCCAGCCCGGATTTGTCAGGGCAGCGTTTTCACGGAGCGCTCTCCGGGTGACCCAGTTTCTGAGACACAGACACACACACGTCCACACACACAGAGCCCAGCCACAATCCACAACTTTAATAGCTCTGTGACATACAAAGGAGATTTTGATGCAAAGTGGAGCTGACAGAGAAGTGGAAGAAGTATCTGCTTTTTTTTTTTTCTTCTTTTTTTTTTTTCCCATCCAGTGCCAAGCCAAGATTACAGTCAAGGTGGTTTCAACCTTCAGCAAGGACTGATGTTACCCTGGGTTCTGCTTTTAATGACATTTAGCAAAAAGCAGCAGCTCGGGGAGGGGGAACAAGGGTTTTCTTTTCAGGAGGAATTTACTTGGGCTGTCAGGATTAAAGGCATGAGGGGAATGCATATGGGGCTGCAAAGGGGGCTTAATGGTTTTGCTGCTGGTGAGGAGAGCACAGCTCTGAGACAGGGGGTGCCAGGCCTGTCAGGCAGCTGATAAAACATCTGTGGACATGGGAGGGTGCAGGGAAGAGATGTCATGGGAGTGTGGTCATGCCTGTCTCTTATACACATCTAGATGTGTATAAGAGACAGGGGCGAGTCCCTGCCCAGGGGGCTCAGAGACCTTGGCACAGAGCCCCAGACCCCTGTGCCTTTGATTTAGCCCTTGGAAAAAACAATTACCAACCTTTATATGAAGGATTACAAGTCAAAAGAGTTTAAGTAGAATGATAGTGAATTCATCACARGGTGAAMAAATAGATTTTTGAGGGTTTTAGAATGTGTGCTTGAGGTCCCAAGATGGAGGAATTTGGGCATGCCTTGTCCTTTTTCTTCCTTCTTCCTAGCCTCCATCTTCTGTTGATGTTGGCACTTTTAGATTGGTTTGGAGTAGAGACTCACTGTCTGACATAGGTGATAGGTATTGGGAAGTTATGGTAAATAATGTACACGTAGTTTTTAGTATAAAAAGATAACTCCACCCTGAGGGCAGCAGTGTGCCTCTGTCTGACCTGCTGAACAGACCTGGGCAGTCTCTTTTCCCAGCCCAGCAGTTGAAGAAGGAGTCAGAACTCTTCAGTTCTCATTCTCAAGATTGTTTATTGTTTCTTATCTATAAAATTCTTTCTCTGTCTAGCTGAGGTCTGTTCAGCAGACCTTTCTTTTTATACTAAAAACTACGTGTACATTATTTACACTAACTTCCCAATATCTATAACCTATGTTAGACAGTGAGTTTCTACCTTAAACCAATCCAAAAGTGCCACCATCACAGCAGGAGATGGAGGCCAAGAAGAAGAAGGAGAAAGGCTGGACATGCCCAGATCCCTCCATCTTGCCTCCTGAACTCCCATTCTAAAAATCCCCAAAAAATCTATTTTTCTCCCCGTGACAAACTAATTATTATTCTACTTGGACTTCCATGGCTTGCAGATCCTCACATAAGGTTGGTAATTTTTTCCATGGGTCATAATCAAACCCACAGGGGTCTTGGGCTCTGTGCCAGGGTCTCTGAGCCCCCTGGCAGGGGTYCTGGCAAGCCAGGGCAGCCAGAGGGATGTCCTGAATTCTGACACTCAGTGATGAGTGCAGAGCCACACCATGGCATGCAGTGGGGAAAAGCAGCCTTGAGCTCCAACTTCTCTGCTGGGATGGGAAGTCCTCTCCCCCCTACAGCTGGAAGGGACAGCACCCACCCAGGGACAAGAGTGATGGTCAGGCACCCACCCAGGGACCAGGGTGTGGGAGCGGCTGAGGGTCTCCTGCACGGTCGGGATGGACAGAGATGAGAGATCTCTGAGGCTAGATTGTGGACATGCTGTTTATTACAAGGGCGTGGGTGCAGRGCCCTGCTGGGAGCTGCCAGCCGCAGCTCAGAGCAGGGCCAAGAGGAGAAGAGTGCGAGGAAGAGAGAAAAGGAGAGAGAGAGCTAAAAAGAGAGCTAAAAGAGAGCGAAGTTCCCGTTACAATACTTTAAATCATCTTCTGTGTTGAATATTCTGATTCTCAGTAACCAATCTAATACARTATACAAATCYTATAACATTTACATACAGCCTATAAGAATCACTACATTACCATGTTGTGTTACACCTTAAACCCCAAAAACTACTCTTGAGACCCCTCCTGCTGAGCAGGTCGGGTCTGCTTCCWGACYCTTGGGCCTGCCYGCAGGCAGAGGGTATTGTTTCATCAACGAGGGGATTACCTGCTCGGCCACACCATTGTTTTCTTGCTGTTCAGCATCTAGGAGATCTCAAAGGTTGCCTTCATTTCAATCTCGTCTACATTTTCTACATTCTCTAAATCTTTYGCCAGGTAATCRTATTTATAGGGCTTCCCTGTTCCATCCTCACCAACACCAGGGTGCTGGTCWGGCACCAGCCCAGGGACCCTCTGGCCTGTGGGATGAACTCTCTGGGGGCTCAGAGCAGAAGCATCAGGCACCACCCGGGCTGCTCTCCATGCCTGGGTGTGATGGAGCAGTGACAGCTCCACGTTTTGTGGCTGCTCTTTGCATCTGTTACACCAACAGGACTCAGGGAGGTGGCAGCAATGTGTGTCCCCCTGACACCCAGAGAATGAAGTGATATTGCTGTGAAAATGAGGCTGCTGCTGCACAGCTCAACTCTGAACCTTCCCTCTGCCAGGCAGCTATGATTAGAATCTCATCTCGCTCTCTGTTGCACGGCACCTGCAGRAGAAAATCCCACCCAGCAGCACAGAACTATTTTTAAAGGCCTTTTTCCAACAGGCTGGGAAATGGGGATGGTGAGAATCCTGCTGGTACCGTGGCATTCTTTCAACCCCACCTTGCAGAAGGGCATGGAGCTAGACTTGGGCAATGTGAGTCAGAGAAAAGAAGAGGCAGRATCTTCTTGCCAAGTCTGAAGCTTGTGCCAGCTCCTTGCCTTGGGAGGCTGAATTTCAGCCTCTTCTGGGTCTGTTGAGGGCTTTCTTTTTGTTTTTTGGGGTTTTTTTTGGTTTTTTTTTTTTTTCAGGTTTGCTGTACCTGAGTCAGCGAGACGCCTCCAGCTGTCAGAAATTTGCTGAGAGAGATTTGTGTTCTTTAAGAAGAGGGGCACAGGGGTCCATGGCATGGGAGTTGTGGGCAGGAATGTATCCCAGGGCTGTGGGAAGGAGTTGCCTGCAGCTTCTGGGCACCACAGAGTAAGAGGTGGGGGAAGCAAACAGGCAGGGAAGACCAAGAGGCTGAAAGAGKCAAGTCCTTGGSGTGTGGGAAATGAYGAGCTGTGAATTCTGGGCTGTCAGWGCCAAAAGGGTTTGTTCACCTACRTTTTGGAGGTGAATAAATGTACCAAGAAGCCTCAGAAGAGTCTGGGGATGGAGAGGGAGTGAGAAGTGTGAGCTGGTGGAAGCAAAGCCCCACTGTCCTCTTGATATGCTGCTCATGGATGGGGATTGATGCTGTTCAAACATAATTTGCTCTCCCTCTCTKAATGGAACCAGGGAAGTGTATTACATTGATCTTTATAAAACAAGGGGCTTTGGAAGCAGTGGAACAGAGGAATTCTGGTTTTCCATGGTTGTGTCCCGTGTGGATTCTCTGGCTGAGCTCATATCACACCCTGGGACAGGGATGGAAAATGGAAGGGCAATGGCAGAAAGTGCTCATTTGAGAATATCCTCCTTCAGAAAGCTTGTTAGGACTTCATTCCTCAGATATGCCTCTTCTTCCAGCAAATCTGATTGCAGGCCATGGAAAGCTACTGTGCAGTGCCCATGGGGCAACAAGCMCAACCTGGTAAACCTTCCTTCCATGGGAAATTATGTTAAAAAATAAASAGAACTGACCTGAAACCCCTACAGACTATTTGTCATTACACCCCACAGAGTTTGACCCACATATCTGTGCTTTTCATGCTGGCACTTAGCACCAGGGCTCAGGAGATTGGCGTTAACCTGAGCAAAATCCCACTTAGGATGTACCATGGACCACACAGGCTGCAGGTGGAGCATGCAGCATCGAATTGATGTACCCAGTCACAAAACCACTTCCCATTTTGTATAATACAGCCCAACAGGGATTTGAGAAATGTTCCCTTTCTGTATAGAAAGACTATTTTTAAAATTGAACASTAAGTTAGTCCTCTATTGACTTTCAATTTTCATCCTCTCCCATTTCCATAGCAACTCTGGCCATTTATGCATTTATCTTCATATTTAACTTTCCTCTCTCATATAATTTCAAGTGGACTCAAGTGCTACAAAAGGGTTAAACCAGTCTTTCAAACTCCTGCCTGTTTTGAAGCAATTACTTGAAAATACATATATGTATGTATATTTATATATACACTAGGCTAAATTGAKAAGTTTGTGGTTTAATGAAAAGTGTCGCTGGAATATTTGCCCWGAAAAACCCTTCAGGGCAATAGCAAGAAGGAGTCACAGCCTCTCTCCTCTCACCTTTCCTGTGACTGTGTTCAGAATTCTCCTCTGGAATCTGAACTTGCAGTTGTGAGAGCTGTGGGATTGGCTGGGGACTGGCTGAGCTCAGGATTTGGCAATTTGGGCTGGTTTTCATCTTCTTTTGGTTTTGTTTTTGGTTTTTTTTTTTTTTTTTTTTTTTTCTTTTTTTGTTTTGTTTGGTTGGTTTGGTTTTTTTTGTGTTTTTTGGGGATTTTTGGTTTTATTTTTTCCCTTTTTTGAAATTTTTTATGTGCATTTGGGAACAGTCAGAAGGCAGCAGCCCTTCACAAATTCTGTGCTTCTGGGCTTGGAGCAGAGATGTGAGCTCACCATGACCATGGACAGTGCACTGATAGAGTTTGCCCAAGGATCTGGAGGGGTTTTGGTGGGAATGCAGTGACCTTCCTTGGGACTTTGCTGTCCAGGGAGCAAGCCAGACAAGTGGTAGCCTTGGGGAATGTCCATGACTGACACAGAGAGCCCTCTGTCACAGCATCTTTTATGAAAAATCCTTTCCTTAGGATTTTTCCTCCTGAGAAGCTGAGAGCCTCAGGAACAAAATGTAACAATGGTTATCTGCTGCTGTGGAATGCAACAGGTGCATCTGGGATTGTCTTCATGTGGTGTTTCTAATTAATGGCCAATCACAGTCAGCTGGCTGCGACAGAGAGTCCGAGCCACAAACCTTTGTTATCATTCTTTCCTATTCTATTATTAGGTAGCCTTCTGATGAAATCCTTCTTCTATTCTTTCAGTATAGTTTTAATGTAATATATCATAAATAATTAAATCAAGCCTTCTGAAACATGGAGTCAGATCCTCATCTCTTCCTCATATCTCAGACCCTGTGCACACGGTCACACCCCTCCAAGCAGGAATTGCTGGCTGGGCTCCTTGGAGAGCAGACTGGGCTTGAAGTCTTGGTACTGTCCTGCCATGAGGCACTGGGAAGATGCTTTGAGGTCAAAAATTCTATTCTAAGTCCACACTTTAAATTCCCTGCCTATATTTTCACATAGTGTTTTGCAGTGGGTTTTTTTGCAGTGTTTTTAGCTGCMAACTCATGTGGGATTTTCATGCTGGGACTCTCTAGACTCTCAATTTCCATCATTATCCTGYCTCTCCTTTAGTGCCTTCCCAGCCCTCCTCCATCCAGGTGCTTATGTTTACAGGGGAAAAATGTCCCCCTGTCCCCAGGAAAACATGGATGGCTGAATTGCAGCACAGAAAAAGTGGGAGATGTTTCCCTGGAGTGCTGGTGGCACATTCCAGGGGAGCACAAGGTGACCAGGCTGTTTTGGGACAGCTCTGTCACCCTGGCTCTGTTCACTCAGAACCTGCACAAGGACCTGCCCAACTGACCAAGGTGCTGAAGTGCCAAAGGCATTTTAAAATTTTTATTTTAATGSGCCTGAGAGTCTAAATCTCATTGACTTTCAAATGGGCTGTGCAGATCAATGCTCAATGCCCTGACAAGGCAGGATGGTTTCCTACAGAACGTCCTCCTGCACCACCCTCATTCTGCTCCAGCACCTTGGGATTCAGGTCTGATCTTCTCCTGCTGGGGGATTTCTGCTGAGTCCCACAGCCAGAGCTTCCACTTTTGTGCAAGGATAGGAGTAAGCAACTGGTGGAACTGTTGAAGTTATTTAAGTGCCTAATTCCCAATGAAACCTGCTTAGATGCATTTGAAAATCCTATTAGAGCACCTGCCTGCACCTTTAAGCACCTGAACACCTTTGAAAATGCATTCTTTGATCATTTAGGGATTGAAGGGCAGAGTTTCCRCAGGATTTGTGCTCCTAACTCACTYGCTGCTCCCRAAAGAAACCTCTGGTTTTGTCTGTGTTGTGCTGATGTTCCATGTCACCTTCCCCTTTCATTGCATCACTTGTGTTGTTCCTTGGGGAAGGACTCTAAATAATTCCTCCCMCTGCCTTACTGTTGACACCTTCCTGAGTATTTGCAGGGCATTATTAAATCACCTCTTTGCTCATCCTTTATCTGAGCTGTACATAATTAGTTCCTTTAATCTTTCTTCATAGGTCAATCCTTCTAAACCCTTAATCATCTTTATCTCCTTTTGCTGGAGCCCCTCCAATTTGCTGACAATATTTTTTTTCTTCTTCATTTTATTTTGCATCAAGGAACAACAAAACCTCCAAGTTCCAAGGGCTCTCTGGGCTCACTGATGGCAGTGTGGGGCTGTGCCTTTCCCTGKGCCCCTTTTTGCTTCTGGGCCAGCCTGGGGAACAAAACTGGTGTTGGGATGGAGAAAACCATCCCTTCCCCATCCCTGGAAGTGTCCAAGGTGAGGCTGRACAGGGCTTGGAGCAACCTGGGATAGTGGAAGKTGTCCCTGCCATGGCAGGKGTGGGATGAGAATAGCACAGAGAATTGCAAAAATCCTCCTTCTGTGCTTCACATGTTTTAAAAAGTCTCTTATTTAGATTATATTTGCCCTCAATTCTTCACTCCGAGGGTCTGAGAACCCTTCTCAACTGACACCACAATCAGCTTCACAAATTCCTTGGCTGGCACCAGCAGGATGAGGAAACTGGAGCACCATGGAAGGGATGGAAGGCAGAGCCCTGACCCCAGCCTGGCAGCAGCTGTAGCCCTGCTCTGTCTGAAAGCACAGACCCCAAAAAGAGCAGAATTCCTGGGGGAGCAGAAGGGATCTGTGACCACCTGGAGTCTCTTTAGGCAGTGCTTTTCTTGGTTGTCTTCTCCAAACAAACACTTGCACAGCTTCTTCCTCCCAGCAGGCACACCAGGCTGCTCCCTGGCACACACCTGGCTGAGAAGCAAGGGCCTCCTTCAATTGTATTAATCATTAGTGACCTCAGGGCTGAACTGATTGCAAAACCAACCAAAGCCAGCACAGGGTGGTAGAAATTTYCAGCTCAAACCTTTCCCTCTCTGTTGTAYGGCACCTGCAGAAGAAAATCCCACCCAGCAGCACAGAACTRTGTCAAACCTGTCTTGTGGCACTCCTAAAACATTGGAAACCTGAGCCTGTTCCACTGAACTGGGAGCTSAGAGTGACCATGAGCAGCCYTGGGGGACAGTCCCWRWGTCCCTGTGTCCCTTGGTGCCAGGGAGAGAGGTGGCTCTGACAGAGCCACCACAGTCACAACTGTGATGATAAAACCTGCACCTGGAGGGATCTCTCATCCTACAATGGCTTTGTTTTCCCTTTCCCACCCAGCAAAACCTTGCAAATGGGSTGTGATGCCCACCCTGAGCCCTGGAGGACAGCTGGAAGTCAGACCTGGGCTGGCACATCACAAACAGGGTGAGGTGTTGCTGGTTTGGTGGGAAGAGGCTGGGTTTGTGCTGTGCTCTGCACAAATGGCTCCCAGATGTGCTCCAGGTGTGGTGGGAAGGATCAGRCTGTGGAAGTGGACAGGTGGGGTTAACAGAGACTGTGCTGAGAGCTGTGACTCCTGCAGAAGAGGATGGAAAGCTGCATGTTTATGCAAGTGCTCCAGGGGATGGTGGGGGAGCTGCTGACAGGGAACTTTCTGCTTGTCAGGGATGTGAAAAACTCAATCAATGCAGCAAGAGTCACCCTGGAGCTCAGGCTGGGGCAATGTGACCCTAGAGAGGAGATGAGAAGCAGTGGTGGTGTTGCCATCCCTTTCTTGTGTCCCTCCCAAAGCCCAAGAGGACAGTCCAAAGCCCTGAGGGAGCCTGTAGGAACCCAGAACATGCCTCTGGCTGTCCAGGATGGCCAGGACCCCTGCCAGGGGGCTCAGAGACCCTGGCACAGAGCCCAAAACACCTGTGGGTTTGATTATGACCCGTGGAGCAAATTACCAACCTTAGATGAAGATCAGCAAGCCACAGCAGTTTAAGCAGAATATTAGTGAAGTTATCACGGGGTGGAAAAGTAGATTTTGGGGTTTCTGGAATGGGGGTTCAGGGGGCAAGATGGAGGGATCTGGGCATGTCCAGCCTTTCTCCCTCTTCTTCTTGGCCTCCATGTTCTGCTGTGATGGTGGCACTTTTGGATTGGTTTAGAGCAGAAGCTCACTGTCTAACACAGGTGATAGGTATTGGGAAGCAATTGTAAACATTGTACAAGTAGTGTTTAGTATAAAGACATAACACTGCCCTGGGGGCAGGCAGAGTGCCTGGAACTGTCCTGCTGGATGGACCTCGGCAGGGCAGGAGAAAGAATTTTTATAGATAAGGAACAATAAACAACCTTGAGACTGAGAAATGAAGAGCTCTGACTCCTTCTTCAAGCACTCAGGCTGGGAAAAGAGACTTTTAACATTCTTGGGGTCACAGCRACCCAAAAAGGCCCCGAGAGGAGCCCACTCTTCCCCCCACTCTTCCCTCCACTCCTCCCTGCTCCCTGGCACCAGCATTAGCCAGCCCAGGGAYGCTCCCAGTGCCCTGCAGCACTGGGAATTCCTGAAGCTGAACAAGGCTGGTAAAAAGCAGACCTCCAGGCCATTGCCAGTCTAGGAGCCWCCTTGTTCCTCTCCCCGTTCCTGGAGCAAGGGGAGGTGAGCACTGCCTGTGCCACATCCTTGCAGTGATTTTATGGAGCCCCATCCATCCACCTCCTGCTGCTTGGAATTGCCAGAGCCATTTCCAGCCCCCCTTGAGCTCGGATGTTTCCAGATGGGATATGAGGCTCCCTGGGAGTGCAGCTGTAAATATGTGCAGCAATGCCACCCRGGCACTGCAGGAGCAGCGCTGCCACCAGCTCTGCCTGGCTCCTGCTTGTCGCCGGTTGGCCACAAGGTTTTTTGGGGTGAAGGAAGAGACGAGATGGGCTCCATGATCAGAAGGCTTGATTTATTATGTTATAATATATACATCTATTATACTATACTAAAAAGAAAAGAAAAGGAGAGTTCCAGAAGCTGCTACCTAAGAATAGAAAGTAAAGAATGATAACACGGCAGCTCTCTCCGGCTCTGTCTGAGAGAGTTCTCAGCCCTGGATTGGCCATCTCCTCTAAACACTCTAATACTGGGCCAACTCCAGAACTGAACGGCTGGCCTTGCATTCCACAGAAGCAAGATAACAATTGTTTACCTTTGTTATCGGGGCCTCAAGCTTCCCCAGAAGGAAAAAAATCCTCAGAAAGATTTTAGTGAAAAGGATGCTTGGACACCTGCTCTGCAGTCACACAGGGCTGGGCTCCCTGAGGGCTCCAGAATCAGCAGAGCTTTCGCCACGCACGCTTCCATCATGCCAAAGGCTGCACAAACGGCACTGCTAGGGTTAAAGCAGCGATCTGGTGGCTTAAACACTCCTCAACTCTACTCCCTGCCATGGGCAAGGGCACTTCCCACGTCCAGGCTGCTCCCAGCCCGTCCAGCCTGGCCCCCTTGGGCACTGCCCATTGCGCATCCACGCGGGCAAGCCACAGCTTGCTCTCTTGGGCAAAAACCTTTTTTTGTGCAGCGGCCTGCCCACCCCACCAGGCGAACGATTTCTTCCCTAACTGTTTAATCTACACTCTTCTCAGTCAGTTTGAAAGCCATTCCCTCTTTTGAGCTGAGAAAAGCAATAAAGCCAAAGCAATCAGCCGCGCAGGGCTGGCAGTGGGATGGAGCCACCCTGAGTCTGCCACTGGTCCCTCAAGTGTCCCTGGTCACCTCACTGGATTGCTTGGGAGCTGCATGTCTATGAGTGCTTGCAGTGTGGGAATGTCTTCTGAAACGTCAACAGCCCTCACACCTGGTTTTTAGTGGAGCCTTTACCATAATGGGAATAATAAACTTATCAGTGCCTTTTTTTGGCCAATAAAAGTAACATCRTCATGCCCTTCACAAGATTCCTTTTCTGTGTATTTCCCTTCAGAGGAGAAGTGTAGTTGTGCTGCTTCTTCCACCCGGGATGTGTTCTGGTGGCCCTGKCAGTGCTGCATGTCTGGAGGCAGCTTGCTGAAGGTGGATCAGGGTTTGTGCAGCACAGGAGCTGTGCCATGAGCTGGGGCAGGCTGTGCTTCCCTGCTCCCCTCTGCAGGGACTGCCTGCAGCAAAAGGGGAAATCCCTTGCTGGATGCTGGACAAGGCTCTTAGGGAGRTGTGAGCCAGCCTGTGGTTTAGGAAAAGCTGTTGTGTCTGCCAGGACCTGCAAGTCATCAGGACACTCATTACAGGATCCTCCTYATTAAGAGTGGAATTTTTTTAATAATGGCAGTGCAGATGACAGAAATTTTGGGACAAGTAGGATTCAAAATGTAAAATGGAAATATTAAGGAGCCTTGTAAAACACCCCAGAGTTCAAATCTGAATTCTGCGCTGTTGGCGTTGGAGGAGCACAGCAGGGAGAGGCAGCAGCAGTGCCTCACTCTGGGAGCAGTTTCTTACAGAGCATTCAAACTATTCAGTTATGCTTTATTTGGGGTGCTGCTCCTCCCTCCCCTTCCTGCATCTCAGCACCAAGTGGGGTGGSTGTGATCTTCTCCTGACAAGCAAAGGAGGGATTCTCCTGGACTGGGAATGCAGCATCCTTGTAGCAAACACTTTCCAACACAACACTTGTTCCCAAATCACTGCTGTCTCAAGAATTCGAAATATCTGTGTCCATCCCTCCAGGAGGAGGATGACTGGACAAAGGCTCTTGGGGGAGGTGTGTCATAAGACGCCAGCCTTGCTGGTGTTAAGGAAAAAGCGGGTCTGTGATCTCCAGGACCTTGCACAGACAATCAGGGACACTCATTCAGGATCCTCTTTATCTGAAGATTGGAATTTTTTTAATAGCAGGTGAATAGGGTCAATATATAGTAACTCTTAGTTTCTTGCAAAGCTTGGGAAACATTTGAATTTTAATATGCAAAACTTGCCACACTTCATAATTACTCAGAGGATGATTTGTTCAGTAAAAGAAGACTTTTTCCTTTCCTTTCCTATTCCTTTTCCTTTCTTCCTTTCCTTTCCTTCCTTTTCCTTTCCTTTTCCTTTTCCCTTTCCTTTCTTTTCCTTTCCTTTCCCTTTCCTTTTCCTTTCCTTTTCCTTTCCTATTCCTATTCCTTTCCTTTCCTTTCTTTCCTTCCTTTCCTTATTTCCTTTCCTTCCTTTCCTTTCCTCCTTTCCTTCCCTTCCTTCCCTTCCTTCCCTTTCCTTCCCTTCTGCCCTTTCCTTCCCTTTCCTCCTTCCTCCCTTTGCCCTTCCCTTTCCCCTTCCCTTCCATCCTTCCCTTCCCTTCCCTTCCCATTCCCTTCACCTTCCCCTTCCCTTCCCTTCACTTCCCTTCCTTCCCTTCCCCCTTCCCTCCCTTCCCCTTCCCTTCCCCTTCCCTTCCCTTCCCTTCCCTTCCCCTTCCCTTGCCTTCCCTTCCCTTCCCCTTCCCTTCCCTTCCCTTCCCTATCCCTTCCCTTCCCTTCCCTTCCCTTCCCTTCCCTTCCCTTCCCTTCCCTTCCCTTCCCTTCCCTTCCCCTTCCCTTTCCCTTCCCTTCCCTTCCCTTCCACCTTCTCCTTCCCTTCCTTTCCCTTCCCTCTCCTTCCCTTTCCCTTCCATTTTGAGTTTTTTCTTTTCCTGTTACGTGTCATTAATTTCTTTTCTTTTTCTTTTAGGTGTCCCAAACATTCCCATCCCTCCTGGAAGCTCCCATTTCATTACACATCAAATGGTTGGAAAGGACTAGCAATTTAAACTAATTAAAAAAGTATAAAGGAAAACCCTAACTGGCCACATTCCTGAAGGACAGAGGGAACTGGATCAGCTTTTCCTGTGTGCCTGATTCACCATCCTCAAAAAACCAGACTCAAATGGGCCCTCCTCACAAGCCAAACTTCTCGAAAGAGCCTTTTTCTAAATCATCACAGAGCTTGCCATCCTGTCCCCACTGTCAGTAGACATATTCAGGCTCTGGCTTTAGCAAAGCAAAAGCCAGCAGCGAGCCCCTGCAATCCCTGAATCCCTTCAGCAGCAGCGGTGACCCCGGACCTGCTGCCCTCCCTGGAAGCATCTTCCGCGGGGTAAATGCTTCCAATAAACCACAGCAGCAAGAACCGGGGGAGGGCCATAAGCGAGGCTCTGTCCCTCCTTCTGGGATTGATGCGCAGAAGCGGCTGAGCTCGCTGAGCTGCTTCCCCTCAGCATCTCCCGCATCCCTGAGGGGCATCGCCACATTCCCACCCCCCCTCTTTCTCAAACTCATTCCAGACGGGCTTTAAAACACACCCTGTCACAGACATTTCTTGTGAAAAAGCCTGTCTTAGGATTTTTCCTCGCTGGAGCTGAGGAGTTCAGCAACAAGATGTAAACAATGTGTTATCTGCTTCTGTGGAATGCCAGCAAGGTCAGTTCTGGATTGGCCCAGATTGAGTGTTTGGAGGGATGGCCAATCCAGGCTGAGAAGCTCTCTCCGGACAGAGCCGAGAGAAGCGGTGTTTGTATCATTCTTTACTATTCTATTCTTAGGGTAGTTAGCAGCTTCTGGAAACTCTCCTTTTCTTTTTCTTTTAGTATAGTTATAATGTAGAATATATATATTATCATAACATAATAAATCAAGCCTTCTGATCATTGGAAGCCCTCTCGTCTCTTCCTTCACCCCGAAAACCTTGTGGAACAACCCGTCAACAACACCCGGCCCTTTCAAAAGGCGACTTGGAAAGCTCAGACTCCCTTGGCTCCGTGGGGCTGAAGTGAGACATTTTCACGCCTTGCAGAAAATTATTTATAATACATTTACAACAGAAAAATAAAAGATAAAGACTATTCTCTTGTCTATCTTTTTTTTTTTTTCTTTCTCCTTTTTTCTTTTCCCCTTTTCTTTATTTACCAAAAGTACCTCCAGGGCTAATGGCATTTTCTTTGGCCKCTGGGAGCAGAGGAAGATAGAAGTCTGAAATATGAAAGCTTTTCTCTKGGTTTTTAACAACTTTGGATCACTCTAGTTAACTCTCAGTCTCAGTTCAAAGCAGAGCTAGAAACTAAAAGGCTGGTTCTGTTTTTCTCTGAGAAAAAATACATTACTGTAAGTGRTTGCTTATCCCAGAAAGAAACAGAGGCTTAAAATTCCTTGTCCTGGCATGAAAAAAAGTCAAAATCACTGAGATTTTGTGAGCTGTGACAAAAAATAAAAATAAAAATAAATAGTCTGCAATACTTCATTTTGATGACATCAAAGTGTTTCATGCATGACCTGTTTTTCATTTTTAAAATATATTTTTATTGTAATCAGCTTAACTCTCAAAAGAAAATGACTTTGAATAAAAAGTGGAAATAAGTTGTCTTATTTTTTTTTTTCYCCAGCAGAAGAAATTCATCAAACTGGGTCTCTTTCTTCCAAGAGTTTCAACAGAGATGAATCTCCCTTTTCCAAACTGGAAGAGATTTCTTAACAAGATATTCCTGCCTGGCTCTTGCTGTTGCAGAAATAGTGAGTTTCTTGGAATACTGATGATGGCAGTGCAGATGACAGAAATTTTGGGACAAGTAGGATTCAAAATGTAAAATGGAAATATTAAGGAGCCAGGSGTGACAAGGATTTCAGTCTTTCCCAAACTCTGAGGTCCTGGAGGTCTTAACCAATCCTAAAATTAAGGGATGGGTGTGTTAATGCTGTTGATCAAGCTCTGGGATTCCCAGCTTGCCTGTTCAGGGGCAAGCAGGAAATTTCTCATGAACGTCCCTTGCTGTGTTATTTTGGTGTTCCCTCTCAGGATATAAAAGTCCAAACCCGGAAAATTTGGACAAATCAACAAATTCCTTTTAGCTTCTGAAAAAAAATCTGTGATTTCTCTTTGGGCTGGCTGGATTTTGGCTTTGCCTCCACAACAATTGTTTGGCTCAGGCAGCAGCTCCTGGGGAGAAGTGCCAGTATGGGAAGGCAGGAAGGAGCAGTTTGCTAAATCCTGGTGCTTCTGTGAGGAACCATCCTGCTCCTGTGCCTTACCCACCTCCCCAACAGCAAGGAGTAATGGGGACGGAAAAGCAAAATATTAATTCAGTGTTAGGAGGATCATAGAATTTTTTTTTGCCTCCCAGCTGATTGTATCACCACTTTATTTAAAAAATAAAAAGCACAGCTTGGCTAGGAGCCACTCCAAGGTTCACAGATGACTTGATGCCCTAATCTTTGCTCTTCTGACCAGAATTTGTTCCACAATCACGAGCTGCTCCTTTAATCCYACTTGGATATAAGTTCTCCAGGAGTGGAACAAGTGTTCAAACTATCCCAGARTTAACATGTCCATCCAAATGGCAACCAAAGATTTTATCACTCCTGAACCAAGTGGATRCAGAGATTGAACTGATTGTAGGAGCAGACTAATTTCTATATTATCCTCTTCTTCCAAGCTTCAGATGTCCCAGGATCTCTGGTGCATCTGCTTTAGATTTCATGAATTTGAGCCTTGGMAAAGYGGACAAATAGGGCGAGAGACTCTTTCTCCAGAGGGCATTTCATCAGGTGTTGCATCCTGGCCATGACAGATGTTCTTGTACCCAGCATCTGCAAGAGGAGGATTTATGCAGAGTTAATACATTCATTTTTAGCTCTGGTTGAGTTTGTGGATAATCTAGGTGAAGTGTTTTTTTAAAAAAAGATGGGATGAAAGAACCCCAAAAGGTTTGACAGGGAATTAACTTCAACTCAAGAGAAGAGCAGTGCTAGGAATAGGATGGAGAATGGTCTCTGGGGAGGTGAGAAAATAGAAAGGAGAGGAAAAAAGCAGATTCTTAAGGGGATGAGGCCTTGGCCTCGGCTATGGAAACAGGCAATTTCCCAGTACAGATAGATAATAGGGATGAGGATTCAGGGAATGTGGCACTGGGGTCTGGTGAGATTCAGCCTGGCAAGCTGACACTACTGAAGAGATCACAAATGCTCTCCCTCCCCTGCTCGCCTTTGCCTTCACCAAAGTTTAAAGTTTACCTGCTAATTCCCTTATCAGAAGTTTGTGCTGAGAACTCTTATCTGGATTTTACAGGCAGCTCCTGGCACCAGACCAAAAACTGGAGGAAAGCATTTCATTCTTCTCCGGTTGTTCAATGAAAGCAACATTTTAAGCCAACAATATTATTGTCATTAATGGGATGGGGCCGTTAATGATGGGAATGYGTGTGTTTGGCTTCCAAATGAGACTTGCCATCTATCCCTGCCCCTGACCTGCTGCAGCTTAGTGGGGCTAAATTGCTTTTTAAACCTGATCAGAATGGACCTTAATTGAGGCATTAAACCCAGGTTCAGTTGAGCTTGCTGTCCCCCCAGCCCTGCCACTGCTGGTGGCTGCCCTGGGCTCRTGGGGCAGGCCAGAGAGTGTCCCCAAAGCACAGCCAGAGCTCCAGAGTGTCTGGGTTTGGAGGAGGTTTTTCTATCATTTCCCCCAGCTSTCCCTATTTTTCTCCTTCAAATGTAATTAAAATTCATTCTTTTAACTTTATTTATTTATCAGCTCGCTGCATTTGAACTTGCAGGCGCCTTCATCTCAGCATTCATTTCCTTGCCCTTTAAWGTGAACCTGACTCAATTCCCCATCCCCTTCAAAGCTCTGTATTAGTTCTGCAGCACTTCCCCCAACCCCAGCTCTTTCTCTATTTCCACCTTCCTCCTCATCTGCCCTGCAGACAAACAGCCCAGGGCTCTGGGGCAGGCTTGGCTGGAGATGTGACCTGGGCTGTGAAGGTGGTGACATCCCCTGAGTCCCTCAGGGAAAAGGCAGCCCTGAAACCTCCCTGCCCAGCTGCTGCTGGTGAAATCAGCCCTGCACTCATGGTGGAGGAGCCCTCCTTTCCCTCCTTTSCCTCCTTTCCATGGTTGGAGCTGCTGCCTCCCACAGGTTTTGGGGGCAGCTTTGGGGGTCTCTCTTCCCTTCCTGCCAGCTGTGGTGTGCCTGACTCCACAATGAGTTGGGTTTCTTGGCTTTTGTTCCCTCTTTGCCAGCAACCCCTCAGTGCCTGAAATGCAACGTTTTAAGCCAACAATCTTGACTCTACAGGAAGCTGAGTGGTGTGCACGAAGGGCTCTGACATCCCAGACTTTGCCCAGGCTCTGCCTGCAGCCCAGTGAAGATCTCACTGCAGTTAAACCAGAGGTTTGGGAGCTGGATGCAAACCCCACCAGGGCTCTGCCACGAAGGGCAGGGGATTCAGGGGAGGCTCAGCAGAGGAGCCAAACACAGGGAATGATTCAAAACAACACCCAAGAAGYCCTTGCTCTCCAACCTCCTTCACATGGAGGTCTGATGTTGATTTTCTCCTCCAGCTGGGGAAACTGAGGCTTGGAGCAAGGGGATGCTCTGTTCTGTAGCTGGGACTCCAACACAGGCTTCTTTTCTTTTAAATACTTTTAATACTTCTTCTTTTAAATACTTTAATAGCTTCCCCCAGCAGGAGCTGAGGTCCAGCTGCAGAGAACCAAGGGTTTATTCCTCCAAGGTTCCCTGCTTGCCTCTGCCCAGGCACAGAGTCAAAGCYGCCTGAAGAGAAAATAAACAACCTGCTCTGGATTTGTCTTGCTGGGAGTTGAGTTGCTTCGCTGCCTTGTCACTGAGATGTGGTGATTAAAGAGATCAACTGTGGAGCTCGGGGCACAGTGAGGGGACTCAGGCACTTTGTAAACTGTCACCTCACACTGCCAGGGTGAGTCTGGTGCMGAGCAGAGCTGTGATAAGGCAGCTGTGTGATGGGACAGCAGTGCCTGAGGCACTGTGAAAGAGTCCATGGGTCTCTTAGTACTGATGAAAATGAGTCTTTTACTTTCTTCCATTTTATTGATTTGATTACTTTACTTTATTTTTGGTTTATTTTATTATTTTTTCCTCCCCACCAAGCCTCTTTTCATCCCCTTATCTTCTCGGGTATAGTTAGTAGATTAATGCATGTCTCAGGAAGATAAATGCACTTTCAGATCTTCAAAAGGCAAGGCAGCCTCTGAAACCAGTGTTTACAACCTCCCTGGCTGGTGCCAAGGCAGGCAGCATGACATGACCTTCAGTTTAGCTTCCAAGGTTGAACTGAAATGCAGATCCTGGTCCTGCAGAATTTGGGTTTACCTCTATTCCCTGCAGAATTTGGGTTTACCTCTATTCTCTGCAGAATTTGGGTTTACCTCTATTCTCTGCAGAATTTGGGTTTACCTCTATTCCCTGCCAGGGCAAACCTCCTCCATCTACCTACTCTCTGTCCCCAGGCACTGAATGAGAGTTTGGGGATGGAGGAGGAAAGAGAGAAGGAAGATAGAGTCAGGGAGCAAGGCAATCCTGCCCAGCATTCAGCACTATGCAGATATTGAGACTTTTCTTGGCYCTAAATCCTGGAGCAGGACACAGCAGCTGGAGATGTGCAGCTCCACAGGGCAGCTCACTGCTCTTCTCCACCAGATCAGCCCTCCTTGAAGRTCCAAAGTCCAGTACAGGTCTGTCTTGGCCACCCCTGAACATCCCATTACACATCAGGATAGTCACCCACGGGCCCCTGATCCTGACTCCAGCCTGACTTTTCCAGCCATGCTTTAATTCTGTGGCCAAGCCACACACAAAGCCCTGAATTTTAAATCTGAAATATCAATTTTTCCATTTTTTAATATATGAAATATATAAAAAATATATCCATTTTTAATATATGAAATATAAAAAATATCAAATTTTGAAATATCTATTTTTCCATTTTTAATATATGAAATATATATCCATTTTTGAAATATCAATTTTCCCATTTTTAAATATATGAAATATATAAAAAACATATCCATTTTTAAAATATCCATTTTTCCATTTTTTTTTGAGATATCCATTCCTCACTGCAGCTCTATCCTCCACCCTCAGGAGGCAGAGTCTGGCAGCCCTGGCTGTGCTTTGCCTCTCAGCACAGGGAGGATGAGGAGCAGGGCTGGGCAAGGCAGGTCCTGCAGGCTCAGGGGAGCAGGGCTCATGTGGACAGAGCTTGAGTGGTGGCTCCAAGGTGGGAGAAAATGTGATTGTGTTTGAGCTGTCCTCAGGCATTTCCAAGCTCATCCCTGTGAATTAGGGGCACAGTGAAGGCATTAAACCCTAATCAAAAGCAGCTAATCAGGAATCAGTGGGAGATATTCCAATTAATTGCAGCTGGAGCAGTGGAGTGGAGCTGGGAAGGGGGGTGGCCATAAGGAAAGGACAGCAGGGTCCTGTGCCAGCTTGAACGGTGGGACTCAGGGTCTCAGAAGTATTCAGGGGATCTCAGAAGACACTTTGCTGTTGGGGGTTCCCCATGATTTCCAAGATGCACTCTGAAGCAGCTGTGGTGGTGTGGAATTCTGCTGCCCCATGGGGTGTTACAGGGTTTGGCTGCCTGTTTGTTGGAGGGGGAGAGCTCTCACTCAGAGCTCTTAGCAGAGATCCATCCCCCCACATCTCTTTACAGCTGAGACTCTCCCAGTGCTTTACAGATTTCATAGGTAAATATCAGCATCTTGACTTTACAGGAAGCTGAGTGATGTGCAAGAAGGGCTCTGACATCCCAGACTTTGCTCAGGCTTTGCCTGCAGCCCAGTGAAGATTTCACTGCTGTTAAAGCAGAGGTTTAGGGGCTGGATGTAAAGCAGCCTCAGCTGTGTCCTCCTGCAAGGGAAAACACTCTCAGGTGACATTTTCCTCTTGTGCTAACTCAGGTTCACAGCTGAGATGAGGAGCAAGCTCTCTGCTGGGTCACTGAGAGTTGTTAACTTCCCACAGCCCCAAGGCACTGCTCTTCTGATGGGACTGTTAGTGGGAGCAGTGTTTGCATTGCATGTTCTCCTCAGTTCAGCCAGGGTCATGCTTTGCCACCATATCCTCCTAGACCTCAAATCTTCGCCCTCACCATCCCTGAGGTCAGCAAACAATTGTGCCCCATGAAAGCAGACAGTGTGTGCTGTGGAGAGCAGGGACACTGAAGGTGCCAGGACCCCTGGGCACCCCTGTGCCATTGAGTCACTGGAGCAAAACTCCACTTTGTGCTCCTTTCTATTTGATGAAAAAAACCCTCAAGGACACAATGGACTTCTCTCACCCTTAAAGGCATCTGGAGAAGAGCAGAGGTATTCTGCTGCTTTTGGAGATTCCCTTGCTTCCCACTCCTGAGAAACATCTTCCTTCATAAATCTTGTTGAACCCATAAAATGCCTTCCTGTTCTTCAGCCCCTGCTCAGCTCCTCAATGTGCCTGTTTCACCATTCCATCCAGGCTGCCCTATAAAAAGAATAAAGTGCATTGTGCTGGATCAAGCTCAGCTGTAAACCCCTGCCAGCCTG
This sequence comes from Sporophila hypoxantha, assembly GCA_002167245.1. Lineage (NCBI taxonomy): Eukaryota > Metazoa > Chordata > Aves > Passeriformes > Thraupidae > Sporophila > Sporophila hypoxantha. The sequence continues at coordinate 3,925,715 of NDFG01000017.1, forward strand.
GAGTCAACACAAATTGAATTCCATCATGGCTCTTCTTGGGAGGGTTTGCCAGCTGCCTTTTAAATTTGCCAGAGATGAAATGCAGCTTCATTTAAGTAAGTAAAGTGGAAAGGTGCACAACATTGTTGTAGAACCTTAGCTGAGWGGTTCAGGTCTGCAGGAGAAGGAGCACTTCTCTGTCCAAAGAGCCACTGCTCTGTCACAGCATTTGTCACAGTTGAGATGGCCACAACACACAGAGTGTCACCATACAATATCAGAAAGCTTCAACCCATACAGAGCAACACCATATTTCATCAGAAGSCTTCAAGTGTCCACCCTTCTGCTTCTTTAGCCCRACCTTTTATCCCCCTCATGTTCATGCATTGYACCTGTGTGTCCTCTCTACCTTTCTGTGATTTGTCAGCACACCTGGGCACTCCAYRGCACATTGCTTCCAACATCATTAACCTGTCCTGCAGGTGAATGAGCTGTAGCTCATTAGGGATGAGGCTCAGCCACAGCCCCACTCCCAATCACCACAAACTGTGCACCTGCACTGTGGGAACTCAGCACATCACTCCGGATGTCCAGAGTTGCTGAAGACCCCTTCGGGGGGCTCAGAGATCCTGGCATGGTGCCYGCAACACCTGGTGGCTTGATTTTGATCCTTCCAGAGAATTGCCAGCTTGGCATGGGGATGTGAGAGCCACACAGGTTTGAATGGTGTAATAGCAGGGTGTTCACAGGGTGAAAATGTAGATTTTAGGATTTTTGGTATGTGGGCTATGGGGACAAGATGGAGGAATCAGGGCGTGTCTAGTCCTTCTTCTTTCTTCTTCTTGTTCTCCATTTTCTGCAGTGATGTTGGCACTTGGGGATTGGTTTAGCATAGAAGTGCACTGTCTAACATAGGTGATAGGTATTGGGAATAAAAAGTAAATATGATATACGTAGTTTGTRGTATAGAATACGACACCGCCTCAGGGGCAGTGAGAGTGCTTGTGGCTGCCGTGCTGAGCAGACCTCAGCTGGGCAGAGAGAAAACTTTGTAGATAAGAAATAATAAACAACCTGAAGACYGAACAKYRAAGAGTCCAGACTCRTTCTTCAGAGCGCGGGCCGCCCAGAACCACCCCACACATCTCGGGGCAGAGAACAGAACAGCCGACCCGAGRCTGCACTGCTCAGAAATACTGCTGACTGCAATCAGCAAGCCCGAGTTCAGCTTTGCAGGTATGATCCAAGGATTTCAACCCCAAAAGACAAATTTCCTGGAAAGCCACCTCCTCACACAGCAGAGTTGGATAGAATCCCCAGAATCTGCAATCTGCTCTCGGGTGTCTTGTAGGGTGTGTGTGTACATGAAGGTTTTCCCTCTGGCTTGAGATAAAGATTTCAAGCCCAGCTCATGACCTAAACAAATTCCTGCATTATTGCATAGCCCCACATTGGCCTCACTGTGGAGGTGCTGGATCAGGGATGAGGGATCTCTGAGGGTCTCTGGTACTCACTGTGTGACCAGAGCACTTTGCTGTGGAGCTGCTGCTTGAGASATCTCTTGATTGTGATGCCTTTAGGGACTACCCAAAAACAGAGGCCAGAGAAAACTAAGGGAATAAAAAGCAGTTATGTTTATTGAAGGGCCTCCAGGTACAATTCAGGCAGACAAAGTCCCCCAGGGGCTACACCCAAGAGATGGATGATGGGTCATGGGTTTCACACTTTTATAAGTTTGCTCCATTTACATATTGGAGGTTAATTAATTTCAGCTTCAGATAATGAAGTCATTGACCCCAAGTTTGCTCCCCCCAAAACTCACTTTTGTTTCCATCTCTGGGCCCTGAGGCAGTGAGGTGCCCTTGATTGCCAGGCCTGGAGAGGAATTGTTGTGTCTGCCCAAAATGGGAAAGCAGCAGCTCACACCGTGTGTGGAGTTTGGAGTTGCACACTAAAGAACTGCTGGATTACAAATATATTAAAAGCATACAAGCTAAAATCCTCAGGCATCACCATCCTTGTGATAACACTGGGACAACTCCAAACCAGAAGATTTCTACACACATTGTAGGGATGGCAAATCATCCTCTGGCTGCTGGAAACCAACCTTTGGGGAAGGGAAGACATGCACAAGTCAGAAAGAAAACCTGCATTCCCCTCAAGGTTTTGTTTCCTACCTATCACCCTGTGCATGTTCTGCTTTCCTCCTCCTCCTCTTCCTCCTCCTCCTCTTCCTCCTCCTCCTCTTCCTCCTCCTCCTCCTCCTCCTCCTCCTCCTCTCTGTGGCTGTGTTGAGCTATTGATTCCTGCCTTGCTCACTCTGGATTTGGGCAAGGGGGAGAGACATCCCCAGGGTAGGTCAGGATAAATCAGCACTTTGTCTGTGCCCTGGATTCTGCATCCCTTACTCGAGGTCTCCATTGCATCCTTGTTCCTGTCGCAATTTTTCTACCAAATGCCGTTTTTACCCTCCCCACACATCCCAGGGGAGCTTTTATTTATGGCCAGTGCAACAAAACTGAGCGACACCAGCTGTGTCCCAGCCTGCAGGAGCACATCCATCACRGGGGGCTTTAGAGAAAGCCTTTTGTTTAACTATGGGATCACTCCTTTTCTCTCTGCAGTCCCTTGCCCCTCCTGGCCTCCCTTTGCATCACTCYAGTGACGAGGCCAGGAGGTATTTCATTCTCTGCTGGCAACTCCAATGATTTCTGGATGTTCTCAGTTCACCTTCCTGCTGGTGCAAACCCTTTTTCATTGCTCAGAACACTTAACACCTGTGAGGAGAGGGTAAAGGGTCCTTCTCTGCACAGGCAGTCTGGGAACAATAAATATCATCCTACAAATATTTTTGCAGAAGGACATGTAGTGGCCCTGATTTCTGTCTTCTTCCCTTGTACGTAGACAGGGTTTTCTTTTGATAAAAAGGAAAACAAAAATCCTAAAGGTTTCACTGAAGGGGCATGAGAGCAATTTTTACCCAAGCCAATCCTTCCCTATTTACTCAGTCTCTGATATGGCAGATGCCTTAAATGGTTTGGGGTTGTTTTGGTAATTTTTTCTGATTTTTTATTTTTGTTTTGTTTGTTTGTTTGTTTGTTTGTTTCTTCCTTTTTGTTTGTTTATTTGGGTTTTTGTTGTTTTTTTCCTTGTTTTTTGGTTATTGTTTTTTTTTTTATTTTATTTTTATTTTTTCACAGAGCCCGCTGTCTGGAAATGGAGTCTTCAAGTAGACTGAAGTTCATCCTCTGTGGCTCAGACCCTGAAAAGTGACAACATGCAGGTAAAACACCTAAAAGGTGAATTCAACGCCTCCCACTCCCTGGCAGAAYTTGTTTATTAGGAGACTTGTTTATTTTGAGAGTTATGAGGATGAGGAGCAGCAGAATTTTCCTGTCTGCACCTCTCAGAGCCGGAGAAATGGATGGTGCTGGATGGAACATTTGGTTCCTCTGAGGCGCTGACATCGCCTCGGTGGYGATATGAGACAACAGGAATGGAAATGCACTTCTCCAGGAGAGGGAAAAGCTTGTGAGCTCAGACTTGACAATAATTCACCTGGCTGTGTGTCTGGCCCTGCGCCCCAGGATCCCTTCCCAGCTCTGCTTTGCATTTTGCAAATTGTTTCAAGAAATGCCCGGTTTTCATGGGCCTGTCCGGGGTGATGGATGGCTGGGGACGCCCAGCGAGGATATCTGTCTCCACCAGGGCTCTGTGAGTCAGCTACCCCATGTCTAGCTGCTACTTTTCTGCCTTAAAAGCCTCAATATTCTCCACTCAGCTCACCTTCCTGCTCTTTGCTGGTCTCCAGATCCATTAGTCTGTCTGGGCTGGTACCCATTAAACTGTTGAGCGTGGGCTACTCCCAGCAATCTTATCAGAGCTGCTGCTGCTGCTATTAAAGGCAGAAATRGGAAGAAACTGAGTCACCAGTGCAGGCAGTCTGGCACTTGGATTCAGACAGAAGTTATGTCAAGGCTTGTTCTTGTTTGTGGAGAGCCACAGAAGCTGCTGTGGACAATATTTGATTGCTGTGCCAGTGGTGATGAATAAATAGTTGGCTAATTGAAAACAGCAGGATCCAAAAGTCTGAGTTTTGCCAGGTTTCTGGTACCAGTGGCCTCTGTACCACCTCCCAGATGCAGAGAGGATTCTGTGGGGGAATATTGCTGCCCCCACCTCTTCTGATTTATGGGACAATTTCCTCCTGGGAACTGTGACAAAACCTCAGCACTGCTGATGGATGGGATGTCACCAGCGAGCAAATTCTCCCCTGGGAGCTCTTGAAGCCAGGGGCACACCTATGGTGCCACATCTTCATTTCAACMCTCCATTATTGCAGCTTTAAAGCTTCTCCTATAAAGGCCAAGTGGACAAGTAAGTGTTTGGCCAGCATGAGCTGTATCAGTTAAATAATTCCAAGGGAGGAAACTGAGGCACAGGAGCTGAACCTGTGATGCCAGATGGCTCAGGCAGTGCCTAGGACAGGTAGATCTGCAGATGTGCCAGGAGCTCATCCCTGACTGAGACACCTTTAACCTGCTTTGTGTGGTTTTTTTCCTCATACAAGGATTTCCAGAGTGTTTTTTTCTGCTGCTGATGGTACTGAACAAAACCCCTAAAGCCCCAAAAAWCCTTTGAACCTGGTGTTTGTTAGTGCTCTGGCTGGGATGTGTTGCTGTGTTTTGGGGTAGGTTTGGGATGCAGATGCCCACAGCCAGGTGCTGGCTGGCCCTGGGGCTGTCCTACTTTRCCCCATCAGCTCTTGTCAAGTGTAAATGAGGCTGCAGGCAGGGGTGAGGACACCACTGCCTTCCATGTGCCTTAAAAAAGCCCTGCTGGGCTAGCCATGATTAGAAGCATCCTTGTTCAGCTCAGCACAAGCAGATCCCAGCGASATCTCCCAGGCTGAGGGCAGTAATTTGATAGCCATGGGGTCTGGTGGGAAGGCAGGGTGAAATCTGCCTTTTGTTCTGAATTTTCATCCATGTTCATTTAASATGTAGCTGGATGGTGTCAGCCCTGAACCTTCTGGTTGTTCTGTGCCACCCTTATTCCTGTTTGCATGCAGATTTATTTTAGATTACATCCCACCTTTTCTTGAATACGTTTCTGYGCTAACTTTGCATCATCTGGTAAATTCCTTGCAATGGGGCTTTTCAGGTGTCTTRGTTTGGAAAGACARGAGTCTGCTAAGGAAGGCAGGAGCCTCCCCTGAAATGGAGAATGTAAACCCTCCCCACCCCTCTGAATTGCTATAAATTTTAAATTAAGGGGCTCTCAGGCAAAGATATGGGAGCAGGAAATAACAGTTCTTTAATAGGGGAAAAAAAAAAATAAAGGATAAAATAAACAATGCAGTCCACTAGAACAACACTGACAGAGTCAGAACCCAACCTGACACCCTGTGGGTCAGGGTGTTGGTGGCAGTCCCATTGGAATTGTGGCTGCAGCCCTCCTGCAGTGTCAGGGGTGGTTCTGTTGGAGCAGGGATCCTGTAGAGAAGGATGTATTCTTCCTCTGAAGATCCAGTGGAAGAAGAGGCAGCTGCTGTTCCTCTGGGGAATCCAGTGGAGAAGCCRTGCTGGTGTCTCAAAACCTCTGGATTATATCTGGGTAGCAATGCTTGGCTCCTCCCTCTGGGCGGGGCATCTCACAATGGGATGTTATAGTTCTTATCAGCCATGCAGTGACATTCAATAGCTGTTATCAGCAATGTCCCCCCCCTCTGAGGCAGAAGTGATTGTGGTCGCTCAAAGAGAGAGATAAGGCAAACTGCCCACTTGACAAAGGTAATCTGCCATACAGATGGTAATGGCAAACATCTTGCGTTGCAATCTTCAACATAGGAAGGCATGGCTTTTCCTTCCTTTTTCCATTCTCTGTAAAAGAGAGGATCTTAGATGATGTCTTTGGAAGCAAGAAMAGCAGTTTTACAAATCCCAGCTCTACCTCTGGGTTAAGTGTAAGAGTTTGCCTGGATTGCCATCCTCGAAAGCAGCTCTTCTACCCCTGGGAAAAAAAATTGCTTTGTCAGTTTAATTTGCTCTCAGTTCAGCAAAAGCCATGGAAAACTGGCCAAGAGTTTTATTGGCACATCTGAGTCATAAAAAATTGAAATAATTAAAAAAAAGCTATTCACCCTTTTAACTGATACAGCTCATGCTGGCCAAACATTTACATGTCCACTTGGCCTTTATAGGAGAAGCTTTAAAGCTGCAATAATGGAGTGTTGAAATGAAGATGTGGCACCATAGGTGTGYCCCTGGCTTCAAGAGCTCCCAGGKGAGAATTTGCTCRCTGGTGACATCCCATCCATCAGCAGKGCTGAGGTWTTGTCACAGTTCCCAGGAGGAAATTGTCCCATAAATCAGAAGAGGTGGGGGCAGTCAAGATGTGGGACCTGTCAGTGTTTCTTGTAAAACGAGGAGCTGCCCACTGGGAAGTGCTGGGGTTTGTGCCCTTGTGTTAATTTAAAGAGAAAATAAAGCATTTAATTCCCATTTTGGATGGGAAGGAGTGACTGGAGACCCTGCTCCCCCTCACCCCCTCCCCATGGCACGTGATTTAGTTATTTTGGCATGTGCACATGATTTAGTTATTTCACACTTGGCCTCTGGGAATTATTGGTACAAATCCCTTTGTACTGGGTGGAAATGCATAATCATTGATGCCTGAAGATGAGTTTTTCTGCCCTCCCAGATGGTGTGGGAGGGACCCTGCTGGATGGGCTGGCTCCTTGCACAGTACAAGCCACAGCCCTGGGACACTCTGACTGTGAAGGATGCTCATTGCTTGTTTTTCTATTTATTTTATTTTATTTTATTTTATTTTATTTTATTTTATTTTATTTTTAATTTAATTTAATTTAATTTTTAATTTAATTTAATTTTTAATTTAATTTAATTAATTTCCTTTTATTTCATTTTATTTTATTATATTTTATTTTTAAGGGGATCTTTTTTAAACACAGGGTTCTTTTGGTATTCAATATTTTTCTTAAATCCCTGCAAAGGGGCTGCATTCAGCTGATGGGCTGCTCAAAGCCCTCACCTCCAGCCAGAAAAGCAGGTTTGAAAGATTTGCTGGGGGCTGTGGAATCAGATGTGCCCAGAGAACCTGGGACTGGATTTTCACCATTAAAGCCAGTTTTCAGATGTGACCAGTCTGAATCCAGCACGAAAATTAGTTCTGAGTTTAGAAGTCCTAATGAAAGCTGGAAATCTGCCTAAAAGGGCTGCTGTGTGCTGAGTGGTCCCAGACTCTTAATTGGTGTTCATGCAAGACCTTTTCACTCTTYGGGGAATTTGATTTGAATGCGGATGAGATGTGGAAATTTGGAACTTTTGTATGGAACAGAAGTTGTCACATTTTTCAGATTCAGAACAGCCAAGAGTTTCATCCAGCCCATTTGTAATCCCTTCATTTAGATGGAATGAAACGTTTCGTCCTGATAAGGTCAAAGCATGAAAATATGAATATATTAAAATACCTGTCAAAATGAAGGTAATCAAAATGAGAACTGGAGCAAACACTGTTGAAATAATTCACCCGTTTTTTTTTTTTTTTTTCTCCCCACTATAAATTTCAGTGCTGTGGACATATCCTTATGAAATGTTTTCATGGGAAAACTCTATTTTTCCAGCAGATAGCTACCCTGACCAACGTAATAAGATTTTGATCAGCTCTTGGAAAAATACAGGTTTTGGGAGAGCGATGGCTGAGGTTCCTCAGTGCTGCCATCAATCACATCCTGCCTCCAGGCTGGCTGGTGGAGGAAGCTCTGTGCTGCTGTGACCTCTGTCACTCACAGGGCCCTGGGGACCCAAAGCTTGGGGTTTGTGGAGGGGCTGCACAGAGGCTGCTTGAAATCAGTGAATTCCAGATTGGTTTGGGCKGGAAGGGATCTTAAAAATTGTCCTGTTACAYGAGCAGGGACACCTTCCACTGTCCCAGGCTGCTCCCAGCCCTGTCCAGCCTGGCCTTGGGCACTKCCAGGGATCCAGGRRCAGCCMCAGCTKCTCTGGGCACCCTGTGCCAGGGCCTGACCACCTCATTTTTAAAATACTTCTTTCTTCCTAACCAAATTGAATCTTTTTTCTTTTAAAACAATCACCCCTGTCCTACCACAACAGGCCCTGCTAAAAATTTTGTCCCCAACTTTTTTATAAGCCCATTTTACATACTGGAAGGTGCTAGAAGGCCTCCCTGGAGCCTTCTCCAGGCTGAACAATCCCAGTTATTTCACGGTAGAGCTGCTCCATCCCTCTGATCATTTTTGTGGCCCCCTCTGTGTGACTGTGTTCACAGGGGTTTTTGGATGAGGAAAGAGATGAGGATCTGACTCCATGTTTCAGAAGGCTGATTTATTATTTTATGATATATATTACATTAAAACTATTCTAAAAGTATAGAAGAAAGGATTTCATCAGAAGGCTAGCTAAGAATAGAAAAGGAATTGTGGCTTGTGGCTCAGACTCTCTGTCCAAGCCAGCTGACTGTGATTGGCCATTAATTACAAACAACCAACATGGGCCAATCACAGATGCACCTGTTGCATTCCACAGCAGCAGATAACCATTGTTTGCATTTTGTTCCTGAGGCCTCTCAGCTTCTCAGGAGGAAAAATCCTAAGGAAAGGATTTTCCATAAAAGATGTCTGTGACACCCTCGGGACTTGCTCCAACAGGCTGATGTCCCTCTTGTGCTCRGGATCCCAGTGCTGGATCTCCCCAAAGCACCATAGAGATAATGGGATTTAATCCATAATTCTCCTCTGGCATCTCCATGAAAATCTTCTGGGCTCATCAGACACCATCTCTGAGGCTGCACATGCTGTCCTGTCCCCTGCAGGACAGTCGTTCAAGAGGAGGGAATGCAATTGCACATGCACACCTGAAAATTGATCCAGGCTATAATAGTCTGCTATAAAATACAGTATTTTAATTGTGCCTCTCTCCTCCTCATTCCATGGCARTCAATTCTTCTCCGTCGAGGCTGTCTCTTCTCCTTTTCTGTCTCCACTTTGTCCCTCTTGGTCTGAATCCAAACTCAATGCATTTCCTAGCAAAACACGAACACTCTGTTCCCTTCCAGGGGTGCTCCCTGGCTGCCCTTTCCCAGGCACCAGCAGCATTTCCAGCGTGGAGGGGGATCTATAAAACATGACTTGTAAAGAGAAAGAGCTGGCATTTGACTCCTGAAGGGAAAGAGATGGTGGAGAGCTGAGAAAAAAGATGGATGCCCCCCTCCCYGAAATATAAAGAAATATGTGCAGAAAATGAAAGAGATTTAAAGCAGCTATCAATCGGTCGCTGTTCCAGCTTTAAGAGCTGTTGAAACAACATAATAAAAGGCAATAAACAAGAGATTTATGACCTACCTGCTGGAAAYTGCTCTCTGCAACTCTGCTGTGGGGTGAGCACAGCGTGCCAGGCTGGGGGGAATTGGTGCCTGGCGAGCACACGTGTCCCTAATTTTGGGCCCTGCACGTGGCCACAGCTCTTCCCTCCATTTCCCTCTCCCTCTCCATCCCCTCTCCTGTCCCTCTGAGCCCTCGTATTTATGGCTTTGGCATTTGGTGTGTTAAAGACTCGGTTTTGTTCAGTTTGAGCAGTAAACCCAAGACGATTTGTTGCGATCGATGGCAGCAGGCTGGAATTTTAAGGGCCAGGTATTTTACCGTGGGGCTGGACCCTCCAGCTAAATCTTGAAGGCAGGGAAGGTGAAAACACACAGTACTGCCTAGGGCAGCGTCGGGAAAGGCTTGTAAACTGCTGGCACGTATTTAAATTCCAGGAAAATCACTGAGGGGGGGGAATAAATCTACAAAAAACTAAACCRAAGTGAGAAGAAAGTGAGCGGCTAAACATGGAGATTTCTAATGCCTTCTTCAAGGCTGAAACTGTCCTTTTAAAGAAAATACAACTTTCACTCCTGCCCCAACCCACAGAGGGCTGAAACTGCAGACATTTGCAGAAAATTGTGGTGAGGCAGGATCTGGGCTGTGCAGTTTAAGGMCCATGGACACAGCACAACTACGACTCTGAAAGTTTGGGGAGACAGATGGAAAATGAGATGAGGACTGGACAATTACCTTCAAAACCCACTTGCAGGGAAAAGTGGTTCCACATTTCCCAGCCTTAGGAGTTGCTCTGCTTCTKTCCAAGCCACAAAGCTTCCCCTGTAAATAATTTTTCTCTCTTTCCTCCTCAGACAGAGTTTTTCCTCCTGCCTGTCACTCCGGCTTTCCAGCCAGGAGTTCCAGGATTTTGTTTCACAAAGCACAGTCCCTGAGCGGTGACATGAGGAGCTCTGGCWTATCTGATGCTGTTTGTTCTTCGGGAGGGAGGTGGGGGGAGAGTGAGCAGGCTGGGAGGGGTAAATCAATCYACTTTCTGGGAGGAGGGATGCAGGATGGCACCGTGCCGTAATCCAGAGGAGCCAGGGAGTGCTGGGGAGACAGATCTGGGACAGGGAGAGGAGGGGCTGCCCTAATCCTCTGCCCCTCCAAAATCCCCAGCATGGAACAAAGCCCTTGTTAGCAAATAAGGATGGGGGAGTGGTAGCAATAAGCCAAATAAATACCCTGAAATTCAGCTGTAATGAAAACCTGGGAGCCAGCACTGGAGTCTTTTCATGAACGCTGGGGAACAAGATTGTTCTAATTATAAAAGCYCAATCAGGGGGACCAGCAGGCATGAAACTATGGATTAATTCAGCTGCTTGAATGCCAGTGTGTGGCAGAGAGGCAGCAACAACCTCCTCCTTCCCTCCCTCCCTCTTTCCCTCCTTCCTTCCTTCCCCTACCCTGGAAGATTTGGAAGGCTCTTTATTTGGCTTTGCTCTGGAAAGGTCTCCTGACAACAAAAAGGAAAAGGGCACAAAAACCAAGAGAATAAATGGCTTTGGTCTGAAGGCTTWCTCCCATGTGCTCAGAAACCTCTTCTTGGTGTTTCAGACTGTGGGGTTGTGCAGGAGCTTGTCTGTCCTCTGTTTTCTCCCATGTCTGTCCATCTCAGCAGAGTCATGGACTATTCTCATCCATCCCCCTCCCTTTTGCCCCCTTCTCCCTCAAATTAGTTCCTGTCTCCATAAATGCAATGAAAAAAAAAAAAGAAAAAGAAAAGCTAAATTTTTGAGGGCTGCAGGTTTGAAAASTGTGAGGAAAGGATTTGAACTCCTTGAGAAGAAGAAAACAACAATTTCCCTTCATTTCAAATTCAAGGGTCATGTGCCCCCCAAAGCCATGTCTCTGCTGGAAAATATTTAAGATCGATTCAATCACAACCCAGGGTTTCTCTCAAACAGTTATAGTTTCAGGGTTGGCCTTCTAAAACTTCTCTTGGAGACTCCAAAGGTGATAAAGTTCCTGCTTCAAAGGAACCAGAGAGAAATGGCTGGGTGTGAGTGGTCAGGAACTGCAGGAAAATCCCCCTTTTCTCCCTTAATCACACAACKATGAAAAGATCTTCAGAGCTGGGAAAGATCTTGGAAAAGATGTTTTGGAAATTTGGGTGGGAGGCTATTCCATCCTGTGGATGGATGCTTGGAGAAAGCCTTGTTGGTGGTTGAGGAAAACAATCCTCAAACAGAGGAGATTCCCACCCCAGGTCATTATTTCTACTTTCTCCTCTGCTGCCAACTCTGGGGATTTCCCTCATTTCAAATTTTCACTACACATACAACAAATAAAAATAAACCAAACCCCGACTCCTGTCCCAGCCATTTCCCCTGCTCCAGCTGCAGCAGCCCAGTTTTGAGGCAAGAAACACAGAATTAATGGGAATTCTGTAGATTTACAAACAAGCACCCAGAGAGGAGACTGTGCCTATTTATCTCCTAATACAGTGGTTTAAAAAAAGTCCTTCTTTAATTGCATTTGGGATCTATTCTAACGATTTGCCCAGGAGAGTATTAAGATGTCAAGGCTTTTTCATTAGTAATATATCCCCAAACAAAATCTTTGTTAAGATAGGTTAAGGCAGTAAATAGACCATTAATTTACAGAACATAATTAGTACCTTGCAGTTATTCATGGAAATAGTTGGATTTCTTTTGTTGTTATTCAATGGCAAGATTTAAAACAAATATAGCAGCATCAGGTCAAAAAACAGAGGCAAAAGGCATCAAAGGTATTGATTAAAGTTTCAACAATAACCTTAACTCTGCAGCAGTACCCAAAACAACATCATTTACACCACCCAAATACATTCTCCCAGTGGTAAATAATGAACACAGAAAACAGCAGCAAGTTTTGAGCAAATATCAATACAGAGCTGTAAAATAACTCATTTTAAGGGCKAGGGACTATAGCCCACATCTAAAATTGGAAACAATATTGAGGCTCTTCTTTTCATAAGAGATTGCTGGTAATATCAGTATGTCCAATGAAGATATTTTATTTGTTATTATTTATTTAATTGGCTCTATTATCTCTGCAACTATGGCATCATTTTGATTAGAGAAACTGAAATAATTTATTTTGTAGGGTCCTCTATAGTCTCAGAATTTAAAACAAATAGATTTTTTTTCTAAAATTGTTCTTAATTGTAGATTATTAAAATGAAGACATTTCCAGTTGACTTCAGATTGACTGAAAAACTGATTTAATGAAGATTTTGAGATCATCTTATTAAGAAATTTGATTTTACATGATCCAGAAAACAAGTCTGAGCCAATGTTAATGTTTTATGTGTATTACTTCAACTTGCAAAGCAGATTGGAATTTTCAGAGGTCAGGAGTTGTTCTCACAGGACAGTGAMGCCATAAATCATGGTCAGTGCTCAACAGGTAAAATATCAAAGTGTGTTAGAAATAATAATGAATTATCAAACTGAAAAAAATGAAAGTTTTTATGTGCTGGACAAAGCAGTTCAAAGTTTAGCTGCATCATGAGATGAATGAACAATTGCTTCCCTGACTAGACCTCTTGGCAGCAGCAGAAATCAAAATTTCACTGAAAATAACTAAATAAACAAACAAACAAACAAACAAATACATTTTAATTTCTTAAATTAATTTCCATTACTTGTTTGTTACTCCTAATAATGCTGAGGTGACATTTCCTACAGATGGGTAGAAAATAGCATTTCCTGTATGGGAATTTCGCCAATACTCTTTTAAATACAAAAATTAGAACCTTTTTCAAATTAAAAAAATATGTCTGCCTGAAGAACTCCTAGAAAAAAATGATCTTGCAGAACAAAATATTCAAGTATATTATTAGTTATTATTATTAATAAGGATATTGTTAATCCCTAATTAATAATAGTTATAATAATAATTATTATTTAAAATAATATTAATAGTAGGTATTAATGTAATAATATATATATTATTTGATTTGCTGGAATTGCTCTTCTAATGACATTTAAGAGGGGTCCAAAGTTAATTTTCTCCCCTTACAGCTGGGATCTGCTCATTTCTGAAGGAGAGACCAAAGCAAGTCACTGGGACTGGGGAAACTGAGGCACTGAGAAGTTTGGGATTGAAAGCTGCAGGGAGAGGCAGCAGTGTCACAGCTGGGCATTCCCAGGCCAGCTCCCTGGTGGCATCAGGGGTGACATTTCCCAGGGACACCCTTTCAGTGCCAGSGAGCTGCTCGGAGAGCCCCTGGCTGGGACSRTGTTCRCAGGGGTCTCWGGTTGAGGGAGGAGATGAGGATCTGACTCCAYGTTTCAGAARGCTTGATTTATTATTTTATGATATATATTACATTAAAACTATACTAAAGAAATAGAAGAAAATATTTCCTCAAAAAGCTAGCTAAGAATAAAATAGAAAGAAATGATAACAAAAGTTTGTGGCTCGGATTCTGTCCGAGCCAGCTAGACTGTGATTGGCCATTAATTAAAAACAACTAACATGGGCCAATCAAAGATCTACCTGTTGCATTCTACAGCAGCAAATAATCAATGTTTACATTTTGTTCTTGAAGCCTCTCAGCTTCTCAAGAGGAAAAATCCTAAAAAAATGATTTTTCATAAAAGATGTCTGTGACACCTGGCAGCGCTGGAGATGCTGGGACACAAATCCAGGCACTGCCCCACCTYTGTTACCTCCAATGCAGCCCTGGTGACAGCAGGACAGATTCCTGCTGGGACAGGGCACAGCCTGACCCTGCAGATGGTGATGGCTCCGTCTCACAGAGCTCTGCTGCAGGCTGGAGAATTTTAATAAGGACAGGGAAAAAATAGCAGGAGACAGGGAGAAAGGGAGACGTCGCAAGGAACCTGACCTTATTTCCTCAGAGTGTGTGACTAAATCACACAGCTAAAAATAGGTAAGTGATTTGCTTTGATGCTGGAGGATTTTGCTGATACCACTTTTGTTACACGTATAAGTATAGAGATTTAATATAACATTTCCCTCACTGCAGYGTCTTCTATTAAGACAGTGCTGAAGTCTCCAGAGCTGCTGGCTCTGCCTGCTCTTTTAAGCTGTGAGCTACAGCAGAAACTTCCTGCCTCTGAAACTAATATGCTGCTGGCCTCTGGGAAAGTGCAGAAATTTCTGCCAGGAGGGATATTTAGTGTCAGGCTTTGTCCACTCCTGCTTCTCTGAGACAGCCACTCCAGCCCCAGTGGGAGCTCCCCTGCTTATTTGTTATGAGTGGCTTCTTTGGAAAGTTTTTTAGTCCCAATCTCCCCAATCTCTACAATGGGGAGAATAAAAACCCACCTCTGGAGGGTTTATTCATTCAAATTGGCCAGGTGGGGCCATGGGGATGGCTGTGAGGGGTAGGGGTGAGACCTGTGAGCTCCCACAGCTGATGGAGAGGGCACCAGAGCCTGGTGGGGAGCACAGAGGTCAGTCCTGGGCTCAGTGCTGTTTCACAGAGCTGGAGGGTGGCACAGAGAGCACCTCTGAGGATGCAGGAGAGGAGAAACTGAGTGTGTGATGGACTGGATGGCTGTGGCACCATCCTGAGGGAACAGCAGGAATCCCAGAAATTAAATAGGAATAAATGTTTCCTTGGGGGGGAAATCACCCCAAGCAGAGCATGTGCAGAGTAGGGCATGAGGGTCCTGCTGGGCACCAGGCTGACCATGAGCAGCCCATGTGCCCCTGTGGCAAAGCCAGACAGCCTGGGGCAAAGTGGAGAGAGGGAGGGTCCTGCTGCTCCCCCAGCTCTCCCCATACCAAAGCTTTTCTCCTTTGGTCGCCAGCAAATTGGCCAGGTGGGGCCATGGGGATGGCTGTGAGGGGTAGGGGTGAGACCTGTGAGCTCCCACAGCAGATGGAGAGGGCACCAGAGCCTGGTGGGGAGCACAGAGGTCAGTCCTGGGCTCAGAGTTGTTTCACAGAGCTGGAGGGTGGCACAGAGAGCACCTCTGAGGATGCAGGAGAGGAGAAACTGAGGAGTGTGTGATGGACTGGATGGTGTGGCACCATCCTGAGGGAACAGCAGGAATCCCAGAAATTAAATAGGAGAGGAATAAACCTTTCCTTGGGGGGAACCACTCCAAGCAGAGCACGTGCAGAGTAGGGCATGAGGGTCCTGCTGGGCACCAGGCTGACCCCAAGCAGCCCATGTGCCCCTGTGGCAAAGCCAGACAACCTGGGGACCTGGGGCAAAGTGGAGAGAGGGAGGGTCCTSCTGCTCCCCCAGCTCTCCCCATACCAGAGCTTTCCTCCTTTTCTGACTGAGCCAAGCGTCAGCTCTGCTCAGCCTCTGAGGCTTGAAGGGTACAAATGGAGAGAATTATTCAACACTAAACAATTATTCTGTTGCATAAAGCTCTCAGTATTTGTTGCTGAGGAGCTYGTGCTGAATGCAAACCTCCAGACAGAACTGTCAGGGAGCAAGGGAGAAGAGATGGGGCTTTATGTGCATGCAGAGCAGAGCATCTCACCAGGGCCTGCCTTTTTCCTTTTTCCTTTTTCCTTTTTCCTTTTTCCTTTTTCCTTTTTCCTTTTTCCTTTTTCCTTTTCTCAGTGTTTTCCCTCATTTCCCTCCAATTTTCCTCTTCTTCGGTAAACTCTGCTGGCACACAAAGTTACCAGACCTTCCCTCCACCTTCTGCATGGACTCTGAGGCTGAGCTGTAGATGGGGAAACTGAGGAAACGGCCACAAACTGAGGATTTCCAAGGCTCCAGGCACTCTTTTCTCCTCCTGGCCATCTGGGAAAGTCCAAGAGGATGCTGCTGCTCTCCCACATCCTCTAATTCCTCAGGGAGGGAGCGATGCATGCTCTGTGCTCCTCCTGTAAATAAAGGCTCCAGCTGGGGCATGCCAAGAGCTGTCACGGCAGGGACTGCCACTCTGTCAACATAACCCCGCTCCTGACAGGCCCTGCTTTGTYGAAACAATTCCTTGCCATGGCCTGAGTTTATCTCTAAGTGCCTGGATTTACACCAGAGATGCAAACAGCCTGGTAAATCTGCCACCGAGGCACRGGGGTGGCATTTATCTGAGTGTCCCCGTGTGCAGCTGGGGATTCTCTGCGCTGCTCAGCCTGGACGTGACTCTCTGCCCGTGCAGCAGGCAGCTCTGGGGCTCAGGGGGACTCTTAGCAGCCATAAAATGTGCAATTAACCCCCCCTTTCCTGCTCCAAGCTGTCTCATCAGGCTCCCAGGCCGGCGAAGGCTGCAGCTGGGAAGAGATGAGCGTGCCGCTGTGCTTCAGCCTCCAGCTGCAGGGCACATACCCAGAGTTTAAAAATCAGAGCTCTGCCCTCCTCCTGCACCCAGCCTGTGACTGTGTTCACTGGGGTCTGAGGATGAGGAAGAGACGAGGATCTGACTCCATGTTTCAGAAGGCTTTGATTTTATTATTTTTATGATATATATTACATTAAAACTTGTACTAAAAGAATAGAAGAAAGGATTTCATCAGAGGCTAGCTAAGAATAGAATAGCAAAGAACTAATAACAAAGTTTGTGTCTCAGAGAGTCCGAGCCAGCTGACTGTGATTGGCCATTAATTAGAAAACAACCCATGAGACCAATCACAGATGCCACCTGTTGCATTCCACAGGCAGCAGATAACCATTGGTTACATTTTGTTCCTGAAAGGCCTCTCAAGCTCCTCAGGAAGGAAAAATCCTAAAGAAAGGATTTTCAATGCCCTCTGCACCATGTGCCCTCAGAAAAGCCACCTGTGCATCTCCTCCCTGGCCATCACCTCTCTGCACCCAATTTGGGGGATCAGAGCCTCTTGTTACAGCCCTGGTGCTGAGCAGATACAAAAGCACTAAATTAATTTTCATAGAGCCTTTCGGTCAAGCAGCTCAAAGCCTTTTAGACTTTAATTGAGCTTTGGAGTTAATGAAGCCTCACTAACATGCCTAGTGGATAAAGAAGTGTTTATGATCCTGTTTTGCAGAGGTTGAGCAGGAGGCTGGGCAGGTTGGTGTATGGGTTGGGTTAAGGTTGTTTTCCCCTTCAAAACTAATCATGAAGCATAGAATGGCTTGATGTACCAAAAGAAATACCTCCAGCACATTGTTCTGGAGACAGTGGGATTTTTTTTCCTCCTTGTTCTCTAAGGAAATTGCCAGCAAACTTTGGGACTGAAGTCACTTTTTCTATGCAAACTCAGTCAACTCTTCTAACTCCCTTGACAGCAGCAGCACCCCAAGAGCAAAGGCCTTCTGTGCTCAGAGGTCCCAGGCTCTCAGAGCTGTCCATGCTGCATCAAGCAGGAGAACTAAATAACTTCCAGACACCATGCAGTGAAACAGTCCACACATTCCAGCTCTTTCCTTCTCCAGAGTGCCCAGGATTTCTGTGTAGACCCGAAGATCTGACCCTGCAAAGTGCCTCCCACTGATGGTGGTGAAAACCCCTCATTCCCTGACCATCCCCATGTAATTCCTTGGTACCTCTGGTCAGGACTCTGCTGTGGCTGCCCAGCACAGGCCCTGGCCTGGTGCAAATTCTCTGTTTTGCTGCTCTCTGCCAGCCCTGGAGAGCACATCCTCCTGAACAGCAGCACTCCTGCACCACACTGACCTCAACCCACTGCAGTCGGTGCCTTCAGAGGGACCCTTGGTGGCTGTGAAAGCTTGTTCCAAACTCGCCCTCTCTGTGTGTTTAACTGTGGCCACTGCAGCTGTGACTGGGCTGAGCAGCTCCCTGTGCCCTGCCTGGCTCCTTCTCCAGCCTGGCCATCCCTGGGACTTTGTTAAAAACCAATTCCCTTTGATACCTGCAGCCCTGCTGCCCACATCTGGGATTTTGTTAAAGCCAATTCCCTTCAACCCCTGCAGCCCTGCTGCCCACATTTGGGATTTTGTTAAAGCCAGTTCCCTTTGATACCTGCAGCCCTGCTGCCCACAATTGGGATTTTGTTAAAGCCAATTGACACCTGCAGCCCTGCTGCCCACATTTGGGATTTTGTTAAAGCCAGTTCCCTTTGACACCTGCAGCCCTGCTGCCCACATCTGGGATTTTGTTAAAAGCCAATTCCCTTCAACCCCTGCAGCCCTGCTGCCCACATTTGGGATTTTTTAAAAAACCAATTCCCTTGTCCACCCTGCAGCCCTGCTGCCCACATCTGGGATTTTTTAAAAAACAATTCCCTTCGACTCCTGCAGCCCTGCTGCCCACATTTGGGATTTTGTTAAAGCCAATTCCCTTTGACACCCTGCAGCCCTGCTGCCCACATTTGGGATTTTGTTAAAGCCAATTCCCTTTGACACCTGCAGCCCTGCTGCCCACATTTGGGATTTTGTTAAAGCCAGTTCCCTTTGATACCTGCAGCCCTGCTGCCCACATCTGGGATTTTTTAAAAAATCAATTCCCCTGTTCACCCTGCAGCCCTGCTGTGCATGGGGCAAAGKGGGCTCAGGCTGCCTGGCATTTCCCAAGTGGGAACCTGTGGTGTCCTATATGGATATAAATGGATATAAACCGATATAAAATGGATAAAGTGGGGAACACATGCATCCTCCATCCCTGTTTTTCCCTTGCCAGGCTCCCTGTGTCTCGTTTTCAGTGTGGGCACAAGCACAGGACAGCCCTGGGATGCTGTGGGCTGGGCCAAGCAGTGAAGTTTAGAGAATTGTGTGAGCCATGCTGGCCTAGAAAACACAGAAATCACAGGGAAACACACCTCCATGAAAAAAAATCATTGTTTTTCCATGTGAAGGAAAACATCTSCATGGACACCATTCCTCTGGCTCCCCTTGCAGGGCTCCCCAGTTCCAGAGAGTTTTCCCACACCTCAGGGAAGGCTCAATGCCCGTTGCCTTTTGGGACACATTGAATTAGGATCCTGTCTCCATCTGCTCTTCCTGTGGTGGATTTTCTTGAGGATTTAAAAGAAAGAATCCTTCAGATCCATTTGAAAAAAAAAATATATTTAATACATACCATATATAATATCTATATATATACACATACAATACATATTGTATACACATACACGGAATGGATAAGATAGGATAGATAGGATAGATAGATAAGATAGATAGATAGAATAGACTATGATAGGTATAGACAGACAAAAATTATGTTATTCTATATAAACCGTGCTTTCAGGTTGTCCCCAGGAGACAAGGGCTGGCCTGCGTCTCACGCCCCATAGCAGCTCCACACTCCCCTCCCGGGCACTGCTGAAAAATCGGGCTCGAGGAGCAGGCTTGGGCCGTCTCCTGGCCGGACTTTTGGTGGCTTTGGGAGGCGGCGTTCCGGCGAGCCCCGTGCGCGGCAAGGGGCAAGTCGCAAAGCTCCACGGGAGAGACGGGCGGCCGCGTGTGGCGGTGCGGGGATGCGGGGATGGGGATGGGGCCGGGGATGCGGGGATGGTGGGGATGGAGACGGGATAGGCTCGGGAATGAGGATTTGGGGCTCGGATGCAAGGATGGGAACTCAGGGATGCGGGGATGTGAGATGGGGCTACGGGGATGCCGGGGATTGGGGATGGGATGCCGGGGATGAGGGGGTCAGGGATGCGGGATGCCAAGCTGGGGGATAGTGGGGATGGGGCTCAGAGATGGCGGGAATGGGGAGGGCTCGGGGGATGCGGGAGATGCCGGGGAATGCGGGGATGCAGGTCAGGGATGCACGGGGGATGGAGTGGGCCTCAGGAGGATGCAAGGAACTGTGCACAGTGATGAGAGATGGGGCTCAGGGATGCCGGAATGTGGCTGGGGAAATGCGGTGGATGGGGCTCAGGGATGCGGGCAATGGGGCTCAGGAAATGTTGGGACGCCAGTCCAGGGAATGAGGGAATGCAGGGATGCGGCTCGGGGATGCTGGATGAAGGCTCAGGGATGTGGGGATGAGGGATGTGGGATGCCAGTTCAGAGATGCAGGGATGGGGATGAGGGATGCGGGGATGGGGCCTCAGGATGCTGGATATGGCTGTGGGAATGGTGGGGAAATGCCTGGATGCCAGCTCAGGGATGCAGGAGGGATGGGCTCAGAGATGCAAGGGATGCGCTATGGGGATGGCGGGGTGGGGATGGGGCTCAGAGATGTGGGATGGGCTCAGGAGCAGGGATGCAGCTGCATCCCTGCAATCCCTGAGCCCCATCCACATTCTCTGAGCCCCTCCCCAACCCCCGCATCATAGCCAAGCATCCTGCATCTCTGAGCCCCATCCCCGCATCCCTGAGCCTGCATCCCAAGCATCCCCACATCCACAGCCATATCCCAGCATCCCTGAGCCCGCATCCCCGCATACCTCATCCCCATCCCTGCATCTCTGACTGCATCACACATCCTCATCCCCACATCCCTGAGCCCCATCCCAGCAAATCCCCGAGCCGCAATCCCTGCATCCCTGCAATCCCTGGACTGCGTCCAAACATTCCTGAGGCCCATTCCCGCATACCTGAGCCCCATCACGCGATTCCCAGCCACATTCCCGCATGCCCTGAGCCCCGATCTATCCATCACTTGTGAGACCATCCTTGCAATCCTCCTGAGCCCCATCTCCATCCCCAGCATCCCTGACCTGCATCCCCGCATCCCTGCATCCCCCGCATCCCCGAGCACCATGCCCCATCCCCGCATCTCTGAGCCCCATCCCCACATCCCCAGCATGCATCCCGCCATCCCTGACCCCCATCCCCCAGCATCCCATCCCACACTCCCCGCATCCCCGAGCACATCTCCATCCCGCATCCCTGAGGTAGGCCCCTCCCTTGCATCCCCGAGCCCATACCTGCAATCCCCCGAGCCCTATCCACCGCATCCCAATCCCCACATCCCCGTTTCATCCACCCGAAGCCCCATCCCCATCCCGCTCCCGCAACGCCCACCCGGGCCGCCCGTCTCCGTGGGAGCTGACGACGCCAACCTGCCGCGCAACGGGGCTCGCCGGAACGTTCGTTCCAAGCCACCAGAAAGATCCGGCCAAAGGGAGACGCCCAAGCCGCTCCTCGAGCCGCGTTTCAAGGCCAGTGCGGGAGGGGAGATGTGGAGCTGTAGGGGTGAGACACCAGCCAGCCTGCTCCTGGGACAAACCTGAAAGCACGGTTTTTAATATAAATATACATAATTTTTGTCTGTACTATCTATCTATTATCTATCCTATCATCTATCTATACTATCTATCTATCTATCTATCCTCGTGTATGTGTACAAATACATATGTAATGTAATGTGTATAATATATATATAAATACTTATATGTTAATGTATATAAAACTAATATTTTTTTTTACAATGGATAACTGAAGGATTCTTTTAAATCCTCCAAAGAAAATCCCCACAGGAAGAGCAGATGGAGAACCCAGGAAAATCCTAATTCAATTGTGTCCCCAAAAAGGCAACGGCCATTGAGCCTTGCCCTGAGGTGTGGGAAAACTCTTGGAACTGGGGAGCCCTGCAAGGGGAGCCAGAGGAATGGTGTCCATGGAGATGTTTTCCTTCACATGGAAAAACAATGATTTTTTTATCAATGGAGGTGTGTTTCCCTGTGATTTCTGTGTTTTCCTAGGCCACATGGCTCACCAATTCTCTAAACTTCACGCTTGCCCAGCCCACAGCACCCAGGGCTTCCGTGCTTGTGCCACGACTGAAAACGAGACACAGGCAGCCTGGCAGGGAAAACAAGGAGGAAGGATACGTGTGTCCCCAAACTGTTATCCATTTTATATTAGGTTTAAGTATCCATTTATATTCATACAGGACAACCGCAGGTTCCCACTTGAAGGAAATGCCAAAGGCACCGCTGAGCCCACATTGGCCCCATGCAACAGCAGGCTGCAGGGTGAACAAGGGGAATTGGTTTTTTTTTAAAAAAATCCAAATGTGGGCCAGCAGCCTTGCAGGGTGTCAAAGGGAATGGCTTTAACCAAAAATCCCGCAGATGTGGGCAGTCAGGGCTGCGCCAGGTGTCAAAAGAGGAATGGTTTTTAACAAAATCCAGATGTGGGCAGCAGGAGCTGGCAGGTATCAAAGGGAAACTGGCTTTAACAAAATCCAAGATGTGGCCAGCAGGCTGCAGGTCGAGGAATTTGGTTTTTTAAACAAAATCCCCAGAATGTGGGCAGGCAGGGCTGCAGGGTGTCAAAAGGGACACTGGCTTTTAACAAAGTCCCAGATGTGGGGCTGCAGGGCTGCAGGTGTCAAAGGAAACTGGCTTTAACAAAACCCAAATGTGGGCAGCAGGGCTGCAGAGGTGGCAAGGGAATAGGTTTTTTAAAAAATCCAGCAAAATGTGGGCAAGCAGGGCTGCAGGTATCAAAGGGAGACTTGGCTTTAACAAAATCCCAAAATGTGGGCAGCAGGGCTGCAGGTATCAAAGGGAATTGGCTTTAACAAAGTCCCAGGGATGGACAGGCTGGAGAAAGAGCCCAGGCAGGGCACAGGAGCTGTCGCCAGCAACAGCTGCAGTGGCCACAGTTTAAACACACAGGAGGGCGAGTTCTGAGACCAGCTTTCACAGCCACAAGGGTCCCTCTGAAGGCCAACCCGACTGGCAGTGGGTTGAGGGTCAGTGTGGGTGCAGGAGTGCTGCTGTTTCAAGGAGGATGTGCTCTCCAGGGCTGGCAGAGAGCGCCAAACAGAGAATGTTGCACCAAGGCCAGGGCCTGTGCTGGGGACAGCCACAGCAAGAGTCCCTGACCAGAGGTAACCAAGGAATTACATGGGGATGGTCAGGAATTGAGGGGTTTTTCACCACCATCAGTGGGGAGGCAGCTTTGCAGGTCAGATCTTCGGGTCTACACAGAAATCCTGGAACACTCTAGGAGAAGGAAGAGCTGCAATGTGTGGACTGTTTTCACTGCATGGTGTCTGAAGTTATTTAGTTCTCCTGCTTGATGCAGCATGGACAGCTCTGAAGCCTGATCTGAGCACCAGAAGGCCTTTGCCTCTTGGAGGTGCTTGCTGCTGTCAAGGGAAGTTAGAAGATTGACTGAGTTTGCATAGAAAAAAGTGACTTCAGTCCCAAAGTTTCTGGGGCAAATATTTCCTTAGAGAACAAGAGAGGAAAAAAAATCCCACTGTCTCCAGAACAATGTGCTGGAGGTATTTCCTTTGATACAATCAAGCCATTCTATGCTTCATGCCATTAGTTTTGAAGGGAAAACAACTTAACCCAACCCATACACCAACCTGCCGCAGCCCTCCTGCTCAAACCCTCTGCAAAAACAGGAATCCATACACTCTTTATCCACTATGGCTGTTATGTGAGCGCTTCATTTAACTCAAAGCTCATTAAGTCTAAAAGGCTTTGAGCTGCTTGAACCGAAAAGGCTCTAATGAAAAATTTAATTTATGCTTTTGGTATCTGCTCAGCACCAGGGCTGTAAGAGGCTCCTGTTCCCGACCCCAAAATTGGGTTGCAGAGAGGTTGATGGCCAGGGAGATGCGCAGGTGGCCTTTTTTGGGGCACATGGTGGCCAGAGGGCATGGGCTGGTGTCACAACCTTCATTTTATGGAAAATCCTTTCCTTAGGATTTTTCGCTCCCTGAGGAGACTTGAGAGGCCTCAGGAACAAAATGTAACCAATGGTATCTGCTGACTGTGGAATGCAAACAGGGTGCATCTGTGATTGGTCTCATGGGTTGTTTCTTATTAATGGGCAATCACAGTCAGCTGGCTCGGACTCTGCTGAGACATCACTCTGCAAACCTTTGTTATAAGTTCTGTTGCTATTCTATTCTTAGCTAAGCCTCTGATGAAATCTTCTTCTAATTCTTTAGTAAGTTTTAATGTAATATATATCATAAAATAATAAAATCAAAGCCTTCTGAAACAATGGAGTCAGACCTCGTCTCTCCCTCATCCTCCAGACCCCCAGTGAACACAGTCAGCAGGTCTGGGTGGCAGGAGGAGGGCAGAGCTCTGATTTTTAAACTCGGAGGTAATGTGCCCTGCAGCTGGAGGCTGAGCAACAGCACGCTCACTCTTAGCCAGCTGCAAGCCTTCGCGCCTGGGAGGCCCTGAATGAGAAAGCTTGGAGCAAGGAAAGGGGGGGTTAATTGCAACATTTTATGGCTGCTAAAGGAGTCCGCCCCTGAGCCCCAGAGCTGCTGCTAAGCACGGCAGAGAGTCACGTCCAGGCCTGAGCAGACCGCGAGAATCCCCCAGCTGCACACGGGGACACTCAGATAAACCACCGCCTGTGCCTCGGTGGCAGATTTACCTAGGCTGTTTGCATCTCTGGGTAAATCCAAGGCCTTAGAGATAAACATCAGAGACATGCAAGGAATTGTTTCAACAAAGCAGGCTGTCAGGAGCGGGTATATGTTGACAAGAGTGGCAGTCCCATGCCGTGACAGCGCTGGCATGCCCCAGCTGGAGCCTTTTTATTTAACAGGAGGAGCACAGAGCATGGCATCGTCCTCACTGAGGAATTAGAGGATGTGGAGAGCAAGCCAGCAATCCTCTTGGACTTTCCCAGATGTGCCAGGAGGAGAAAGAGTGCACTGGAGCCCTCGGAAATCCCATTTTGTGGCCCATTTCCTCCGTTTCCCCATCACAGCTAGCCTCAAGTCCATGCAGAAGGTGGGAGGAAGTCTGGTAAACTTTGTGTGCCAGCAGAGTATTTCCCGAAGAAGAGGAAAATTGGAGGGAAATGAGGGAAAAAACACTGAGAAAAGGAAAAAGGAAAAAGGAAAAGGAAAAAGGAAAAAGGAAAAAGGCAGGCCCTGAGTGAGATGCTCTGCTCTGCATGCACATAAAGCCCCCAATCTCTTCTCCCTTGCTAACCCTGAAGTTCTGTCTGGAGGTTTGGCATTCAGCACGGAGCTCCTCAGCAACAAATACTGAGAGCCTTTATGCAACAGAATAATTGTTAGTGTTTGGAAATAATTCTCTCCATTTGTACCCTTCAAGCCTCAGAGGCTGAGCAAAGAGCTGACGCTAGGCTCAAGTCAGAAAGGAGGAAAGCTCTGGTATGGGGAGGCTGGGGGAGAGCCAGCAGGACCCTCCTCTCCCACTTTGCCCCAGGTCCAGGTTGTCTGGGCTTTGCAACAGGGCACATGGGCTGCTTTGGGGTCAGCCTGGTGCCGCGCGCAGGACCCTGCATGCCCTACTCTTGCACGTGCTCTGCTTGGAGTGGTTCCGCCCCAAGGAAAGGTTTATTCCTCTCCTATTAATTTCTGGGATCCTGCTGTTCCCGACTCACGGATGGTGCCGCACATCCAGTCCCCATCACACTCCTCAGTTTCTCCTCTCGGGCTCATCCTCAGAGTGCCTCTTCTAACCCCTCCACTTGTGGAAACAACTCTGAGCCCAGGACCTGACCTCTGGTGCTCCCCACCAAGGCCCTTGGTGACCTTTCTTTTCCAATCTGCTGTGGGAAGCTCACAGGTCTCACCCCTACCCCTCACAGCCATCCCCATGGCCCCACCTGGCAATTTGCTGGCGACCAAAGGAGAAAGCTTTGGTATGGGAGAGCTGGGGGAGCAGCAAGGACCCTCCTCTCTCCCAACTTTGCCCAGGCTTCTGGCTTTGCCACAGGGGCACATGGGCTGCTCATGGTCAGGCCTGGTGCCCAGCAGGACCCTCATGCCCTACTCTGCACATGCTCTGCTTGGGTGATTTCGCCCCCCAAGAAACATTTATTCCGTATTTAATTTCTGGGATTCCTGCTGTTCCCTCAGGATGGTGCCACAGCCATCCAGGTCGCATCACACACTCAGTTTTCCTCCTTCCTGCATCCTTCAAGAGGTGCTCTCTGTGCCACCCTCCCAAGCTCTGTGACAGGCACTGAGGCCCAGGACTGATGACCTCTGTGCTCCCACACAGGCTCTGGTGGCCTCTCTCCATCAGCCTGTGAGGAAGCTCACAGGTCTAACCCCTACCCTCAACAGCCTCCCCATGGCCCACCCTGGCCAATTGAATGAATAAACCCTCCAGAGGTGGGTTTTTAATTCTCCCCAATTGTAATGAGAATTGGGAGATTGGGACTAAAAACTTTCCAAAAGAAGCCCACTCCAATAACAAAATAAAGCAGGGGAGCTCCACTGGGGCTGGAGTGGCTGTCTCAGGAGAAGCAGGATGGACAAAGCCTGACACTAAATATCCCTCCTGGCACCGAATTTCTGCATTTCCAGAGGCCACAAGCATATTAGTTCAGAGCAGGAGTTTTTCTGCTGTAGCTCACAGCTTAAAAGAGCAGGCAGAGCCAGCAGCTCTGGAGACTTCAGCACTGTCCTTAATAGAAGACACTGCAGTGAGGGAAGATGTTTATAATTAAATCTCTATACTTATACGTGTAACAAAAGTGGTAATCAGCAAAAACATCCAGCATCAGAAAGCAAATCACTACCTATTTTTAGCTGTGTGATTTTAGTCACACACTCTGAGGAAATAAAGGTCAGGTTTCCTTGCGACGTCTCCCTTTCTCCCTGTCCTCCTGCTTTTTTCCCTGTCCCTTTATTAAAGATCTCCAGCCCTGCAGCAGAGCTCTGTGAGACCGGAGCATCACCATCTGCAGGGTCCAGGCTGTGCCCTGGTCGCAGCAGGAATCTGTCCTGTGTCACCCCAGGGCTGCATTGGAGGTACAGAGGGGGCGGAGTGCCTGGATTTGTGTCCAGCATCTCCAGCACTGCCCAGGTGTCCACAGACACTTTTATGAAAAATCATTTTTTTTTAGGATTTTTTCCTCTTGAAAGCATGAGAGGCTTCAAAGAACAAAAAATGTAGAACATTAATTATTTGCTGCTGTAGGAATGCAAGCGAGTAGATTTTGAATGGCCCCAATGTTGGTTGTTTTTAATTAAGGCCAATCAAAGTCTAGCTGGCTCGGACAGAATCGAGCCACAAACTTTTGTTAATTCCATTTCTTTCTAATTTTATTCTTAGCTAGCTTTTTGAAGGAAATATTTTCTTCTATTTCTTAAGTAATAGTTTTAATGTAATATAATATCATAAAATATAATAAATCAGCTTTCTGAAACGTGGAGTCAGATCCTCATCTCCTCCCTCAACCTGAGACGCCGGCTGCGAACATGGTCCCAGCCAGGGGCTCTCCGAGCAGTCTTCGCTGGCAACTGAAAGGGTGTCCCTGGGAAATGTCACCCCTGATGCCACCAGGGAGCTGGCCTGGAAGCGGCGAGCCTTGTGAACTGCTGCCTCTCCCTGCAGCTTTCCATCCCAAACTGCTCATTCAGCCTCAGTTTTCCCCAGTCCCACACTGACTCGCCTTTGGTTCTCTCCTTCAGGAAATGAGCAGATCCCAGCTAGTAAAGGGGAGAAAATTAAACTTTTGACCCCTCTTAATGTCATTAGAAGAGCCAAATTCCTGAGCAAATCAAATAATATAATATATTATTACATTAATACCTACTATTAATATTATTTTAAATAATAATTATTGATTATAACTATTGATAATTAGGGATTAACAATACCTTATTAATAAATAATAACTAATTATTAATACTTGAATAATCTTGTTTCTGGCAAGACCATTTTTTCTAGGAGTTCTTCCCAGGCAGACATATTTTTTTAATTTGAAAAAAGGTTCTAAATTTTAGTATTTAAAAGAGTATTGGCGAATTCCCAAATCAGGAAATGCTGATTTTCTACCCATCTGTAGGAAAATGCAACCTCAGCAATTATTAGGAGTAACAAACAAGTAAGTGGAAATTAAATTTAAGGAAATTAAAAATGGTATTTGTTTGTTTGTTTGTTTGTTTATTTAGTTTATTTTCAGTGGAAATTCTTATTGTTCTGTTTGAACTTGCTGCTGCTGCCAGGAGGTCTAGTCAGGGAAGCAATTGGTTTCCATTCATCTCATGA